>OZ023243.1:9435869-9748504 GCA_964006365.1 Trididemnum miniatum | reverse complement strand
GGACCGATTGGGACCGCATGGGATAGTATGGAAACTGTATGGGACCGTATGGGAAGTTGGGAACCGTATAGTATCGCATGGAAACCGTATGGGACCGTACGGGACCGCATGGAAACCGTATGGAACTGTATGGTAACGGACTAACGGTATGGGATCGCATGGGACCGTATGGAAGCAGGAAGCAGGAAATTTATTTTCGTTGCAGCGGATAAAAAACAGCCAATAAAAGAAAATAGCACTGCAAATGAATCACATTGACACAGCAACAGGTGGCTGCGAAGGGACCAATTGGTCTTCGAGTCGAGCAGCAACCTTTTTATGATACAAAAACAAACAAAAAACAAAAGAAAGAATGTATACTGGGCAGAGTTCAGAGTATGACTAGATATACTTATTAAAAAGAAACTTTTTATATTCCTTTTGGAATTTATGATACGTTAATAATTTGAATTGATTGGGAATGGAGTTCCAGATCGTGGCTCCTTTGTATTTGATAGAGTTCTGACCGCGATTTGTAGAAAAACGCTTAATTGCTAAAGCTTTTGACGTCGAGTTACGTGTTGTATGCGAATGTGCATCATGCATACATGTAAAATAATGGTTAAATTGCAGAGGTAACATGTCATGTACGTACTGGTACATAAATTTAGCAATTTCAAAATTGTACAGATCATTGAGTTTAAGGATGCCGAGGTGAACGTACTGAGGAGTAATCCTATCCTTGATTTTCGACTTGGTGATTATTCTCATAGCTCTATTTTGTAATTTTCTTAATTTGTTTAAGTAAGTATTGAAAGTAGATGCCCAAACAGGCAGACCATAAAGAATATGAGAATGAATCAGCGCATAGTATAGAGTGATTAATGTTTCAGTAGGTAAATAGTAGCTTAGTTTCGACATACTTCCAACCGAACGCGATATTTTAGTTTCAAGAAATTCAATATGAGCTTTAAAAGATAAGCGATCATCCAGAATTATTCCGAGATATTTTGCATAATGAGAAGCATCAATTTGGTCATCATTCAAAAAACAGCTATAATTTAGAGATGATTTGCGATAATTTGGGGAGATGAGAAGCGATATTGTTTTAGTAGGATTTATGGTTAGACTATTTGTGAGCATCCATTCTGTAACACTGTGTAGTTCCGAGTTCGCCAGACGTTGCAAATTATTGATATTGTCAGATGAAAATATTAAGGTAGTGTCATCAGCAAAGAATCTCGAGACTGTATGTAAACAGTTGGGAAGATCATTAATATATATCAAAAATAGAAGGGGACCTAATATCGATCCTTGAGGTACTCCGAAATTAATGGAGAGACATTGTTGATGCTTACAAACTGCTTTCTTTCGCTTAAATAAGATTGTAAGAGTTGATTTGCCACTCCTCTGATTCCATAATGTTCAAGCTTTTTTAGTAATTTATAATGGGAAACAGAATCAAAAGCCTTTTTTATATCTAAAAATATCAAATTGACAAATTTTTTACCTTGTATACAATCATAACAGTTGGTAATGATGTCCAAAATAGAATGAAGTGTAGAATGATGATGCCGAAAACCGAATTGGGTTAGAACCAGGGTATTATTCTTTTCAAAAAAAGAAACCAAGCGTTTATGCAAAAGCCGTTCAAAAATTTTTGATAGACTTGTAAGTAAGGAGATGGGTCGATAATTTCCTACATTATCAAGAGGACCACTTTTGTGAATTGGAATGACTTTAGCAATTTTTAATTGCTGAGGAAAAATGCCAAATGATATGCAATAATTGAATAAATCATTTAAAGGATACGCTAAAATATCGGCACCAATTTTCAGAAAATAAGGCGAGATGTCATTAAAACCACTTGCCTTATTGATTTGCAAAGAATTAATCAAGTTCACAATTTCATATACATTAGTAGGGTTTAGATTAATGGATGAGGGCGAGGACTGCTGTAAGTTTGATATAAAAGTGGTATCATCAGTATATTTTAATTTTTCAGCTAGATCTTTCGCTATGTTAACAAAAAAAGTATTAAACTGTTCAGACATTTCCTTGGGGTCAACGATCTCAGCATCATTAACTGTAAGAGAGTTAGTAAATGAAGGATTTTGCTTACACGGCAATAAAGAACGTAGAATTTCCCAAATTTTTTTAGGTTGCTTTTTAAACATTGAAAGCTGGTAATGATAATAATTTTTTTTCGCCAGATTTTTTATTTTTGTCAGCTTGTTGGCATACGTTTTGTATAGAAATTTTTCAGCCGTAGACCCTTTCACATAGTGAGATTTATACATTCTTTGCTTGTTCTTAATTGATATTAGTAAGCCTTTAGTTAACCATGATTTATTACGCAATCGTTTTTGTTTTCTGGTTAAGTTACGTAAAGGAGCATGTTTATCAATAGTTGCAGTAATGAGAGAATGTAACTCTGTAAACTGATTTTCAATGTTATTTTCTGATATATTTTGAAATTGGTTATAAAATATTTGCATGTTCGCTAGTAAATCTTCTCGAAATTGTTCAGGAGTAAAATTAGCAAAGGACCTAACGGGCTTTTTACCTGACGATGATGTTTTTAAGCAACAAGAAATTTTAACAAATACAGGCAAGTGGTCAGTCAGATCATAATTTATTATACCAGGAAAGAGCTGGT
Source organism: Trididemnum miniatum (assembly GCA_964006365.1). Classification (NCBI taxonomy): domain Eukaryota; kingdom Metazoa; phylum Chordata; class Ascidiacea; order Aplousobranchia; family Didemnidae; genus Trididemnum; species Trididemnum miniatum. The sequence continues at coordinate 9,745,866 of OZ023243.1, read as the reverse complement.
ACCGGAAAGTGTTAGTAAGTATGTGGTTAAGTGTTGTGGCCGAAGTAGAAGCAATTCTCGTTGGTTTGTTAATCAATGCAACAACACCATACTCTGCTAGTATGTTCTTATAGCTATTGGAAATGGTATCTGAAGACAAATCAATATTAATATCACCAAGAATGAAATATTTTTTGTTAGCTTCATTTAGGTTTGCTAAAGAATCGCTCAAGCAGTCGCAAAATGGTTGCAGTTTAGAACTTGGATGACGATAAATACAGCCAATCACGAACTTTTTTTGAGTAAATGGACACGTAACAGATATCCATTGATTTTCGCAAGATGTCAAATTTAGATTATAAGACGAGACCTTTTCATGGTGCAAACTGCTTGATACAAAAATCCCCACACCACCAGCGTGAGTGATGGAGTGAGAGAAGTAAAAGGAATATCCAGGCAGAGAAACATTAATTTTCGGTTCATTAAAAATTCTAGTCTCACTTAGACAAATGATATGAGGTTGATCAGGCAACATGCATAGAAATTCTCTGAGATTATCAAAATGCTTTTGCAAGGACCGAATGTTAAGATGAAGTAAAAATAACGATTTTTCAGGGTCACTGTTGGGAATACAGTTTACATCAAAATATTCGCATGGATTTTAATTTTCATTAAACAAAGATGAAATTTCAAGATTTAAATCAAAATCAGATTTTTGATTTATTTCACAATCAGGGGCTGCGGATACTCGACTCGAAGCCAAAGGTACATTCGTGTCACACTGCATCAGGTGCAATGACTAGTCAGTTCGCCTTGAGAAACGCGTCACGGAATGCAATTAGAAATTAAAAAGTAAAAAACGGAGTTATTATTTACAAGAATCATTAAAATTTGGACCATGAGTGGGCACAAATATATTAAGATAGGACATACAGCTTTCAAAAGTCTGCAACATCAATTATGCTGGTCTATATCGCACAAAAATCAAGACTATTATCAGTAGACGGTATAGTTCAATTGTTACGTCATAAGCAACAATATTAATAAAAAAAAACTCATGCAGGTTGTGGGTATTGAAGGATCAGCCAAAAAATTTGTCCTTAGCATTACAATCTTATGAAAAGAAAAAGAGCGATTAATTAACTGGGCGAAACAAGACAATCTACCAAGAGTTCTAAATGCGATAAGCTAACCCACGTGTTATGAACGGTACCTATGCAGGCGTAACTATTTTGTCATTAATCAATAAGGAATAATCACCATTGATAATCTTCCATGAGGTCTTTTGTCGATTTTTTCTGGCTTCTTTGAATTGTGGAAGAAGATTTCTTTTTTGCTGTTGACATATTTTTGGTAAATGGTCTGACACATAAACATAAGGAAGGTTCTCGTTGGGGGATTTAGTTATTCTGTTTTCATTGTACGCTTTAAGCTTTCGAAGGGATCCAGTGATTCTTGCCTTGTCTAGCGTTGTCGCTACTTTAATGATGATAGGCCTAACGATTCTTTTACCGTTTTTTACCACAGGCCTCTGAGGTAAACGGTGTATGTCGATCAAAGACACAGAAGATGGATCAATGTCAAGACCAGCCTTTAAAAAGTCTTCAAATACTACTTTAGTCTCACCTTTGGTTTCCCAGTCTGATTTTTCGTTGAGACCGTGAATCAGCAAGTTCATCCTTTTATCATAACATTCTTTTGCCACGGCCTCTCTATGAAATGCATTGCACTGGTTTTCCAAATTCACAACTCTTTGTTTTAGTCTATCACATTCCTCTGCTGAAGCTTTAAGTTGTAAATCTTTACTAACTTCATCCATGTAGTTTTTCATTTTTTCCTCATTTTCAGCCAATTGCAGTTGAAATTTGTCAATTTTCTCCTCAAGACGATTTATGATTAGCAATTTGGAATCAAACTCCTCAATTTTTTTTAATATCATATCAATATTTTTCTCCATTTTTATAAATTAAGGTTAAAAAATCAAACACTCAACTGTAAACCGTCGGCTAATCTTTAGGCTACTGACTCAGCAATTAACACACGTCCGCTCTCAGTGACAACATAATGCGAATGAGATGGAATGAGAGCCGTATGGGACCGTATAGGAACCGCATAGAACCATATGGGAATGTATGGGAACCATATGGGACCGCATGGACTATATGGAACCGTACGGAACTTTATGGGACTATATGGATCATATGGAAACATATAGGACCGCAATGGATTGGATGAAACTATATAGGGACCGAATAATGGGACTGCATGGAACCGTACGGAATCTTATGGGACCATGGACCATGTTAACTTTCTTGTCGATTTTGTAAGATCCCAATTACTTTCTTTCCCTAATATGATTACCCTCTTCAATCTATTACGAGACAAACGCCACTTCACTTCTAAATCCCATACAATTTCTTGATAAGTTCGTGTATTTGTGAATTATGTTTAATTTGGCAACACTTATTTGTCTGGTGAAATTACGGCAAATGCACGTGGTTTGATAATTGCCTAATTGATGGAACTTAATGAACGACCGAGCTTCTAGCTTTAAATTTGAGATCTTATTGCAAATACTGGTGATTATAAGACAGTCCTTGGTTTGAACGAAACAATTCTTGGTTTGAACACAATTGGTGAGTTAAAGGTTGTTTGTTATCTTAAAGTATACTGTTATCTTATTGAGCGAATTTGAATATAGTTTGAGTTAATTCACCGAAATACGTTTTCTTTCTCTTAACCATTGGTTTGTGATTAATTTTGCACTCTACATGAAATGAAAGGTTAATCCAATATCGTAATATTCTTCTATAAGTTTGTGACTATAAATCCCTGCTATGCCGTCGAATTAATGTGTACATACTGAATAGCTCGTTGTTTAATAAGCAATCTATTATTTACCTTCTTAGCCAATTTCAGTGTCAACCGACAATACACACGGTTTGTACTTTAACATGTGGTATATAATAATTAATCATAAGCTATAGCGATTATTTTGATGAATTCTATTCCAAGATTGAATCACTTGTGCATAGTACGTTTATATCAGGTTTCGCCTCGAAATTTAATTCATGCACTTGGCTTAAGTTATTGCGTATTTGTTTATAAGTTAATTTTGTTTGTATGTTTATTAATTTTGTGTTTACAACTTTAATAGAAAGCGGTGTGTGTACCTACTCTAAGGTCATTGAATTTGGTTGAGGTCACGCACACCAGTGAACAAGCAAAATCAAGAAGTTCCTTCCAACATCTAAGTTTAATCAACAGACCATATGGAAACGCATGGGACCGCATGGGATTAATTGTGTGAAACTATATAGGGACTGAGTAGGACTGCATGGAAACGTGTGGGGACGAATGAAATTGCATGGATATGAAATCGTATGGAACCATTTGCGGACCGAATGGAATTGGATGGGACTGTATGGGAGCAGACGAGGCCAAATGGAGCCGCGTGATATCTCTATATTGGAACGTATGGTGTCGTATGGAACCGTATGGGCAGAATGAAACCGCATGATAAATAAATATGGAACAAATAGAACCAAATGGAACCGCATATGGTACCTATATATGGGACCGGATGGAGACTTATGGAACTACGAAAGGAGCAGTGCGGGACCGAATGAAGCCGCATAACGTCTATTAATGAGACCGTATGGGACTGTATGGGGTATATGGGGCCGAATGAAACCGCATAGGCTAGTAGGCTAGAGCTGTATGTGACCGCATGAAACCGTAGGTTATGGGCACTAGCGTAGCCAAGATTTTGCAATGGGAGGGGTTTTGAGAATGACGTCACATTTGACCATGCGTTGTATAGCCTACAAGAGCGAATCCAGAAAGTTTTGGTAAGGGGGTGTAATTTTGAATTAGGTTAAATGCTAACTAATTAAAGGCACCAATTTTCGTCACGTTTTCAAGCGCAGTTTTTTTTATTTTAAACAACTTAAGTAGGCCTACCAAAAGCGACTTTAGGGGGGTCCGGGGGCATGCTCCCCTGGAAAATTTTTGAAAATTTGCATGCTGTAATGGCCATTTTAGTGCTTTTTAAGCAATTTTTGGGGAAACTTTGTCACATTTTGGCCCCTAACTTTGAGTGCTTCACCAATCCAATGATGCATTTTTTTTGCACAGTTTCGATTATGCGTGCTTAAGACGACTATAGGCATATTGTTATGAAGAGGTTCAAAATTATGGAAAAATTTTATTCGTTCAAACACTGTTAAAAATGACTGGTGGGGGGGGATGCATACCCACATCCCCTTCTGGATCCGCCCCTAGTTGTATAACAAAAGACGGCTTCAAATTTAAAAGATTTGTTTTAAACAAAAAATACCGACGGCAGTAATAAAGCACGATTGTTGTAAGGAAGTCAAAAGAATGTATTCTGGTGGAACTGGTAAAACGATATTCAAATGTTAGCGATTTAGTTCTTTTTTGAGCTACAGTACGTACACCAATTTCGCTTGAAATCGTTTAGCCTTTTTTCTATGAAAGGTCTGAGGAGCCGAGGGCAGTTGCGTGTGCAGGAGCGGCTCTGCTCTGTTACTGAAATTGCGTCATTGCTTCATAAGCATAACGGCAAAGAACAAGATTCAGGAAACAACGCTACGTAATTCTTGTTATTATGACAATCACAAAACCAGATTATCAATGACAAAGTATCTAGCACTTCGAAATAAATATTAGAAAAGGAAGTAAATATGACGTCATTTGAGGCTCAATGGGGGGTTGTAACCAGTGATGGGATTCAGGGGGTTCGCATGGGTTCGCGCGAACCCGTTCTTGGAATATCAGGATAATCAGCGAACCCCTTCTTACTTTTTTTACAGACATTTGACCTTTATGAGGGAACCTGTTGTTAGTAAGTACGATACAAAAGAGAACCTGTCTTAAAATTTTGAATCCCATCACTGGTTGTAACCCCCCAAACCCAAGTGGGGGCTGAAGCCCCCCTACATTTTTTCAGCCCCCCCATAGAAATTTTGAGCCCTCCTTCAGCCCCCCCTTTCAAGAATTGATCATAACAGTACAGCCTAAGGCACTTCAACAACGACTTATGGCGTCACTTCTTATTTGTTTCCTTTTTTCATTGATACTATCAAAACCAACGTACTAACTTTTGCAACTTTGTGTCAAAGGCGAACAAAATCACAAAAACTGTTGGATTTTTGGTAACTTCGTGTACAAGCTCTTAAAGCTTTAATATGATGTCACAAGGAGATTTTCTTCAATCTTAAAAGAAACGTTTGGGCAAGTAACAACGAAACAACAAAATATCAAAATAGAATTAGCTAGCTTACCCTAGGAGCAGTGGCGTAGCGAAAAATTTTGAGAAGAGGGGGGGCATGATTTTCACATTTTTTTCAAGCGTATTTTTTGGGGAAGAACGAATTCGAAGCTGATTGAGACACAAAAAAAGCTCTAAGGGGGTTCGGGGGCATGCTTTTCCGAAAATTTTTGAAAATTTACATGCTGTAATGGCTATTTTGGTGCTTTTTGAATAATTTTTAGGCAAATTTTGTTTAAATTTTTTGATCCTAGTTCTGAGTGCTTCACCTAATATGATGCATTTTGTTCGCACATTTTCGATTATGCGTGCTTAAGACGTAAGGCCTATTGCTATCAGATAGGTTCGAAATTATGGAAAAATAGTAGGCCTATACATCAGAAATATTTTTGAAAATGGCTGGTGGGTGGATACATACCCCTCAACCTACCTACCCGGCTCCGCTCCTGGAATAAGCTACAAAAACTATCAAAAGAGTCTGGCATATTTGTCACCATTAATCTTGCTCTGTTTTACTGAAAGGCAGAAACAAAAGGGGGAGTGGCATGGCACAATGTCCCCCTAAATACGCTCCTGCCTAGGAGTTTCAGACTAGGAGCTTGCGAACGGATAATAAGTTATTTTAAAGGAGGTAAACACCTTTATAGACGTCGATCTAGCTACTGTGTTTATGCTAGAGAAAAGCTTGAGTTCATCAAGCAGTCTCCAAATGACTTTTACTGAAGTAAAGTGCATGATATGTATTGTATGATGTATGTTGCGATAACAAGGAGGGGGTCTGGGGGGCTTCGCCCCCTAGACGTTGGTATGATATCACAAATTTTTTAGCCCCCCTACTTAAAAGTACTTCCAACGCCCTTGCCCAAACCTCCTCCCCCTCGTGGATACGCCACTGGCTATGGGACCGAATGGAACCACAGGGTACCCTACTGTTTTTTATAATAATTTTACGTGAATGACGAATACGCTTAGACGTTATTGTTTATCTATTTTTGATTAAACATTTAAGCTGCGTTTTTACAGGCCGAGACAACAGGCAAAAAATTCATTTGAAAATTTTGATGTATTGTCGCAGAGGTATGATAGAAAACCAGCCTACCGCTTAACATTTTTAATGTGCGTTGCGTCAGAACTTTGTTCGAAGTATCGAAAACGTTAATTTTTCTTAGTTTTTTTTTTTGAAAGATGAAGGTAGGTGAAGGTAGGTCTACCATACGTACCGGTATCATCTTCAAATAGAGCAGTTTGAATTATTTTGGATGCTTGGGGTCTTTGGGGAAAATCATTGATATGTTAGAGATAAAAAGTGGATCTTAACACGATCCTTGACAAATTCCGTAACTTACTCTTTCACAACCAACCATGGTGCCAGGACCAGGACCGCTTGCTGTTTTGGTGCATTGGTGACGATTTTTTTAAAAGTCCTCAGTAAGCTTAATTTCCTCACATTCCAAACAATCGCGCAAGTTTTCGCTGCAACATCGCATGGTCCACAGAGTTAGCCATTCTGTGGTCTAAATTATTCTATAGCGGCAACAAAATAGGTGTTTTGATTCAGTGGCGTAGGCAGGGGGGCATCTGTGCCATGCTCCCCCCTTGAATTTCCAACATTGTGACTTAAAAAAATTAAATTTCATCGCGATCTGCAGCGCATGTTGCGCAACTACTGTTTGGCCTCCTTTAATTATTTTTCTGGCAACGCCCCTGTTTAGATCAAGAATTTTAAGCAAATATTCGTAAATATAGCCAACACTATGAATGTGATGTAAAGGCCTTTCCAAAACCAGATTTTAGTTTCGCTTATTGAACTAAATTTCTGATAAACTAAATAAAAAACGCGCAAATTCTGCTGCTATAAATAATTTTTCAAAAAGTCAGTCAAATAGTGATGGTAGCAGGGCATCGAGCCGCTTGAAATATCGCTCCGGTTTAGGTTCAGATTCCGCAGAATATATTTTTAGCGGTTTTCCTCGATCCGATTCAGGTTTTTTGTCGTTTGATTTTGCAGGTTTAGTTCCGGCTAAAATTAAAAATACTTGGAATTATCGAGTTCAGGTTCGAAGAAGCAAAAATTTGAAGGTTCGAATTCGGTTCGGGTTCAAGAATTTAAAACCGTCAATTCGACTATTGTTCTGGTACTTTCAGTTGTTACAAATAAAACTAATTACAAATAAAGCTACAGCCAATAAAACCCGTGAATAAATTAATGCGCCTTCTCAACATCCCAAACACTGAAAAAACTTATTAGTTTATGTTTTTGCGACAAACTTTGAGCTGTTACAACTTAAAAATCGTTCTTTTGCTAAATTTGTAAAAGTACTCGTACTCGAACTTTTTTACGGTACTCGTACTCGAACTTTTTTGCGGTACTTGTACTCGGAAGTTGAGCACTCGACTCCATCATTGATAGTGGGTTGAGGTTGGCTGTAACACATCAAATTTCGAGAATTATAGACCTCGTTTTTTTCCTGATTTAACATGCAAAGTTTTTAGCTATATTTGGTGAAGTAGCTGATAAACTCAGACTCTTAATACTTTGACCGGTTTACGTATCCTAGTTATAGCTTATGCCGCCATACGATACACTGTATCTTTACAACTCGCCAGCTGCTTCGCAAATTTAATCTCATTAGCATAACGGAGTTCACTTTCGGCAGCGTGGGGCAGTGGTTTGGAGCGTCGTTTTTACAACCATGGTTGGAAGGTTGATGGTTCAACTCCCAAACTAGTCTCGTTGTTGCGTCCTTGGATAAGATGCTTCACGATGATTATCTCTGCTAGGTGGAATCTAGCAAGCAGCAAATTAAAGAAGCCAGAAACAAAATTCAACAGGAAAACTCGAAAACAAAGGCAACTCCTAAGCGAGTCTGCACTCGTCCTAAGCATAGCGTCGCTTTCTCGTGATAGGAAGATAGAGATGAAGAAATCAAAAAAAAAAACTTTCGATATTGAACATGTGGTATGGGGCGCCGTGTGTAAAGCTACGCAATATAAAATTTTACATCATTTTTTGGTTAAATTACAAGCAATATCATATATTGTTGCAATTTATCTATATTGCTGCAATATGTGTTAAATTGTTGCAATTCACGGTAAATTTATTAAAAGAAATATTTTATAAGTTATGAATAAAATCAATCAAGGACTATTAGTCTACACGTGCAAATAAAAACTTATGACAGAACCAAAACAAAAAAAAAATATATATATATACAAAGGGGCACGTGGAAGGCGATAAAATTGAAAGAACAGAAGAAATAAAGGAAAATCAGGGGTCGAAGGCTGTCTGGTGGCCTGCTGCTGTGATAATCGATTGTTGCAATTTATCTATATTGCTGCAATTTGTGTAAATTGTTGCAATTTATCTATATTGCAAAAAAACACTTAAATCGCCTTTTAATTGCAATGGTGATATGCTAACTAAAACAGTCAATGTTGCCCTTTACCTTTTTCCATGAACTCATGTAGTGTACTGGCCTGAGGCGCTGTTGTACTGACTGTGCAGTGTGCGCTTATTGGTTTGGCTGAAACATTTTGAAATAAAGTGGCTTGGAGTTTGATTGATAAAATACTGTTATGATTGGTAGATACAATCGCGGACATATGCAAAAATATTGACGTATACGGTAGGCAAGTGTAGCGGCAGCTAAAATTGTTAGCAGCCTGGTGTCCCCACGTCAGTATGGTGATGATACGCGCGCCTTGAAAGCAGTCACAACCAATGGAAATCTGAAAGGTTCATATTGAAAACAGTAATTGAAACGCTTCAAATAGTGGCAGCGGTAACTGAAACAAACAAAAAATCATAACTAACAGGTCAAAGCACAAGACATGGTTAAAGCATAGAGCACAGCATAAGAATCAAAGACAATTTCAATTCGTTACATTGACTCAGATAATTTAGACAGGCCAACATGCCATAGCAAATCAAAATACCTGACTGTGGGCAAGGTATAGCTTCAAAACAACGCAAGCGATCCAAACACAGCAGCGACCTCAAGGATGACAACACAATCTGCAATCGATAGTGCGACATAAGCAAATAACCTGTATCTTTAGACTAACTCATAAAATCACAAATCAGCGCTCATAACTAGCATCACAACAGAGAAGTAAGTATTCGCTTGTAAGAGTGTGGCGCTTCCCTAGAGCATTCTCCAACAGACTACGTCAAACTAAAATAGACACAAGAAAATATCGCATAAACCTAGTCACCTATCAACCAAGGGCAGTAAAAATAACCTTAGCCAGTCTGGCCGGTGTAGCCTACGGTACGGTACATTATGGGTCACAAATCGCTTCGTCAAATCGAGTAAACTATACTTAAACAGCAATATTGGTTAAACTGCAGGTATCATAACGCATATGAACAGTAAAGCACATACCGTATCAAGGACTCAACAAACTATATAAAATCCTCTGCTGTCACCATTGGTCCAACAAGCTTTACAATCTCCACTTAAGTCACTAAATGACGTCATATTCAAATAGAATTAATAGGCTTACGAACTTATTCGAGTAGAATTAATAGGCTTACGAACTTATTCAAATAGAATTAATCGGCCTACGAACTAAATAAGTAACAAGTTACCTTGCTTTACAACTACACACTTTGTACGAATACGGTGAATCGACATTATACGCTCAACTGCTAGTTGCTGTTGAGCATGGTTGCTATCAAACAAAGAAAACGAAAGCAGTGTTGCCATTTACAAAGAAAACAATTGAAGGCGGAATATACATTCGCTACAGCAAGTTATGAGCAAGCTACCACTACCCATGCAGGTATCGGTACCAGCCATGTAGCAGTTGCAGGGTATGGAAAGTTGTCAGACTAGATAGCTAGACTCCCACGTGGTTTTGTGCTTATTATTCTTTTAGGTAACTTAATAAAATTAGTAATTTTGGTTTACCCAACCCATTCATCAGTAACTTGTTTCAGTGGCAGCAAAAAAGTATGGGTACTGTTAAACTACTGGTACCGGTATCCTTTGGAATAGACTAGACTACCGGTATGCGGGTAACAACTAGTATCAGGTCCAGTTGGGTTAGGTTAGGATTAGGTTCAGTTAGAGTTAAATTTAGTTAGGGTTCGTTCAGTTACAAAATATTGGTATCTGAAAAATCTTGTTTTAAAGTACAGTACCAGTAACCCGACATTAGGCCTAATCTAGCTACCTCAACCTATGTTTTTGTACTCGCTCTACGCTATGTTTTTGTGACATATTACTATCTCGTTGCTAATGCAGAATGGCTTATGCTGTATGGCTGAAACATGTCAGATTACAGTAACTTCTGTGATCTGTCCACAGAAAGCAGGTAGGCCACATCCTAACATCAGCAGATCAGCACACCGATACACCAGTAGCCAGTGACATACGGTAAACTGTAAAATTAAAAATGTCAAACTAGTCTACCAATGCCGATATTTTGTAATTGAACAAACCCTAACTAAATTTAACTCTAACTGAACCTAGTCCTAATCTAACCCAACTGGACCTGGGAGCTGATGCTAGTTGTTAACCGCATACCGGTAGTCTAGTCTAGTCTAGCTGCTGGTATTCCAAAGGATACCGTTACCAGAGCTTAACAGTACCCATACTTTTTTGCTGCCACTGAAACAAGTTACTGATGAATGGGTTGGGTAAACCAAAATTACTAATTTTATTAAGTTACCTAAAAGAATAATAAGCACAAAACCACGTGGGAGTCTAGCTATCTAGTCTGACAACTTTCCATACCCTGCAACTGCTACATGGCTGGTACCGATACCTGCATGGGTAGTGGTAGCTTGCTCATCACTTGCCTACCGTATACGTCAATATTTTTGCATATGTCCGCGATTGTATCTACCAATCATAACAGTATTTTATCAATCAAACTCCAAGCCACTTTATTTCAAAATGTTTCAGCCAAACCAATAAGCGCACTCTGCACAATCAGTACAACAGCGCCTCAGTCCAGTACACTACATGAGTTCATCGAAAAGGGAAAGGGCAACACTGACTGTTTTAGCATATCACCATTGCAATTAAAAGGCGATTTAAGTGTTTTTTGCAGTATAGATACATTGCAACAATTTACACAAATTGCAGCAATATAGATAAATTGCAACAATTTAACACATATTGCAGCAATATAGATAAATTGCAACAATATATGATATTGCTTGTAATTTAACCAAAATTAACCAAAAAATGATGCAAAATTTTATATTGCGTAGCTTTACACACGGCGCCCCATAATGTGGCTTTGCCAACAACTGCCGATGATTATTTATTTGACTCGAGTTTGCAGCAATAGGATTCGGTATCCACCAGACAAACATTTTGCTTTTTCGTACCTCCTATCGCTTGTAGGGCAATGTCACTCAGCTCTGCTCAGCTGTAGGACAGCACCTCATAATAACTTATAATAAATGAGGACAAAAATATGATGACGTCACAAAACTTGGACATAATACGTCTTGAGCTTGCTTTCCGGCTGGAAAAAAATTGCCAATGCATCCCTGCCCGGGATGCACGCCCTTGGTTCGAACTCTTGCGTCTTCGCTTTTCACTAAAGGCAGTAGTGGCGACGCAAGTAACGCAGCAAGGTAGAGCAGTTTTCTGTTCACTAAATTTACAAATTTTTTTTGTTTAATTCATTAATTTTCTCTAGTACTGTATTGTATCGTGATACCCATAGGTGGGCCAAGGGGGCCCTGGCCCCCCACTTTTTATTCAGGGGGGGCCTAATTTTAGCGTTTGTTTCTAATATGTTGCCTCTGCGTGAATGTATTTGAAACTTAATAGGCCTACCATCGAAATTAAATCCCAGGAAAGAGCTTAAATCCAGAGATGTTTTCTTTAAAATTTTGTTTGTGGGGTGGGCAACAGAAACTAGATGCAAGAACCGTGGGTCTGAAGCCCACATAAACTGGACATGTCACATGTGGACAGGCTAAATATGGGTTGTAGGCATAGGGCCGGATTTACGTATAGGCTAAGCAGGCTGAAACCTAGGGCCTCGTAAAAAATGGGGGCCTCATTACGAACAATCTCTACCTTTTTTTGTTCTCCTTACCGATACTTTCACGGGAAAACAGAATATCTGAGGACGTGTATAGGCTACCTTTTTTTTGCTCTTCATTATACCGATATTTTCAGTGAAAACAGGACATCCGAGGACGTGAAGACCTTTTTTTGCTCTTCCAATCAGTGTGATTAAATAGCCTAGGGCCTCTCATTGTCCAAATCCAGTTTACAGGAGCGTATTTAGGGGCGGTGTCATTGTGCCATGCCCCCCCCCCCCCTTTTGACTCTGCCTTTTAGTAAAAAAATAATATTAATGGTGCCAAGTGACTTAAATATGCCAGATTTTTTTGGTGGTTTCTGTAGCTTATGGCCAGGGGCGAATCCAGAGGGGTAGGATAAGGGCAGTGGCGTACGCACGGGGGGGTTTCGGGGGTCGAAACCCCCCCATTGACGACTGAAAAAAATGAAAACCTCTCTTTTTGAAACGATCCGCCTTTTTTCATACAGAGATTGCCGAAATTGTTATCAATTATCATGTTTTTCTGTGCTGTCCAACTTCCTTAATATGTTACACAATCTTGAAAAACTTTCATTGAGATGCAATAATACCGGTAGTCAAACTTTTCTGGTGCGTTACGCTTGACGTTGACTATTGCAGAAAAAGTGAAACCTTTCTTTTTTGAGACGAACCGACTTTTCTTCGTGCGGAGGTTGCCGAAATTGCTGTCATGTTTTTTTTTCTGTTCAGTCCAACTTTCTAATTTAATTTCGAGAAACTTTTATTATGATACGATGCAACAATACCGGTATTCCAACTTTTCTGATGTGTTTTGCTTGAACTGCAATTATGTCATCGATGCTGCTGTGAAGCAATTGGTAAGTGGGAGTTCCCTTAAATACGAAGTATCTGCAGCAACTATGGCTGCACACAAAATTTTTTAAAAAAATCAAATCTTCACTGTAATCGTTTCATTTAACTCGCTGTAGTATTGCAACGTCGTAGCGAGTGGCGGGGCCCGACCCCGCGGCTTAACGCCTGGACAACGCAGCTCCAAAGAAACGTCACAGCGGTAGCGAGCCGTTGGCTACTCTGTGTCCGATTTGACCGGCCTGGGAATTGAACCTCAAACCTTCCACATCGATAGAGACAACTTTAACACTGCGCTATAACCGGCCGGTTTGTTAAAAAATTATTTAAATATAAAAATCTAAATTGACGCTGCCCTAAATGCTAAAAATAAAATAAAAACACTGCCAAGGAAGACCAAACCAACAAAAGATTTAAAGAGGCCCAGGAGTGGAACGGGGAGGGGGGTGGCAAAATTGTTTTTACGCACCACTACTGTCTCAGGAGCTGGAGTGCTCCGTTTACCAGACACCCCGGGTATGTGCTTGAGAGTATCTGATGATATCGACGTTGTGATTTGGGTGAAAAATGCTTAGATAATATCGACGCTGTTTTTGAGTTCAATCGCATGATCAGGTATTCGTCTCGCGCGTAACTTATTGTAGTTTAAAAATGTTTCGGTAGGGAGGGCAGTTTGTTCTCATGCTTCACTGTCTTCATTATTCAAGACAGGGAATACTGTATACTGCTCCTTTCATAATGAGTGCATAGTAAATGTTTATATCAAGGTTTATATGCGTTGTTTGTATCAATGTTGGTTTTTGAAAAAAGATTTTTTTGGAGGGAAGCAATAACTTGTTTTACCCTCCTGGCTACACCCTGTTTGTGACGTTGCGAAAGCTAGCCTACTTTAATCAGTTAACCTTCTCATGTCCCAAAAATTAGGTCAATTAAAGTTTTTTTCAGTAAATTTTTACCTCGGATTGATAGCTTGAGTTTCGGTGAAATCTTTTCGCTCCTTAAATCAAGCCCAAAGAATCAAGCAAAAGTGTGAATGAAATATCTGAATTGTTTCCTTCGTTATGGCGTTATATAGCTTAATCATGGTAGGTGCAATTGCGCAGTAATTTGGACTAGAAACATTACAATCCGATGCACTTTAATACCTCTGAACTACTATAGGCTAATTGTAGCATTTTTACGTCATCACGATGTGACGTCACTGAACCCCCCATTGAAAAATCCTGCGTACGTCACTGGATAAGGGACATGCATCCTCCCACCAGTCATTTTCAAAAATGTTTTTGATGCATACAATTTTTCTAGAATTTCGAATCCCTTCGATAGCTATAAGCCTTACGCCATAAGCACGCATAATTTAAAATGTGTGAACAAAATGCATCATATTTGGAGAAGCACCCAGAATTAGGATCGAAAAATTTAGACACAATTGCCTGAAAATTATTCAAAATGCACCAAAATAGCCATTACAGCATGTAAATTTTCAAAAATTTCCGGGGGAGCATGCCCCCGGACTCCCCTAAAACTTTCCTGGTTTTTTAATCAGCTTCAAATTAGTTCTGCCTAAAAAATACGCCTGAAAAAATGTGGAAATTATGCCCCCCCCTCTTTAAAATTTCTCGCTACGCCACTGCCGTCCTTGGTTGTAGATAAAGAAAACCTGATCATTGGTTTCGGGCCCCCCACTTTAGAAATGCTTCCGCCATCGCTGGTGATACCGTATCGGTATCGATTTAGCATCTCTTCAAAGTATCGTGAATCGGTATCGATTAAGTCCATTTTCAAGTATCGTATATTGATTTGATTGATTGATTTCTTCATCTTTATCCTCCTATCACGAGAAAGCGACTGAGGCGCTATGCGTAGGACGAATCCAGACTCGCTTAGGAGTTGCCTTTGTTTCCAAGTTTTCTGCTTGAATTTTCTTCTGACTTCTTTAATTTGCTGCTTGCCAGATTCCACCAAGCAGAGATAATCATCGTGAAGCATCTTATCCAAGGACGCAACAACGAGACTAGGTTGGGAGGTGAACCATCAACCTTGCGATCATGGTCGTCGTAAAAACGACTAACTCAAAAACGGAACATCACGCCCATCTCTGTACGTAATTATCGCGTGTTCTTTTCATTTTGTTTCGGACTGAGTCGGATTCTGGACTCTCACTTCAGCTCGTTGTTTCGAAGCCGGATCGAAATTGATTTTTATATGAAGAAGCTGGTTTGGAAACGAGTCTAAAATATCACAGTGCGCTCATCTTTGTAAAATACAATCACAATTAGTACGGTTGAAGGAAACGGTTCTGCAATCGCGATCCAAACACAGTGACAGTGGTCTGAGAAGATAATACATTTCACAGTACCGTGTTTAGGCCTAGGTGATATTTTGGAATTATCCACCTAGCTTTACTTTTGTTAAATAGTTAATTGCTAAGTTAATATAACACGTACTTCTTCCACTGCGAGAACGAAACAAATGTAATTTATGAGTTGAACGTACAGCATATCAAGTCTGGCTTAACGAATTGTCATTATCTCTGTCTTCTCCGAATTTTCGTAGCATTTTCCTTAATTCGTTGCTATTTGTCAAAAACCAATCAATAAAGCTTTTAATTTTTTAAAAAAGGACAGCATCCAAATGATAAGTTATGTTCAGATGGCCGAGTGGTAAGAGCGTCCGCCTCGGTAGCTGTAGACTTGGGTTTGATTCTAAATTTGGTATTCACAGCTTCCCTGCTTGACACTCAGCATTACAGGGACAGTGTGAAGAACAAGCTGGCAAGTTCACTTGTTGTGCCGTTGGGAAAAGCACTTTGCGGGATTCTTCCATCATGGCGAGGTAGACAGATGGCTTGCAACTCCTGAGCGAGCTCGTATAGCGCATTGATCGCTTTCTCGAGACAGGAGGATATAGGGGTGTTTCATTTTTTCCACATTTTTGAAATTAAATACGTTCGGGTTAATTTGTGATGGGATTTTGGACACTGATTCCAGCGGTAAAATTTTTTGCCATTATGACGTCATTTAGAGGTGGCACCGCGGGTTTGAAATCTGCGGGGGACCGAAATTTAGAGATTTGTCATAACTCGGCAACGGAAGGGGATAGAGAGACAAAATTGGTGTCAAAATGCGCAGAAGGGTCGATTTCCTATACCCATGTAAGAGACTTCATGGCTGTATTTTAATCACAAAACGAATTAAATCAAAAAATACGTTTTTTTGCAATTTGTTTGTTTACTGGTGTAACAACGTTACGTTTCCTGCAATTTTTTGAAGTGTTACAAAACTCAGTGTTCCATCACTTCTTTTGTAGCGATACTGAACGAGAGGCATAACGCACAACGTAGTTAGGGGGGAGAAGGGGCACTAAAAATAATATCTACTGATTAATAACATTCGTGCCTAATAAATTTTTCTTCAATAATAACTAAAAAGCAATGTTCTTCCTGGCCTTCTGGACGGGAAGTCATGACGACTTCTTCTTGTCGGGTTTGAAACCATATCAGCTCTCCATCACCAACAGTGCAAAGCACTCCAGTAAGACGTACTTCGTTTGTAGCGAGACCAAATGAGAGGCATAACACACAACATAGTAAGGAGAAAGAGGGTGCACTAAAAATAAAAAAAGTGACGTGGTAAGGGGAGAAGAGGGGGCACAGCGCTGTCCCGCTTTGCGGTAAATTTTTCTTCGCCAAACTATGTTATGTCGATTGGTGATTCGCTGCTCATTTTTTTATATGATATTTAGAGTTTTCCAATTTGTCGCTCAGTAAAACGGTTGTTATTGTTAATGGTCTTCCAGAAAAAAACGGGTACATTGATACACATGACACAAGGAGCGAATTGGCTTTCCATTGTGGAAAAACTTTTCCATCTCGCATTTCGATTTTTCAAAAGATCACAAATTTCCCAAGTCATAAGAAGTGAGTTGGGAGTTTTCACGGCATCAAAGGGAAGCGGGGGAGAAACCGCAAAAATATGCTTAAGGAGACGTTTTCTGGCGACAGCCGTTGAGAAGTATGGTCCATGAAATACTTACAACGACGTCTGTGACTTATCGTCAATATTATCTCTATAGACAAGAAACAAAATGTAATCCAGATGATTCTGTAGATTGTTAGGGATACTTATGAAAGTCAAGCAAGCCGACATCAACTAGCACATCTAATCGGTCCTAAAATCGATATTTTCTTCATCTGCTGCGTTTTTCTGATTAGAAAAACATTCCAATTTGCTTCTAAGGCGCGCTTCAGGAATATTCGAAATAGGCACAGGAAGTGGCTCATGACCTGAAGGAACAGGACTGATCAATGGCTTCCCAATATATTTAATCAAATTTCACTTTCATGAGTATCTCTAACAATCTACAGAATCTTCCGGTTTACATTTTGCTTCTTGTCTATAGAGATAATATTGACGATAAGTCACAGACGTCGTTGTAAGTATTTCATGGACCATGTTTGTCAATGACTGTTGCCAGAAAACGTCTCCTTAAGCATATTTTTGCAGTTTGTCCCCCGCTTCCCTTTGATGCCGTGAAAACTCCCAACTCACTTCCTGTGACTTAAATTCTTTAAGAAATATTTATCCGAAGGGACAAAGGTTAAATTCTTTAAGAAATATTTATCCGAAGGGATGAGTGATCCTGGCAAGATCATTCGTCCTAGAAGATGTTTCTTACCTGAGGGCGGCTGATGAAGGCTAATAGCCAGAAACAGCGCTGTCTCGCTCTACGATAAAAAAATGAGCAGCGAATGTAATTGCCTTGTTGATACGAGACTGAGTACATTTCTGTGTAACAAGTAATGGGTTAATGTTAGTGTATTAAACTAAGTTGTTGTTTGAAGTGTGTTTCATACCCGCAAAATAGTCAGTGCAGGTGACAAGTCACCATTCGACATGACATAGTTTGGCGAAGAAAAATTTATTAGACTCGGTTGTTAATAATCCGTAGCCTAGATATTATTTTTAGTGCTCTCTCTCCCCCCTAACTACGTTGTGCATTATGCCTCTCATTCAGTATCGCTACAAAAGAAGCGATGGAACATTGAGATTTGCAACACTTCAAAAAATTGCAGGAAACGTAACGTTGTTACGCCAGTAAACGAACAAATTGCAAAACGTATTTTTGGATTTAATTCGTTTCGTGATTAAAATACAGCCATGAAGTCTCTTACATGGGTATAGGAAATCGACCCTTCTGTGCATTTTGACACCAATTTTGTCTCTCTATCCCCTTCCGTTGCCGAGTTATGACAAATCTCTAAATTTCGGTCTCCCGCAGATTTCAAACCCGCGGTGCCACCTCTAAATGACGTCATAATGGCAAAAAATTTTACCGCTGGAATCAGTGTCCAAAATCCCATCACAAATTAACCCGAACGTATTTAATTTCAAAAATGTGGAAAAAATGAAACACCCTATTTGCAACTAAATACAAAAGTGCTTTTTAACTTCTTGATTGACTGATGTTTTGCTCAGAACAAGGCCTTATTATTCATTATGATTGGTTTACAGCCAGAGCGTCTAAAACAGCAAAAAACATTCCAATCAAGATGGTAGCATTTTATTGAAACGCTAGAAAATTATAACCAAATTCACGATAACAATTTGAAAATATGTGGTATACAAACACATTCAACTGTGACAAAATGGCAGCATAATAAACCTGGATGTGCAACAATTGACTATGAAGTACATCATTTTTTATGAAAATTTTAACCATCATCTAATGCAGAAACGGTGTGATTAGCCACATTTCAAAGGCTCATGGATATGGTACGTTACGAAAAAGTACTGACAAAATTAAAATAGGCATACCGGTATTTCAAGAACAAATGCAAAGTTTTAATTATATGACTCAACCTAGCGAGCTCACCAAAGTTAGGCTAGAGCTCACGGTAAGTCCTTTCCCACACCCAAAGAGTAGACTCAACTGTTAAGATAATAGATTCCATAACGTATGCAATAAAACTGCTGAATGGAAACTAAATAGATTAATAATGTAGATAGATTTAAGGACACAAACGCTGAATTATTTTGTAACTTGGTGCATCGCATGAGCTAAGTATCCAACGTTGTGCGAAGAAACTCCAGCAACTGAAATTCTTCCATCTTTTGTCAAATATACAGAAAATTCCGAAGTCATTCTGTCAACCTAAGAAAATAAACCTTATTAGATCCATAACTTTCTGCGGAACTTGACCTTTTCAGCGCCAAAAAACTGCCACAGGTTCTCAATTAGCTGTGAAGAGGAACCAGACAGCAGTTGGAGTTAGGATGCACCATGCTTTTTGTTCGCGCCGAAGCCAAATCAAATAGGATTGAATTGCTAGAATAAAATCTCCTCAAAACAGTATTTTTATGGCTTGATACGCCAAACGTCCATCTCACGCCTCATGTCGTTTCACGGGCTACATAACTACTCTCTCCTATTCCTGGATATTACCTGCACCAGCCATGTCGTCAAACACCTAAATATGATAACGATAATACAAGAAAAAACTACCGGTACCCCGCCATCAACAAATTAGTATCGTCGTTTAGTCATAACTGCACGAATGTAATTGAAGGCGTGGTTTGAAAAGATTAACAACAATAGATTAAAATTCCTCAGATACATTACGTGACAAGCACGATTTTGCTTACTTCGTCAGGTTCGAGGCCGGTGTAACAAAACATTCCGATTTGATCAGTTATGTGCGTCCAGTTTCGGATTGATCCTTCCTTCTTCAAATTCTCAACTAACTGATGACGCATTAAAATGATACGGTCGGCCATTCCTTTTACTTCAAGAAGCCTAAAAATCATTGTCTATTATTAATCAGTGCGTATTGCAGGTTGCTACATTTTTCATTTTTTTGAGGAAGTCACTGTAAGGGTGTCCATAGGTTAACAGTAATATTACAGAGAAAGGGGTGACAACAGTTTTTTACACATCATCGTTGCTATGGGCTCGGGTTGTATAAGATGTGATGCCCATCGTCCCATTTCTTCAGCACAAATTTTTTCATAAAACCTCAGGAACTCTTTCAAATTCATACGCAACCTGGAACAATGTACTTTAGCACAACGCATTTCCATGGTACACGATTGAATATACTGCTAATTTTTGAACCACAGCTAATAAAAAAAAACGACTTGTAAAATAACTTCTTTTTACAAACAGAATAAGCAATCATCCAAGAAAGAAAGATTTTGCAAAACTACTTTTGAAACCTTCCTGCCAACTTTGCCATTACGTGGTGTTCTTGTGCTACGAAGTAGCTTACCATTCATCACGCAACTTGGGATCGTTCAGAATCGCTGAAGCGATTCGTGCTCCATTGCATGGAGGATTGGAATAGAGAGGACGAATCAGTATTTTCAGTTGACTTTCAACTCGCGCAGCCTCATCAGAATCAGCACAAACAATACTGAAAGCACCAGCACGTTCACCTGATAATAAACAGTGTACAAACAATTACGAAATATACTGACAGGACCCTTTAAATTAGCCATTGTTCTTTATTGGTCGTTCACTTATTGCGCTGTGATCAAACATATAGGCTACGTTTTTTCTACCAATAGCCGATGCTATGCCTTAATAAAACTATAAGTGGTATTAGCGTAAATCTTAAACGAAGGCGATGCCAGTCATTCTTGAAGTCGTTGGTAAGGAACGGAGAGTAACCAAAAAAAAGGAAAACAATTTTTTTTCACTTTCTTTTATTTTTATTTGGAAAAACACTGAAATATAAAAAAGAAAAAACTACACTGACGAGAAAAATTAAATAAGTACACAAATGAGGTTTTTCCTGTGAGAGGCTGCGAAAAGACCACGAGTCCAACCCCAAAGAATTAGCGCGGTCGTCGAGTCTGCAGCCTCTCACATTCTGATGACATAATTAATACGTTACTAGACATAAAACATACAGGCAAAGACACGTAAACATATAGTTAAATAATTAAGCTAATTAAGCTTACAACTTGCAGCAGTAAAAAAAAAAAAAAAAGAAAATGGTTATATTTAATACCACATAGGAAAATTTACTTCATCATCAAAGAAAACAATTTAGATAGTTAGACATACAACTGTAGAGTTTAATCGTTCGTCAAACTCTCTTCAGATTTTCGAACTTTCTGCAGTTAAACCGCGTGTTTTAAGTACGCAGTAAAGAAAATGCGCAATTACGCATATCTTTCTGTTTTTTTTTGTTTTATTGCAGCTGAATTGAGTCGTTAGACATTTCACGTAAGCGTAACGTAAGCGTCACGTAAGCGGTAAGAAATCGTTGACAAACTTAAGCTTTGCTTAACGACAGCAGCGTGCCGCAAACGCAACTTGACCAAAATCACGACGTGTAGATAAGGAGTTAAAACGCTCGCACACTTTTTTAATTTTAAGTCGGCTATCGATACTATAGATGTTAACACACGGAAATGCATATTAACCAATACAACGTATTCTATACCAAAACGTTTCTTTAAGAAACTAACAGGTTGACTTTAAGCGCAAAATTGCCGTAGTAAAAAAATTCAGCACAGAAATCAAATAGGACACCTTACTTGGAAATTCCATACACCAAACAATATTGTACAATTACCCCTCTAACTAAGTAATGCTCTAGCATCTGAATTGTTGTTTTAGGTTGAGTTGTACATTGTACAATGTTCAAGTTACTTCTGATACTGTTGTTTGGAATTACAGAATTATATTTTGGAAAGTGAGTGAATGTGTAACACACATTATATAAAATCTAGCACTAATTTCAGTCAACCAATTATATTATCATCGCAATGCACTAAATCTTTGGTTAACACTGCGCTGCTAAAAGCCGTTAAGCGGTGAAGTCAACTTGTTAAGCATTCAGCAGCTTTAGTGCTTTTAAACTGACATACATATTGACGCACCTGCGTCTTTTCATCTAGGTGGCTGCTCGATTCGAAGACCTTCATCGGTCTCTTCGCAGTCTCCTGTGTTTTCCTTATGTTCATGTATGTGCTCAAGTTACGATAATACGATAAATAAAAAATCGAATTGAAAAAAAAAATTTGAAAAAGTGATTAAGCATACAAAATTTATTCGTTTAAAAAAACTAAGCCGTTATTCGTCGGAAAATTTTAAAGACCAAGCTAGTATTACTGCTTAAGAGATTCACAAGCAAGCTTACTTAGAACTAGCAAACTTCAGCGCAAACAAAATCAAAGCTAAATCAAAACCAAATTAATCAAAAATTAAGGCCTGAAAGGAAAACAAGCATAAGTTTACCTTCATGTTCTAAAGGCCAAACTTGCAACCACGCTCAAATTAAAACTACAACCAGGCAATAAAGTATAACTCACAAGTGACTAACCGTATAGACCCATGTTTTTTGCGAAGGATTGAGAAAGTAAAATATTGTGGCCATCTTCAAGAAACATTCGCATGGCGGCTGCATCTTGGTCGATATTTCCGCTGGCGAATCCTTGATAGGCCATATCAAAAAACGGAAGCAACCTCTTCTTTTTTAGGATGGTAGACATTTCTTTCCAATGGTCCGGCTAAATCAATGAAAATAATACGATTTTATAACTGCTATAACAAAGACACACTAAGCTTTAATGGATAGGACAACATCCTACATGCATGTACCACTGCACTGCGTCGTCGGGCTCGCTTAGTTATATCTGTAGAGAGTAAATAGAAAAAGTGGCATCTACAAAAAACTTGCAAATTCAATTGTAGCGCAATAACATTGATCTTCGTCCAAAAGGAAAAAAAGTAACCAGCCTTCAATACTGAGAAAGACAAGATGATGAGCTGACATTAACACCACAGCAAAGCATAACGATTGTAAGTACTAATTTCAAACTTCACCGGGGAATACCAATGGCATAAAGCATGTTGAAGAATTGAAGGGTTTCATTACCAAACACTGCACATTCGCTTAATGTAATTTCGACTAAACTAGCTTACCTTCGGATCCACACCGGTTGGATTGTGTGCACAAGCGTGTAAAAGTACAATTGATTCTTCTGGGATTTTCTAAAAACAAAAGAAATGAAAAAAGTAAAAAAAAAAAAAAACCAGGACACTTTCAAAATCAAATAAAAAAAAAATCAAATCTTCATTATACATGCAGTATTACGTCGAAACGTAGAACCAGTGGTAGGGCCCATTTCCGCGGCACAGCGCATGACAACACAGATCCGAAGAAACGTCGCGAAAGTGGCGACACTGTGTCCGATTTGACCAATCTGGGATTCAAACCCAAGACGTTCCGCGCCGATAGCAATGTCTTAATCGCACAGCTACCGGTCGGTTACCAGCACACTTTCATGCCTATTAAATCAAAAGACACAAAAAGATGATTTACAAATAAGTTTTGACCGCAGCTTCTTTAAAGTTGCAGATCATTAAAAACAGCAACTGTATTGACCAAAAAAAATGTGCAGTTTGTCAAGCAGACTAATGCAACTTACAATGAGATCATCAATAGCTCCTTCGGCATCAAATCCACATGTGGAAGGTTTGTAATATCTGTACCATTTTACATCTAAACCAGCATGCCTGTGAAAAAACATATATTTCACCATAAGATCGAAAGCAATTTAGTTAAAACCCTAAGAATGTTCAATGACAAATTTGTATTGCAGTAATTATTAGTATACATATATCAAATATAGGATAAAGCTATATTTTAAAATGAAGTAATACAATAAGCGATGTATTGCAATATCTATAATATTCCACAGACTAACTTGAAAATGGGCACATGATTTCCCCAGCTTGGTGTAGGAAGATAAACGGTTTTGTTACCGGTGAAGAATTTCTCCTGAAAAGGCAACAAATCACAGTGAGCGACTTTGATAACTTTTTTAAAAAATCAAATCTTCATTATACTCGCACTTTTGCGCCGAAGCGTGCAGCGAGTAACGGGGTCCATCTCTGCGGCTTAGCGCCTAGGTAACACAACCCCGAAGAAACATCTCAGCAGTGGCGAGTCCACTGTGTCAATTTGACTGGCCCGGGAATCGAATCCCAGACCTACCGCACCGATAGCGTGTGATTAACAACTGAGCTATCCGGATAAACAAAAATTACCAATGTTCAGGGTAGGAAAAAATCATGGTTTATTTGAAAAAAATCAAAAAAGTCGGATTTTTTTTATTTAAATCGGATTTTTTTTTAACAAAACATACTTTTAGTATAATATCTACTGATGGGGGGTAAGTGGGTGCCTTTTTTCACCCATTATTTGCTGAAATGATTATTTCAACCGTCGTTTTAAGATTTTTGTCTGTACGTTTCTTGTTATTGCGTCACAGGACCAGACAAGTAAAATTTTTGAGTAATGCATTTTCATGAAATTAAAAAATTAGAAATTTTATTGTGCTACAATAACCCAAAACCTGTATGCCTGTGAAAAATAGAAATTTTATTGTGCTACAATAACTCAAACCCAAACCTGCAATCAAAAGTTAAAATCTTTCATCTTTGCTTTTGCATTAATGTTAAAAACGGGTGAATCTACTATGGGTTTACTGCAAGAAACTACATAGTAGCATTATACGCATAATATATCAGCAAACATGCATTTGTAGCTTAAATCATTATGCAAAAATGCGAAAAAATCCTAAAAAAATTTTAAAAGATTGTTTTGATTTTTATTGGTTGATTGTAATCATGATTTAAAACATTTGATTTAAATCAAACCAACCTGCTAATGCTACAGGGCAATGATAATTGTGAACATGACTAAAAATTAAATCTTACTAAAAAGTTCGCTCCTATTCTCAGTGAACCTGTTCCAGAAATACCTTGAACCGTGACATTCTGAAATAAAACTTCATATATTAAAACACACAGCAACTTTAAACATAAGGCATTCAAATATGTACAATTTGCACTACCGAAGTAGAAACAAGATTACCCACAGCAACACCATTAAACATAAACAACTTAACTTGCTCGCTTAACTCAAGAGAACAAGATCAAAAGCTTTGTTATTGTGCCTGCGCCTACATAACAGATAACTAGTTTAAAATCAAAAATTCAATTATTTTAATGACAATCATGACTCTCAACACCGCATTTGCAACCATGACTAGCAACATTACACCTGTAGCTATTGAAGTAAAAGCAATGGAGCTTGCAATCAAAAAGTTTTTGGCTGAAGCCTGGTTCAATTTCAAACTATGCAGCGGTTGCAATGCTCTCTAAATAAATGCAATGATGTGCTGCATAATGCATAAACTTTTCAACGAACACTGAACTAGCAATTAGTTGCAGAAGCCAAGTTATACTAATTTTTAGCTTTGGAATTGAACGATTAAAAGTAATTTTTAGTGAAGAAATGGTTGACACGACATTTTCTAGATATCTATTTCTACAAACCAATGAATAACTTACTCTTTTGTCTTTTAAAACAGGATTTCCAGGACCAAAAGCAAGTTCAGCAGCAGCTTTAGTGAAAGTAGGCAATCCCGTTATTCCAAGATACTCCTTGTCCATATGTTCGACTAACTTTTGAGCCTGTATAGCAACCACTGAAGTTAGTCACATGTACAATCTAACATACTGTACATGAAATTAAAGCAATTTGATCGTAAGCTTGATTTCTCAGACAGTCGAGGTTGATTTTTTTTTTTTTTTTTGAGCTAACAAAACGCTGAAAACTCTTCACATTGTCTGCATTTTACCCAAGGAACATCAATTATCGCATCCACCTTCCACCAGTTGTATAATGCATTCATCGAATTCTACTGCACGGATTCAGACATCTTTATTTGTTACAGTCTCAAAAAAATAGCAATATAGTACACATACCGTATTTATTCGAGTATAACATGAACTCGTGTATAATGTTTTTAGTTTTTTTTAAGAGTAACAGCATAATAAATACCAGACCAAGGGCGGTATACAGCTCAATGTTTGTGCACTTAACGCAATGCGTTAACTTGATGAACAAACTAAGTTAACGCATTGCGTTAAGTGCAACAAAAGTTGAGCAGTATACCACTCCAAACTGGAGAAAATATTACAAGGAAATAAACTTGATGAACAAACTAAGTTAACGCATTGCGTTAAGTGCAACAAAAGTTGAGCAGTATACCACTCCAAACTGGAGAAAATATTACAAGGAAATAAATATCACATAAGCTTACACGACTACAGTAGGGTGGATGCAAAGGGACAGAAGTCTTCAGTTCAAAAAGCCATACATTATTATTTGTTTATACATTTAACATCCGAACATGTCATCATCATACCTTTTTCACACAGTCCAAAACGTATGGTTTTCCTTGATCATCTCGGTAAGCCCCAACACCAAGATTCATCTTCTTGGGATTGTCATCTCTCTTGAAAGCTTCCGTTACTCCCAATATTGGATCCGGAGGGCCCATTTCAACATCGCCCCACCATGAACTGAAATAAGAGAATTATGATAGTCATAGTCACTTTAATCTTTTTAAAAGTATTCAAGTTAATTGTGTCAGTGAGCAAATAAAAGAAAAATACGGGACTTGTGATGGTGCAACTGTACATGAGATAGTTGGTCATAGCCTACTGTCTTGATCATTAACACAATAAGCTTGGATAAAGCAGTACAGTCTGCAGTTAGAACTTAAAGCAGTTTGAAATAAACTAGGAATATATAATAAGCACATGCAAAAATACACATTGATATAATGTATTCTTTCACTACAGTACATAGTGCTTGATAGTATATGCCAAATCATTACGCTGCTATTAACTCCATTTTTGGATGCAAATATAAGGAACTAAATCACTGTTTCTAACAGAAGTTTCACATTATCATCTTTAAAAATCACAAAGATATAGCAACAACATCGATTGAACCAGATTTTGATTTTAGAGTACAATATCAATATCACACAAACTATGCCCAACACCAGATTTATGTATCGCAATAACCATAGTCTCAAGGCTATTAATTTGTAAATCTTGCAAGTACAAAAAATGTTACAAATGACAACCAGCAGCGATGGTTAACAAAAGATAACTATAATAATTACTCACAACACATACCCGTGACACTTGTGTAAGGTTACACAATATATCAATAGACTACCAGTATCAAATAAATAAAAATAAATAATTGAGGTTATTTTCAAATTATATTGAACGGAAAATTTAACAGTAATCTATTTGAAGAGACTGCGAAGTGAGCTTGCGCTCTTCGAGTCAGCAACCACCCGTTACCGGTATGTCAAATGCAATAGGCTCCAGCCACAAATCAATCCCATTATGTTGTATCTGTGGGTAAGGGTAGTATCAGCCCCCAGGTTTGGTTGGGATTAGGTTCAGTTAAGGTTAGGGTTGTAACTGAACCGAACTCTAACTAAATTTAACCCTAACCGAACCTAATCCTACTGTCCAACAGGTCCAAAGCAAAACCAAGAGCTGATACTAGACGTTACCCGGATCTGTCACCTGTGCGCGATATCGTTAGGCCATGTCGCTGACACTAGTTTGATATCACTACAGGATTAAAAGCTAAACAGTAAAACTAATTACCGGTAGGCTCTTAATGTTAAGTTTAACAGTTAAAAGCTCACACAAAATTGGTAACAGTACAGGTTATCTGGTACCGGTAATACTGTAACCTAGCAACTTCTTACCTTGTTCTTACAGCATGCTTTACAAGAGAAAACTTATTAAAGCCAAACTTAAATTGCAAAGCCATTGCTGATTAATTAATACGGGTACTGGTAACAGTCTAGCCTTTCAGGCCACACAAAATGAAACTATTCAAAAATATACTAATCAATATGTCTGCAAGTTTTATACGGTACCGGTACAAGGTTTTAACTTATACAGCATAATGGTCAATTGATCATTGAAATTAAAAAATTAGAAATTTTAGTCCGGTAGGCCTAAACTATAAGTAAAACTGTAAAATGCTACCAGTACATGGCTAGGCCTATCAGGATAGAACCAGTAGACTATACCATTACACAGCACAACCAACAGACCAAGCCTATTAGAATTATTATACCTAGTACCGGTAGTTTATATAGCCAAGAATATGCAATGAATTCTGAATTGAAAACTTTTGTTGAGACTATTACTCTAACACTCTAGACTAATCTACAATCAGTTATGTGCTGTGCGGCTAATCATAGGCAATACCAAGCAGCTAGGCTAGATCTTTTTCTTTTTATCACCAAAACAGAAAAAGTAGGATTCAATCGCAGGCATTGCTATTTGCTACTGCTACACGTACACCATTATCAGATTATGACTCTTTGCTCTGCGGTCCACTGTCCAACTGTCAGACTGTGTTCTCTTACAACCAAAAATACCACCCAACGAATAGTTACAAGGTTAGTGCAATAAATCTTTGCAGAAATACTACAAATGATGAATTACCAATCAACGTTTTAGTCAACTATTCATCATTTGTCCCTCGCCAATATCCACCTCAAACTTCTACTTGCACTTTCAGTGGGTTGGACTTCTAGAACAGAATTTGCAGCTACGGTTGCAGATCAGAGATGAGCGGATTTAAATTTTTGAAATCCAAATCCTATCCAAATCCAAAATTTTAAATCCAAATCCAAAGAATCAAAACAAATAAATCCAAATCCAATCCAAAACCAATGGCTAGGCCTAGGCTATTCTTACAGTCCCCGGAGTCCCGCATGAAAAACTTTAATAAAATTTAGGTGGTTTGGTGTTAGCCTATCTAATTAATCAAATCCTTATTTTTACAGGACTGTAAGAATACTGTAACAAGAATTGCAACAACTGATAAAGCGACTTTTACAGGCCTACCATACTATGTCGAAATAAATTTGTCGTGAGTTCATGTAAAAAGTTTTCAAAAAATCAAAAATTTTAAATAAGTATAAATCCAAATCCAAATCCATATCCGAGAAATTTAAAATTTAAATCCAAATCCTAATCCAAATCCGAAAAATATGCTTAAATCCGGCTGTTTAAATCCAAATCCAAATCCATGATCATCTCTGTTGCAGATGCAGAACGGATCAACGGAAACGCAGTATAGTAGCTAAAGGATCCGCATGACAAAGATTGATCCAATTCATAACAACCCGAGATGCTAAATACGCGAAAAATCATTTTCAACAAAACGTTGACAACTGCTGTATTTAAGAAAATTTTTCTTCATCTCTATGAAACCTACTGCTTCCACTTTAAACTTTCCGAAGGAACAAGTAATGCGCTTCGCTGGAAACGGTGAGCTGTATTGCTTGTTATTCTCGATCTTTTACTTTTTCTCAAGTCCCTTCACTTCGGTGCCATTTTTGCATCATTTTCCAGCTATATTCACCTGATGAGCTCAAAATAAGAGCGAAACCGGTCGTGGATTGCTACTCCATCCCCTGCATTGCTATTTTTTGCGATGCTTTTTTGTCATCTACCCTCTCTTAATCTTTAAGTCCTATATCCCGTTACTTTCGAAACTACGTTGCTTCATGCACTGACTGTAACTCTAATTGTGCATCGTGGGAAGGCAAGATATTCTCGCTTCGAGGATTTAAGTGACGTATCATTATCACGGAATCGATGCAGAAGAGTCTATCTTGACCAAAAGCCTACCAAACTTGGGAACCTGGGCGCTCCCTAATTTGTTCTTTATAATTAATACAAGGGTAACCGAAGTTAGCCTACCAAAGTGGTCATTGGGCAGTCCACACTCTGATGACAATTCAGGTATTATATATGCATATTAGCCTATTACATAGTACGATCATAGGTCTACAATATTTATACACAGTGGCACCGCCAGGGTCAAAAAATAGGGGGGCAAAATGACGTTACAACTTGATGACGTCACGTACGGGAAACGGAAACAAAAAAGTGTTTTTTGTCTTGATTGTAGCTACCTCTGAACAAGTTCGAACGACGCAACTATTTAATCTATATCGATCTAACTTTAATCTTTTACTGACCGATGTTCCACTAATGGCGCATACAGTACTTTTGTTTAAATTGATTAAGGAAATAAGGCAGTGGCGCATCGAGGATTTGGCAGGGGGGGGCTCAATTGGCTTCGCCCCCAGCCGCCAACGAATTTCTGCGGTTTTCACATAAAAAAACACTCCTTTTAACACACTTTTTTATCGAAAAAGAGCATGTAGTGAGTGCGGCCACTATAGACTATGCAAAAATATTTTCGCAGCTTATGTCTAAAAGCAGAAGTTTGGCTAAAATAAGTGAAAGGAGGCTGCAACCATTATTACTTTAGTTTGAGAAAATCTAGACTGAAAGTGAGGTTTTAGCACCTTATTGCAGGGCCAAAGTGGGGGGGGCATGGCACCGTCCCCCCCCCCACTGTGTGCGCCTATGAAATGAGGATATCATAAAACGTATTTTTTTGTTGCATAAAACTTAAATTCTAGATAACTACAGTACTTAGCCACTGTAATTAACTAATAAACTTAGTAATAAATTTAAGTAGGCTGCTGAAAACATAGCTCCTTTATTTTATCGGCTACAAATATTTCGGGAAAATTTTGAGGTTTAACGCATTAAGGACTTTGATTATTTTATAATGACGTAAGAATACTACCCCTATAAAAGCGGAAAAAATAAAGTCAAAGTAATAAGTTATTTCGCAAAGTAAATGAACTCTAGCGTGTTAGTTTTTCTTCCGCAGTAATGTTGATTCAATGGTTTTGCGGCTATGTGAGGGTAACCACTGGCATAGCCAGGATTTTGCAATGAGGGGGGGTTGATAATTACGTCACATTTGACCGTACGTTGTATACAAGAGCGGATCCAGAAAGTTTTAGTAGGGGGGGTGTAATTTTTAATTCGGTTGAATGTTAACTAGATGCAAAGACGTTTAAAACCGGAAACGAGCGTAAACAAGCCTTTTGAAAATGTTTCATGTCAGGCACTTTTTCAAGCGTAGTTTTTTTCGGCAGATTTGATTTTAAGCAACTTATGTACCAAAAACGACTTTAGGGGGGTCCGGGGGCATGCTCCACCGGAAAATTTTTGAAAATTTGCTTACTGCAATGGCCATTTTAGTGCTTTTTTTTAACAATTTTAAAGGAAAGTTTGTCATATTTTCGGCCACCAACTTTGAGTGCTTCGCCGATGATGCATTTTGTTCGCGCAGTGTCTATTGTGCGTGCTTAAGGCAACTGAGGCATATTGTTATGAAGAAGTTCGAAATTATGGAAAAATTTTATTCATCCAAAACATTGATGAAAATGGCTGGTGGGGGGTGCATACGCAGCATACCCCACATCCCCCCCTGGATCCGCCCCTGGTTGTATAATAACAAAAGATAGCCTCAAATTTAAGGGAGATCTTTTAAACTAAAAATGCCGAAGGCAGTTAAGGCACGATTGTTATAAGGATATCAAAGAAATGCTTTCTGGTGAAATTGATAAAACGATATTCAAATGTAAGCGATTTAGTTCTTTTTTGAGCTGCAGTACGTACATCAATTTCGCTTGAAATCGTTTAGCCTTTTTTCTACGGAAGGTCTTAGGGGACGAAAGCAGTTGCACATATAAGAGCGGCACTGCCCTGTTAATGAAATTGCGTCATTGCTTCTTTATGCATAATGGCAAAGAACAAGATTCAGGAAACAACGCTACATAATTCTTGTTATTATGACAATTACAAAACCAGATTATCAATGACAAAGTAGCGAGCACTTCGAAATAAATATCAGAAAAAGAAGTAAGTATGACGTCATTTGAAGCTCAATGGGGGGTTGTAACCCTTAAACCCACCCCCCGTGGCTACGCCACTGAGAAGAACTGACAGTAGAAAACAGTACATTTGAGTTCTGCTAGGTTACTTTGCCTTGGTGACGTAACAAAGGCCATTGACGCATTCCGTACAACCCGGACGGCAAGCCTGGTCAACTCATGTTTGAAACAAAAACAATATTTACAGGTCAAACAGTTCATTTTCACGGCTAAGTTTCATTAGTGGAACAAAGAACCGACAAAAGTTTGGAGGGATCGGGGGGGTAAACTCTTGAAAAAATTTCTCAACGGATTTGCACGAACTGGAAAAACAGCTTGAAACGAAAGTGGTGGGGCAACTTGCTCCTCTTGCCCCCACCTGGTGGCGCCACTGTTTATGCATGTACAGTTTATAAATAATACAGTAAAACAATATAAACTAATGGTTACGATGACGGAATACATTTCAAACTCATTCAGCAAAATCGACGAACCTCCTCCATAAAGTTGGGCATTTAGCTTAGGGCTGTGTCTTTTTATAATAGTGCTTCTTGAACTTTTGTTTCGTACTTGGTAGTGCATTGCCTGAGTATTTGAAAATTGTTTAAATCGTATTCTGTTTCTAAGCATGTTTTGCAATTCTTAATATGATCGTGGATTGCCGATTTTGTGTTTTTGAGTGTAAGTGTTCTTTCACTCTGGTATCTATAGGCTATAACATGTCGTCATACCAATGTTATTCGCACCATACGAACTAGTAATTTAATTTAATGTCGTGTATAAATTTACTAGTTCGTGTGGTGCGAATAACACATACATTGGTATGACGACACGCCATATAGATACCAGAGTGAAAGAACACTTGCACTCAAAAAACAAAATCGGCAATCCACGATCATATTAAGGATTGCAAAACATGCTTGGAAACAGAATACGACTCAAGAGCGTATTTAGGGGGGGGGGGGCATTGTGCCATGGCCCCCCCCCCTTTTGACTCGGCCTTTTAGTAAAAAAGATTATTACTAATGGTGCCAAGTGACTGAAATATGCTAGACTCTTTTGATGGTTTCTGTAGCTTATGACCAGGGGAGGATCCAGAGAGGTTCGATGAGGAGTATGCATCCTCCCACCAGCCATTCTCAAAAATTATTTTGAGAATTCATTCTCAAAAGCCATTCTCAAAAATCATCCTCCCACCAGTCATTTTGATGTATACAATTTTTCCATAATCTCGAACCCCTTCAATTGCAATAAGCCTTACGCCTTAAGCACGCATAATCGAAAATGTGCGAACAAAACGCGTCATATTTGGCGAAGTACTCAGAAGTAGGGCTAAAAAAATTAAACACAATTTGCCTGAAAATTATTGAAAAAGCACCAAAAATAGCCATTACAGTATGTAAATTTTCAAAAATTTCCGGGGAAGCAAGCCTCCGCACCCCCCTAGAACTTTCCTTGTTTCAGAATCAGCTTCAAATTTGTTCGGCCGAAAAAAAAAACACGCTTGGAAAAAAATGTTGAAATTATGGCCCCCCCTTTTGAAATTTCTCGCTACGCCACTGATACGACCAAAACAATTTTCAAATACTCAGGCAATGCACTACCAAGTACGAAACAAAAGTTCAAGAAGCACTATTATTAAAAGACACAACCCTAAGCTAAATGCCCAACTTTATGGAGGAGGTTCGTCGATTTTGCTGAATGAGTTTGAAATGTATTCCGTCATCGTAATCATTAATTTATATTGTTTTACTGTATTATTTATAAACTGTACATGTATAAATATTGTAGACTTACGATTGTACTGTGTTGTATAATATGCATATATAATACCAGAATTGTCATGTCATTATTTGTGTTATTATTACACTGATGCATTAACTGCTTTCTGATTTTTTATTTTATTTCATTTTGATTTTTTAAAGTTAATAAGTTATATGCTTTTTATTTTATTTCTCTGACGAGGGCCAGATGAAAGGCCGAAAACGTTTAGTTCTGCAATAAAAATGTTCATTACAAACACACTGACAGTTGCATTATAATGGCTATTCTATTTCCTTGCTGTGTACCGGTACTTGACATGGAATAACAAATCAGTTCAGTTCAGTTTTGAAACATTGATTAGGCGTTCCTTCCAAAATACCGGTATTGAAATTAAGTTGCCATGCATGAAGCGGTCAGCTAGACACGGATTGTAGGCCTAAGTAGTTCATAAAATTTTGAATTGTGCTTCAAAAATATGATCAGCTGTTCCGCCAACAATTTTCTTTATAATAAAATTAAATACTAAATTCAAACAATCAATTTTGCTTGTTTATACGCAGGCTATGTTTTAAAACCGGCCGGTTGACGTTAGCGGTTAAGGACATCGCTGTCGGCCTAGGAAAGCTTGGTTTCGTTTTCCGGGCCGGTCAAACCTGACACAGTGTCGTTAATGGTTCGCCACCGTAGTGGCGTTTCTTCGGAGCAACATAAGTCACGTATAGGCCTACCCACAATTTACCCAAGTGCTCATTCTAATCAATAACCTTCCGGTGCAAAAATATATGTTCGACTAATAACCTCAAACAGAAAATTAGGCTAACAACGAAACAATCAAACATATAGGCTACCATAGGCCTACTCTATCAGCTAAAGTAAAAACCAGGGCTGCGAACTCGATCGAATTTTATTCGAGTTCAAGTTCGAGTTCAACCTATTGTAGCAAGTCCGAGTTCAAGTTCGAGTTCTCTAATTTAATTTTTACGCGTTCAAGTTCGAGTTCGACAAAAATAAGCTTTTTCGAGTTCAAGTTCGAGTTCAGGCAGATAAATATCCAAAATCGCGACAACTTTTTCACCGCCGGTGCAATGGCATGAACAAATAAACGACGTGCAGCTTTTCTTTTGGTAAAATCATAACTTCAATTTACACGGATTGTGACTGCTTGAACAACAAACTATATTTTGTAGTGATCTTTTTTTCTTTTCAACAATTTAAAATATCTTTTTAATGAACTCGAACAGTTTTATGCGAGTTCGAGTTCAGAAAAAATATTTTTTCGAGTTCAAGTTCGAGTTCGGCAAAATGATCGAGTTCTTTCGAGTTCAAGTTCGAGTTCGCAACCCTGGTAAAAGCACAGCTGGAGCTTGTCAATTTTTCTTGCAGAAAATGCTCTATGCCCACAAGAGCCAGGGCTATTACTTAATTTATTTATATATCTTCAAAACTCACGGCAAGGACCTTAGCCACAACACTGTGTTTCACTCAAAGAACGATCACCAGGTCGCTTACTCAAATAGAATTATATTTATCACCAGGTGGCTTATTCAAAGAGAAATTTACTTAACATCAGGAGGCAATTTTATTTGAATAAGCCACCTGATGAATCAGTGTTTTTTTTGCGTAGGACGTTGTGTAATGCATGACTACTCAAATGGCGAGCCGCGGTCCAAATCCGGACCTTCTGAATGCAGCAGCTGGACCCCAATGAAGTTTTAGCTCATCGAATATAATTTTCCTAGTGATAAGTTGATAACGTAATAAAACTTTATCATAAATACAACAGTATAAACCTTAAACATGCGCGAGGCTTTTATAACCTTCTTAGTGGATGGGATCGAAGGGCCACGGCTTATGCATTAATTAAGATATAATAATTGCAATTAAAATCGGCCAGCTAGCGTAGTGGTTAAAAATAACGTTATCGTTGTGGCAAGCCTTGGGTTCGATTACCGGACTAGTTAGATCAGACATAGTGTCGCCATCAGCTCGCCACTGCTGCGC
The DNA here is from genome assembly GCA_964006365.1 of Trididemnum miniatum. Classification (NCBI taxonomy): domain Eukaryota; kingdom Metazoa; phylum Chordata; class Ascidiacea; order Aplousobranchia; family Didemnidae; genus Trididemnum; species Trididemnum miniatum. The sequence continues at coordinate 9,710,286 of OZ023243.1, read as the reverse complement.
CGTTTCTACGGAGCTGTGCTGCCCAGGCGCTAAGCAACGACAATTGGCTCCGCCACTGGTTACACGCTTTGGCCCAATACACCGAGTAAAGTGAAGACTTAATTTTAATCAAACCCATATTTTATAGCGCGTTAAAAAAGCGACTGCAGGCACTTTTCATTGAATGATGGTTTTTTAATGAAATGATGAATCGCAACCAGGACCGCAACTAAGGGGGCATTAACTAACCTTAACCTGTAGGCCTATCAATAATGAGTCGGTGGAAAAATATTTAAGAGTTTTAATTGTTTTAGCTTGCGTTCCTAAATTACGAAAGAATAACATTGCTGAAGCTCGAAAAAATCTAAGAATTTGTTATATTATTTAGGTTTTTTGAAAAATTGGTTGTTGGTACAGAACTTGAGAATTGCTTTTAGGAGAGTGTTCATGTCTTCGAAGCTTTTCGTTTGACACTTGTCTACATGTCTCCTTTCTGCCATTGGCTGTCTTCTTTCGGCCAATCACGGCTCTCTTACTTGCTTTTTCTTTTCAGCCAATCACAGCCCGTCATAATCGTCATTTTCTCTATTATATAACCGGTAGCATTTCTGCTTTTTCATTTTGACGATCTCTTCTTGACAAATGTCAGACGAAAAGCCTCGAAGACATGAACACTCTCCTAAAAGCAATTAAGATTTTTCGCGCAAACAAACCTCGAGTTACATGTTTACGGGTAGCTTTTTATAAGATCTGTGGATAAGATGCTTCTCGACAGTTTTCGTTACCAACTTCGACAACAATCCTATGACATTCAGTGTGCGAAGTAGAAAATTTTTACTGGGGGATTTGTGTTTTGTCTACAATTTTTCCTGAATTCTGAACCCAAATAACTAGACAATGTTGCAAAAATGGTATTAATTGTTCATGGGGCGATGCAATGCCGTAGCAAGAAATTTTAAAAGTGTGGGGGGCATAATTTCACCATTTTTTTTCAAGCGTAGTTTTTTTTCGGCAGAGCTGATTGAAGCAGATTGAAAAACAGAAAAGGCTTTAGGGGGGTCCGGGGGTATGCTCCCCCGGAAAATTTTTAAAATGTTACATGCTGTAATGGCTATTTTAGTGCTTTTTGGAAATTTTCAGGCAAACTTTGTTTAAATTTTTTAACCCTAAGTCTGAGTAGCCTACGTCATCAAATATGATGCATTTTGTTAGCGCATTTTCAATTATGCGTGCTCAAGGCGCCAGGCTTATTGTTATCGAAGAGCTTCAAAATTATGGAAAAATTGTATTTATCAAAAACATAGTTAAAAATGGCTGATGAGGTGAATACATTCCCTCATCCCACCCACTCCTGGATTCGCCCCTAGCCATAAGCTACAAAAACCATCAAAAGAGTCTGGCGTATTTCAGTCACTTGGCACCATTTGTCCTTTTATATTAAAAAGTAAAGTCAAAAGAGGGGGCATGGCACAATGCCCCCCGCCCCTAAATACGCTCCTGGGGCGATATGGTCAATGACCAAATTAAAACAGTGGTGGAGGGCGTACTGCGTGTTTGCATGTCACCAGCATGATGAACAAAAATTATCAACGCTAAAATTTCGAAAACTTCATCAGGTTTATTTTAGGCAGGTTTTTGTTTCATGAATGAAGCAAGGGGCTTGGGGTGAAAGCAGTAAGCTACCCAAGCGAGGTCCGGGGCGGAGCCACGGAAGGTATAGCAAATTCTCAATTCATACTCTCAATCTCAAGTATGATCTGAAAAAACTTAGGGAACCCCTGCTTTAACGTATTCTTAGTGCTTTCTTTAACGCCAATAAAAAAACTGCTGACGTGTTGTAATGTTGATGAAAAGTAAACTGTTCTGTTTTGTAATAGGCGCACTGAAAAGGTTGTTCTTGATTAGTTTGCGAAGCAAACTATAATGGCTACAAGATATGCTGGAAAGTGCCGCGGCAGTCCGTTTCAGCAAGCTAAACGTATAAAAATCACTTAACTTCTTACGCTACTTATCACTGGATGGGAAACGTTTTGACATCCATCCAGGTCAAATTTTCTTTCTTTGCTGGGGAAAACTACTATTTTTACTGGGGGTACATGTCCCCCCCATCCCCTCCTACTTCGCGCCCTGATGACATTGCGTGTAAACAAATCTTAAATCTCTGAGATTCGTAACATTTCGTAGTATGCCTACGTAACAACAAAGTCGGCAGTCGAGATTGAAAAAATTGTGAGCAAACACAAAAGTTAATATTTGATTTCCAACGGTTGTTAATTACTCTTCGTTGTAGATTTTCGGCGTCTTTTTAGATATCTTACTATCATTTCTCTAAAAACAAGGAACACGATGAGACGAGCACAGATTGTCGCACCCGAAAAGCCTTTGGTCCTCAATGAGACCTCCATTCCCGAACCACCCACAAAAGGAGCGATTATTAAAGTAAGTTAAACCTTATGTCATTGGTTAAACATAATTTACAGTTTACAATTTGTAGAAAATAAACTCGCGTTTTTTCCAACAGCTGAGCTATCCCGAACTGGTCTTGAAGTTGAGAACTCTCTTGAAGCGCATTTTCTTTCTCTAGGCTAGGCCATAAAATCTTCCTTGACATATACTGCTTTTGAAAAACAAATTGGTTATTATTGAATGAGAAATGATGATGAGATCAATAACAGAAGGGATGCAGAATCAGATTCAGAAAAAATTAGGGCGCGGAGCGTAAAAGCGAAAATCTGCAGGTCTTGCAGTTTCGCGTGTTTGGAAGTATCGAAAAAGCCTACAAATGGAAACATAGAAAGCTTTAACAATCCCTCGTAACACCTTTGTCGCTGTCTCGCGAGGCGCAACAAATCAACCAATACACTAATGGACAAAGATATAGGCGACACGGATCAAATTACTTTTTCCTTCGTGTTTGTTCGGTTGGCAACATTTGTGCCATCATCATAAAAAATTCGCCTTCCAATTAAATTTATATTGTAGACATCCTTTTGTGGAATTTGCCATTCTGACATCAACCAATGGTTTAATGTAATTAACCACGGAGACTCCAAAGTTCGATTTACGGATAATCCCAACTATGTTTTTCCTATCACTCCTGGACATGAGATCTCAGGCGTAGTCCATTCCTTGGGCTCAGAAGCAAGTGAGTATGATCTGCCGCCGAGTTGTCAATCGGGCTCGGGGTTTTCGCGTCGGGTTCGGGCCGGGCTCGGATTTAAAAAAAATGCCTGGTTTCGATTGGGCCGGACTCTGAGCAAAATCGAGATTTTTAGTGAGTGACAGGGTTTTCGCAATTGCTGACTGTATAAACATTGCTGTTCGTAACTGGAGTAACAGTAGATAGGAAACACTCATTTTTCTTTTTCAGTAAAAGTTTAAAGTGATGTTTTTGATTTCGGTTTGAATCGGGTTCAGACTGTCTGATAAATTCGGATTGGGGTTCGGGCTTGAAAAATCGGGTTCGGATTGGGTCGGGCTCAACATCTTCGGCTCGTTGACCGCTTTGATCTGGCCTTGCTATCCTATAGCAAAAGAAGTAAAAGTTTGGTATAACTTAAAACAAAACCAAACTTACTCTCTGCGTTGATTGAATACTTAGACTTGTTTCTTTCGTAAGGCCACGCTTCGTTTTACTCGAAGCCAGGGGTCTTCAACCTTTTTTACACAATTGCCCCTTTTGGGAAAGTGAGGGTCCAAATCGCCCTCGTTGAAGAACCATGCTCTAAGGCAGTGGTTCTTAACCAGGGGTGCGAGAAACGTTCAAAAGGGGTGCGAGGTGCAGGGTTGATATGACCATTACCCTTTTGTAGGACATCTGAAAATTTTTTTGCTCTATGCTTGATTTCGCGTGACAAATTGGACCTATGCGGATGTGATCTTTTTTTCGGTCTTCACTTGATTTTGCATGGAAAATTATACCTCTGCGGACGTGATGACTTTTTTTTGGTCTTCATCAATATTTTCCAATTCTTAATAGGGTCTCTAGAATTGGTTGGTGATGCAAAAGGGGTGCCAGCAAGTGAAAAGGTTAAGAACCACTCCTCTAAGGCAAATGAAAATTTTCTAGGGGTATTTACCGGTAGTTTGTTTTTGAGTTTGTTCATGCTGAAGGCTCTTGCGAAAAATTTATTACTGTAACTCTGTGACAAAGAAACAAAAATAGAATGTGCAAAGGTCAACAGCTGAGAAATTGAAGTTTATAACAGAAATGTTGTTACTTTAGGATCATTGAAAGTGGGAGACAAAGTTGTGGTGTATCCATGGGTGGCATGCGGAGATTGCGGATTTTGTGAAAGCGATTACACTCCTCTTTGTAATAAACGCCATTTTGGAAACGGAATAGGCTCTTCCGGAGGGTAAAATGTGTAGGTGTAACGACTAGTTTTTTGTTGTTGGTGTGTGGATTTGTTCATAATAGGATTCAAAAACCGATTAGGCCGCTTTAACTGTTATTGCTCGAAAAGTAGAAGTTAAAAATGCGTATTAAGGCAACCAGTTAACCGTCTAAAAATAGTATCAGTTTCAATGCCTTTTCAAAGTTTTTTTTTTTGTTTACCGGTGTGAAACTGCTTCTGTAGGATCAAACGGCTTGCGTTTCCACAAATTCTGAAATTTTTCGACTTCTACTGGTTTAAAAGAACGCTTATTAAAAAAATTACGAAATCTTAGACATATTTCTACTTCTTGGGTCCTATCATCTTGTTCATGTTTTTAAAATTTGTTAGGTATTCTAATTATGTCATCGTGAGGGAAGAAAAATATGCATTAAAAGTTCCAAATTCGGTTCCTCTGGAAGTGGCTTGCATGCTGGCTTGCTCAGGTTTAACAACTTACAACGCTGTCTCAGCTTTACGGAAAGAAGTCGAACGAACAAACGGATTTAAAGGTAATTAGTTGCATCTCATAATACTTTTTCGATGACTAAAGGTGCGTTTACCGATACACGACAGGCGATATGCGACAAAAGTTATAACGTAAGTGAATGTAGAAGGTATTCGCGCGATCGCTCAACAGGAAAATAAAACAAACAAGGTGCGATAAAAAATTGTCGCTTGTCGCGTTGTCGTCTGTCGCGTATCGGTAAATGCTCCTTTGACCTTTACACAACTACGTACACATTAAAAGTCATATTTCGAGGTTCATCGTGGCAAGTCTGGATTCGTTCCACAGTGAAGTGCCACGCTTTGGCACTTGCTCGTAACTGGAGAACTATACAAAGAAATCAGTCAATCAAAGAGGGAAGTAGAGCGGATTTGGGACTTTTTTGGGGGAGGGCTAAAAATATGAACGCTTATTTTGTGATATTGCACATTAAAATGTAACGAAGTAACGACATATATCGATAAATTTGGGAGGTTAAAGTCCCTTAGCCCCTTTCCCTGGATCTACCAATGGCAAGGGTATACTGAATGAAAATATAAAGAAAGTTTTTTAAAAAATTTAAACAGTGCATGCAAAGTTTTATACGTCATATGATTTTTGCTTCGCAAATCTGCGAAGCGAAACTCCATTTTGTTTTTCATCGTGCTATTGACGTTGTGTCGGCTTTTGACTTCAAAGGCTGTTTGTTTGTTTATTCGAATTATGAGTTATATATTGTTTCGCAGTAATGTTTGACTGAAAACTTATTTGACATGTCACTCCGACATATACGCTCATTCCATTTTTAGACGCACTGCTTTTCATCTTGCTATGACCTTGACTAGCTTTGGTGAAGGTTTCATAGTTCAACATTTTTTGATCATCAGCGGCCAAGCGGCACGAGATCTTTACTGTGGGGTGGGGCCAAGCCGGGACATGCGAAAGCATTACATTAAATGCTGATAAAAAAGGTGCTTTTGAAAATAATGGAGAATTGGTAAAGAATCTCCAAGTGGGATGTAGGGAAAAATTCAAAAAGTCATCGAATTTTGACACTCTCTAATTTTTTGGATTATAGGTTAAGAACAAGGCTGTGTAATTATATTTTAGTTGTACACACGATGATGCGGATTCATGATGAATGATCAGTTCTGTTGTTTCATTTTTATATTCTTTTCGAATTTTGAGCGGCTCATGCCCTGAACACGTTTCTAAGGAGTTCGCATGCATAGGCAATTTAGAAGTCAATCATTGTCATGCAGAATTATGACGTTTTGCAATTGAATTCATGCGGTATCGCATTTCAAAAATGGCTGCATTCTATTATAGCGCAGTTTATTACAAAAAAAGTTGTTTTTCAGGAAAAGCTTCTTTATTGGTCGTAGGCGCAGGTGGATTAGGACTGTGGTGCCTCCAGCTCGCAAAGCGTTTGTTGCCTTCATCCACTCACATTGTGGCTGCTGATATCAAGGTATAATAGAGTGATCTCCTGTTTTTAATTTTTTTCTGTCAAGAGAGCAATATGTCAATGCCCAAAAATCTTTACCATAGAGTTAAGAAGTCCTTTAATTTTGATTGATTGATTTCTTCATTTTTATCCTCCAGTCACGAGAAAGGGACGGAGGCGCTATATATACAGTAGGACGAATCCAGACTCGCTCAGCGGCCGCCTGTGTTTTCCATGTTTTCCGACTGAATTTTTTCTTCTGATATCTTCGATTTGCTGCTTGTTAGATTCCACCTAACAGAGATAGTAATCGCGAAGCATCTCATCCAGGGACGCAACAACGAGACTTAGGTGGAAGTTTGAGCATCAACCTTGCCATTGTGGACGCTCCAAATCACTCGGCCGCGCTGCCGAAGCAAAATTGATAGGACTTCCCAAAATTCCTAATCTGACCTTCACTCTTGGTTGAATTTACTTTAAAATTCCCACTCCCTTTTTGCGATACGAACTCCTATTTTGCCTCACTTCCTTTACACTCCGACTTGGAGGTTTTGACTCTCAAATCTGGTGAAAAAAATGATTAGAAGTCTCTTAGAAATATTTCCCAAGGCGACTCTTCAATTCTGGTCCAAACCTGCGTAGGAACTGTAAGCAGGTGGTCTTTTCAGTTTTCAACTAAAATTGGCATCCTGTTTTTTCCGGCGTTCCTCTTTTCTTTTTAGCTTATGAAGTGGAAAGATTTAATATAAATTTTCATGTCTGTATGCAACAGTTTTGACGGAAGCTAAAGCAAGGCATTGTTGTAACGTTTATTTAGAATGATAATTTACCTCGCAGTGTTGGGCATGAACTATGTTTTTAGGTTCACAGCATATTTTACATCGCACGTGCTATAATATTGGGAATGTTTTTCTTTACAGGAAAGTAACTTGGAGGCGGCAAAGAAAGGGGGTTGCGATGACGTAATCTTGTGGGAAAAAGATAAATCAGAACAAGAGTTGATCGAGATGACGAAAGAGAAGGCTTTAGATGGAGGATACGATGCCGTTATAGATTTAGTCAACGCAACAGTTACTGCTGAACGAGCTTTTAAATGTACTCATAGGGTCAGTTGCGATCTTCCGACTACAATAATTTTTTAAACATAATAATGCAAAAAAAAGAAGCTAAATGTTCTATTTTCAGGGGAGCATAATGGTTATGGTTGGGTTATATGGGGGACTTATGAGTCTTTCGTTGCCAAAGATGATTCACGGAATCAGAACAATTAAAGGAGTTCTTACCGGAACTTTGCAGCAGCTTTCCGAGTTGCTAGAACTTGCTGCGACCCAAAAAGTAAGAAAAAAAGTTAACCGATTGGAACATATAAATTTGCGCGCTTGAATCCTGTCTATTTTTCAAGTATGCACGTCTATAGCACTACCAGTTTTGGTCTATGTGTGTCAATGCTGTAAGCCAGTGGTTCCCAGTCGGGGGGTAAATTACCTCCGAGGGGTAATATGTGATTCTTCGGTTGCTAATGTGACACCATCGTCAAAAATATATGCTTGAAGGCACGTTTTTTTGCTCTTTACCAATAATTTCACGAAAACAGAACACCTGCAGACATGTAGATTTTTTTCCTTTTTTTGCTCTTCACCGATATTTTTACGAAACAGGACACCTGCAGACGTGTAGACCTTTTTTTTGCACCTCACCGATTGATTTAATTGAGGTAAACTTCAGTAATAGATTGTTGTGAGTAATAGAGGATAAGTCACATCAAAAGTGGGTAATGAAAAAAAAAAGGTGGGTAACCGCTGCTGTAAGCCCAGCTCTTGCTAGATATAACGTCACAGTAAAAATAAATAAAAGGTAGCTTCCCAACATCTTGCTAATTAACCTGTGTGCTGTAAGATTTCTCTGATCGATTGCGTGCAATGAAGATGCTTTTTAGTTTATCCTTCGTGTGGAGCTATAAGCATTTGCTTGGCGGTGCTTATCGTTGTCTTTTTACAAAGATGGATAAAATTTCAAGTTACTATAGGCCTAAATTTATGAATAAATTTTAGACTCCAGGGTTTAAATTTATAACCTGCTGCATTGACCACATGCACTCATTAATTTTGAGAATTCTGCAAAACTGAGATGGAAAAATGAGCATATGGGGCTGGATTTGCATACCACAACCATGAATATATTTATTGCTTTTAGCTGATTCCTCCTCCGTTGCAATACGTTACTTTGGAGGAAGCTTATAAAGGAATGTGTATGGTCAGAGATGGTCAAGTGAAGGGAAGGTGCATCATCAAACATGATCAATAACTGCAAGAAATCTTGTTAGAGCCAATTAACAAAATCCTGTATCGGTTAATTTCATTTTATTACTGGTTCAGATTTTTTCTGTAAAACTTATGAAAAATATACGCAGAACAAACAAAACTCAACCTGTGCGCATGCATAAGGTTAGCTCTAAGAAATATAACGATGCTTAATTGCAACTTACCACAGCGTTGCCGTGCAGCCTGTACGCCAGAATATCAGAAAGCAATTGTGCTAAGCAGTTATAAGGTGATTCTTTTCCAACCAAAACGCCTTTACTTTATAATCTAAGAACATGGGCATAAAAACTTTTCAGCCAAACTGTCTTCTACAGGGGCGGCTCGTCTAGAGGAGCTGCAGAGCTGCAGCACCCCCAAGAAAATCTCAAAAAAATTTATGAATTTTAATTATTTTTTTTTCAACATTATCATTCAATGTTTATGTGCCATTGAAGTTTTCTTGAAAAAAAAAAAAAAGGGATGAGGGTGGACCCCCTTCCTCTTTTTTGAAAAACAATTATTATTTTTAATTTTTGATGAAATTGCTTAAAATGGCCACACTTCTGCGAAATCTGTAGCTGCAATAGAAACATTAATTTACTCAGCGCCAATTGCTGCGCTTTCATGTAGCCATGTCAAAGCAAGTTAACACTTGATTGTTAGGTTTCTATTCGATTGACAATTTTTTTGTCACTCTAGTGCAATAACAAGATCAATATTAAACCAAATTATTCTTTAACAGTATTGAATGTTATGCTTAGTGGTTTTCTCTGTAATGCCACGAATTTTCAAAACGTAAAAGGAAGCTTTGGTCAGTACTTCTTTCTGCTGTAATGCAATACTGGAGCTGCAGAAACATTTTCCGACTTTGCAGCGACAATGCAGTTACAAAGGTACAATCATAGTTACGTAATAATGGGTAACAGGGTACAATACGTTTGTCAGCTGAATGACAAGGTGCCGGCCGTGCCGCTATTAGCAGCATGAGATGGTGTGCGAGAAAACATTGAACAAATTAAAGGTTAGGTTTTTGTTAGCGCAGCTGGTTTAGCTATTAGCTGAAGAAGTTAGGTACAGAGGTAGTTGGAGCAGGTGTATTTTCAGGGTTGTCAGGCAGTAAGATTATCCGTCAGCTTGAGGCCAAGAAAAATATTACCGTATAGGCTAGTCAGCTACCGGTATAGTTTCTCAGGTATCAGCACCGGAAGTCTGAAAACAATGTAAAATTTGAAAAATAATTAAAGTGTTATATAACCTGTCAACTGCTGGTAGTTCAAATAGCTAAATTTACAGACCTATAGGCCCAGTTGAAACAGTAAAAGCCGTAATTTAGACTAAACTTAAAAACCGCTTAGCTGCTTAGTTCCTACTGATGTACCGGTACTTGTACCACATGATCCAGTGGTTTTACGAAAAAGTTCAACTGCGGACTTGTATTTGTGGGCTTACCGGTACTGAATAGGGTATGATATTCACGAGTAGCTACCGCAACTAAAATCAAATCTGCATTATACTCGCGGTATTACGCCGAAGTGTGTGACGAGTGGCGTGAACCATCTCCGCGGCTTAGCGCCTAGGCTACACAGCTCCGAAGAGACGTCGCAGCGGTGGTGAGCCGTTTGCGACTCTGTGCAGAATCAACCGACCCGGGATTTGAACCCAAGACCTACCGCACCGATAGCGTGTGCGCTAAGCAATTGAGCTAACGGCCGGTCTTTAACTAATTTCGGAATGATACTAAACATATACCACTGACCAGTGGACATGTTGGTATAATTGAAGCTAGGCTTATTCGATATCTGCCGGTACTGTACATATTGGCCTCTGTGGGAATTTTATTTAAAAGCAATGTACCCAGTGGCGTACGCACGGGGGGGGGGGGGGGGGGAGGGGGTCAACCCCCCCCATTGAAGATTTTAAAAGAAATGAAAATCTCTCTTTTTGGAACCAACCGCCTTTTTTCATGCAGAGATTGCCGAAATTGCTCTCATGTTTTTCTGTGCTATCCAACTTGCTTATAAAATCTTGAAAAACTTTCTCTGTCATGCAATAACAGGCCTACTAATAGTCAAACTTTGCTTGTGCGCTGCGCTTGACGTTGACGATTGCAGAAAGGGTGAAACCTTTCTTGTTTTTAAGGCAAAATCGTTTTTACCCACTGTAACTGTCTCAGGCGCTGGAGTGCTCTGTTTCCCAAACACCTCGATTATGTGCTTGATAGTATCACATAATATCGACGCTGTGATTTGGGTGAAAAATACTTAGATATAATCGACGCTGTTTTTGACCTTAATCACATGATTAGAGATTCCTCTCGCTCGTAATTTATTGCAATTTAAAAATGTTTCGGTAGGGAGGGCAGTTTTTGCTCATGCTTCACTGTGTTCAGTTTTCAAGAGAGGGAAAACTGCCCCTTTTATAATGAGAGCATATTAAATGTTTTTATCAAGGTTTATATGTGTTGTTTATATCAATGTTGGTTCTTGAAAAGATTTTTTTGGAGGGAAGCAATTACCTGTTTTAACCCCTGTTTATGACGTTGCGAAAGCTAGCTTACTTTAGTCAGTTAACCTTCCTATGGCCCAAAAATGAAGTCGACTAAAATTTTTTGGTAGATTTTTAACCACGAATTGACAACTTGAGTTTTTGTGAAACCTTTTTGCTCCTAAATGAAGCGCAAAGAATCAAGCAGAAGTGTAAATGAAATATCTGGATTGTTTTCTTCGTTATGGCATTATAATAACTGTGACGTCACTGAAACTTACGTCATCACGATGTGACGTCACTGAAACCCCCCATTAAAAAATCCTGTGTACGCCACTGACCGGTCCCCAATAGTGCTTGGTGTAATCATTGCAGTAATTTTGTAATCGTCATTGTCATTGTTGGTGGCCTAGTGTAAAAACGTTGATTTCACGTCTGCCAGGTTTATTGTTTTACGTATTTCGTTGTTTGTCATTTTATGAAACGTTTCATAATTACTTCTACTCGGTCGAGTATGTTAAACAGCTAATTAAAGACGTAAAATTCAAATAGAATATTAACATAACTTCGAGCCGTCGCGTGACTGCTAAAAATCCGGTTAACTTTTGCAGATTCATACGAGTATACACGTTTTTAGACAGCTTTTTCGCTTTCGTTAATTTTATGATGCGCTGTTATTTATGAATGAAATTATTTAAGCATTCTTGTCGAGTATCCTTTAATTGCTAACTGTTGTTGTTACCTAAAAAGTGACCAAAACATACAACTTACAGCTCGTGAAGACGGTTGCTTTACGTGTGAAAAATGTTGCTGTTTTACGTTGAATATAATTCTTGCAGCACCCCGGCCTCCGCAGGGGGAGGCAAGAGGGAGGACTTGCCCCCCCCCTGAAAAACCAAAAAAGTTGAAAAAATACGCATGAAAAAATGCAAGTTAAGAAACTACACAAAAAGTTGAAAAATACAGATGAGTTTACTACAAAATGAATAAAATAACAAAACATTTCGCAATAATCTGTTTAATTAAAGCAGGGGTGGGCAACTTTCTGGCGATACTGGTCCACAAATTATAAATATAGGCTTCCAACGGGCCGCAGTTTTTAGAAAAAAAAAAATTAAATTCTTGGCAGGAGTAATACTAAAAAAGGGTCTGTCGCGTGAAAAAGAGGTCTCTGAAATAAAAGATTGACTTGAAAAACAAGATCTTCAGCCTGGAAAATAGCATTCACAGCAGTTCGTGTGTTGATTGGGTTTGAACTTGATCGCAAAAAAACAGGTTTCGGAACCAATTGGCTATTAGCACATGCTTTGGCGGGCCGCAGGTTCCCCACCTCTGAATTAAAACATGAAAAAGTTTGTCTAGTTGTCTAAATGCTGCTGTCTAAATTAGTCCGGCCGTTCAATGAGTGGAAACTCCACCCTTCACACATCATTGAAACTGGTTTTACGTTTAGGCATGCTGTTACCAAGGCTAGTGCTAAGCACGTTAGAAAATATTGGTACAGGTCCTGAGCATCATTTTACGTTGATCAGTACGAGTTATTGCTTGATACTTAATTCATTTTTTGTTCTCTGCATGATTCCATTCGTTTAGGTTACTTTTTTGTCTTTCAAGGCCGTATGCAATAGTACATACTATCGCATTCTATTCAGGTCAACAGACATGGCGATTTATCTTTTGTCATGACGCAAAGACTAGAAAAGTGTCTTTGTGTCAAATGCTACTCTTCAGTCAAACCACAATCGGATAGACTGGTGGAAGATAAGCAGGCGCACACGTCGCATAAGATGAAGAATTCGGTTAAAAGTTTTAGTTTTTTATTGATCTTCAATCTCAAATCTTGGTTATACTTGTGGTATTACCTAGAAGCTGCGTGCAACGAGTGGCGAAGACCATCTCTTTAACTTAGCGCGTGAGCAACTTAGCTTCGAACTCCGAAGAAACGGGGCGAGCCATTGGCGGTGGCCGTGAACAGCACTGTATTCGATTTGACAGGTCGGATATCGAACCCCAGATTTCTGACTTTGAAAGCAATATCGTTACTGCTACACCAATCAGACGGTTACCGATCCGTCATGTGGACGTACGTATACTAGCAAATTCACGCGGCAACAGCAGCATGTCCAATTTTACGTTTTGCATCTTGTATAGAAAAATTCTGGTTTTTGCCTATATACCGAGTATCGTATCTTGTATCTCATATCTTGTAAAACAAATTTGGACTTGTTGCTGATGTGCTACTGGTACGCCTTGATGGCAGAAACTGCGCTGCCGGTACATTGCAATAAAAAAATTCAGCAGCACTGATTTATAGGCCTTAGCTATAAGTTTGATTTTCAGAGCTCAAACTACTTTTTATTTTGACATTTAGGATCAGAACGTCGCTATCGGTGCGGGAAGTCTGGGATTCGATTCCCGGATAGGTCAAATCGGACACAAATCGCTAACGGCTCACCACCGTTGCGACGTTTCCTCGAAGGTTAAGCAGCGGAGACGGGCTTCGCCACTCGTTACACACTTTGGCGTAATAGCGCAAGTATAGTGAAGATTTGATTGTTTTGAAATGTAAGCATCATCAAACCTACCACATATAGCAAGACCGAAGAAAACAATGCAAAAAGAAAGTTGTTTTAACTGACTGTCAAGCTTAGTGGCACATAAATTGATTTATGTCCGCATAATGCACAATAACATGAAAGAAGAGTTCTGCACGTACGGCATCGGCCGATGCCGGACGTATGGTCAGTTGATCACCCTATCACTGACACTTACCTGACTATAGCTTTCACTAACATGGCCATCTCGAGAATGTTTTTGCCCCCCCCTGCATTTTTTTCTGCGGACGCCCATGTTCACGAGGCGCCACTGGTCTTCTACATACTTTTTAAAACCTACATTTACTGAGCTTTACACACAGTAGACGTAAACCACTTTGGTGCTGCAACGTTTTTGCTATGTTTGGTATGGTAAGTCTCTTGAATTAAAAAATGGCATCGAGGGTGTCATTACAAACCACCAATCATCTCTTCTCCGGTGACATCGAACCATCAGTCGCATAGTGACGCCATTACGCGAGCTTTTTATATGAGCCATGGTATTTCTTGGCATCTTTTGTACCAATTGCACGTAAGCAAGACTGTAATTTTAGCACTTTTACTGTGTATGATTCGCAGTTATATTGTGAGGCAAGCAAAGATCACTGCTGCCTACTAATCTGATTTTGACATAACTCGATTTCCTCATTATTTTGTGATTTTGTGACGCGAAGTGGCCAACACGAAAACCTCAAATGATAATGATAAAGTTTTTAATTTTACCCCTTTGGTAATATAGGCCAGTTTGTCGGTTCAAAAGCGCGTATGTTTTACATTAAAGTTTTAAACAATGTGTCAATAATTTGCCTGGATACAAATTGTAATCTACATGCTGCTGTTTGTTTAACAGTGGAAAGATTGACGTAGAAGTCTTTAGTGAACTTTTTTGCAAATATTGAACGATGTATAAAGTGTTAACTCTGTCGTTGGTTTCTGGTCAAGTATTACAGCGATTGATTTATGGCGATTTAAGATGGAATATAGTAAACCTACCTGACCGTTTTTTATCCTTATGAAGTAAGAGCTACAAATGCGCGTTTACTTGTTAGTAATTTAAACGTTTTTGCAAATTCCTTCTCTCAAGAGAATTATCATGATTGCCCCCCCCCCCCCACTTTAAATGTTACATCCGGTATTCTTGAGTGTACACGTCATCTTTATCATTCTTTGAGTGACTCGACCGAGAATCGAATTCATTTTGCTGATTGTAAAGTGAATGCTCAACACTGGATGGACGAAGCAGCTGATGAAACAGTCAAGCAGCAAAGAACGCCTTTCTTTTCCTTGGAGACTTGCTACTTGCTAGGTTGATGCTAGTCTTTTTATAGTCAACAGCATTTGATGCTGTCTTTCGAAGCGAGCTTGACGTCTCTTCTAATCAGTTTTGAAGTCTTTGCTAAGGAATTGGTAAGCAACTGTGTAGCTAGACATCAGTGGTGTAGGCAATGGGTGAGAGGCACCAGGGCACTGCCTCCGCTTTTGGAGAAAGCCTAGTATAAAAAAGGCTGGAAATATTCATATGAAATCCTGTAATCAGTTGGCCCAGTTTTGCAGCGAGAAATTTTAAAGTGGGAGCAGAGCATGATTGCTACGAAAGCCTTCAAAAGAGTCTGGCATATTTAAGTCACTTTTCAACATTTGTTCTTTTTCACTCAAAGGCAAAGTCAAATGAGGGGGAACATCGAACATGGCACAATGCCCCATGCCCTCCTAAATACGTACCCCTCTTAATTTTTCCGCTGGCTACGATTCTGCTGAAAAACTTGCTTATGTAGTATGCTGCCTTTTTGAAATAGTTTTTTGAAGCAACTTGCTTTTGTTTGCGAAAATTGTCCGTGTTTTTCGCATATATTTATTCAGATTTTTCGTCGCTTCAAATTTGTTGATCCGTCCTACTGTAGTTTGGGTTGGAGATTCGATCCGTTCCGAGTTATAGATCGCGTAATATCGCGAGGAAATTTTAAATCAGTATTTGTTACATTTGAGGGCGAAGTTGGAATCTTGTGAAAATTATGTCGGAAATTATCGTGTCAAAAGGAGGTAAAGCCACCTTCTCCTGCGAGTTGCCGGACAACACTTTTACCGGAAAATGGATCCAGGTTGGTTGAATATGACTAAACAGCAGTTTATTTATTACAAGTTTAAAACTAATGACTGTGGTACCTAACAATAACAAAGAGTAGTAAAGTTAGTTTTCATCATTAATTCGATTAAATACAACCTAAAATATCGGCTCATTACTATAGAGTAGAAAACCTCGTCTACAGCTTCGTATCGCTAATGGTTTTTTAGCCTTGGAAAAAGGTCACCGAAAGACCAAGTCTCGATTCCCAAATGGGGGGCAGTTTCGATCTGCAACTGGTGCACTAGCAGTAATTACTGGAGTTGAAATATTTGTGTAAAGTGCAGTGGCACAGCGAGAAATTTTAAAAGGGGAGTGGGCATAAACGAACAAGCCATCAAAAGAGTCTATTGTACGGTATGTTTCAGTTACTTAGCAACACTTGTTATTTTTTACTGAAAGACAAAGTCAAAAGTGGGGGAGAGAGCATGATACAATGCCCCCTTTCCCAAAATACGCTTCTGGTAAAGTGTGTTCCTTTGGCCAAGTTTTGTTTGAACTACTCTAGCGAGTGAACGCTGGGTCGCTGTGGCATTTTTGCAGTCTTTTGGAAGTAAGATGAATATTCCGTTGCAATAAACAAAGCAGTGAAGGTGTTTTAACCTAAAAAAATATTTTTTAGAATGGAAGAAATTTGCAGCACGATGGAAAAAGAATATTTATCAGTCAGGAGAATGCTGTACACACACTTGTGATTGTCAAAACAGAAAAATCCGACGAGGGACAAATTATTTTTAAAACTAACAAAGGAAATGTGGAGGTTCCATTCCAGCTCATCGTAACTGGTAGGATCATTTGACTCTTTAAAAGACTCCTGATTTGTAGAACTTCTTAGGATAACTTTAATGAGTTAAGCAATCGGTGACAATTAAGGGAGTGGTAAATAATTTCGTGCCCCCCTATGCTATAGTTGTGGCGGATCCATAAAGAGCGATTAAAACAATCCACTGGGGCGTCTATAGCAATGGCTGTGAGTATTGTTTGCGGTACGTTTTAAGTTGAAATGTCCAACGCCTAGCCTACGCAATATTATGAGCCATAACATCATGAAACCGAATCGCCTAAATCTCGAGTTCGCCCTGGGTCTTAATTACATTATCACAATGATACACGTGAAAGTGCTAAAGCTCATGCATGCTGCTGAAATGATGCAAAAAAGACAATAAATTAGAAAAATGGGCATGGTTTTAAGCTTTAATGGAACTGCGCTATCAGTCTCACGCCATTGTATAGCAACCATAGTGCTCATATCTTTTCCATTCACTAATTTAATTTTTCCGGTTCAGGTTCGGTTTGGGTTCAACAGCGGTTTCAAATTTCGGTTCAGTTCCGGCTAAGGTTCAGACAAATTGAAACGCTTCGGTTTGGGTTCGCTCCAGTAAAAAATATTTCAAAGCCGGTTTATAAAGTTCCGGTTCAGGTTCGCAGTAAAAAATGGTATAATTCTAATAACACATTTTAAAAAATCAAACGTTCAAAGCAATTTTTTTTCGCATTGAGTGGCCAATATTAATGCATAAAATGCTTGTAGTAAAGCCAATTTTGAGATAATTAAATTGTTGCTATGCTCTGACTAGGGTTGGATCCATTCATTTTTTTTCTAATTTTGAAATTCAAATTCATTGACTTTGAAAAAATTAGATTCAAATTCAAATTCATTGACTTTAAAAAAACGAAATTCAAATTCAAATTTATGAAGAATTTGTGGGCGGATTCAAATTCAAAATTCAAATTCAAACCAACTTACCAGTCACCAGAATACTCTCCAGTGTCGCCCCTCATCAGCCACCTCTACTAATTCCATACTTGGTCAGCCAGATTATTATAATTATGCGGTTAAAACAAGAAATATTTTTAAGTACAGTAGGTTTAGCGAGTAGCAACTTGTTCAAAATATTTTCACTCAAGAAACGCATAAAATAAAGTAAACGTGTGGCTCACTGCAAAAATGACAGTACAAGATGCAAAAAAACATAACTTTTGTAAGAAAACACTACGAACAATCAACGAAAAGACGAAAATTGCTGACGAAAAGACGAATTTCATTCTCGGCAACTTCACTTCAAATTAAAATGCTATAAAAACCTTTAAGATATAAAATCCGAGCGATTGAGTGTAAAGTCCATTCTCCAGCAGGTGCACTAGGGAGATTACTGTGGCCAAAAACAACTTCAAAGCGCCTTGCAGCGTCATATTTGCCATCATAAACTTTCTGTTGGCTTGATAAAATTTTATGGAACGTTTGCAACATTAACTGATATAAACCAGTTACAAATTGCTACATTTGCTTTGTAAGGTCTAAATCGAAAAACTCAAGTTCGTCGAATGTTTAATCAAAATATTCAAATTCATTGACGTTGAAAAAACGAAATTCAAATTCATTGACTTAGAAAATTTTGAATTTAAATTTAAATTCAGTGACTTTAAAAAAACGAAATTCAAATTCATTGACTTAGAAAAAACGAAATTCAAATTCATTGACTTTGAAAAAAAGAAATTCAAATTCATTGACTTTGAAAAAACGAAATTCAAATTCATCAACAACTCGTGAGCGGATTCAAATTCAAAATTCAAATTCCATTCAACCTGACACCAGCGGCTTATTCAATCCACAGGCAGCGTTAAGTTAGTGTTAAAGCGCTTTGTTTAGTCTGTTACGCGCGTACTACGGGACCGGGTATATCAAACGTAAAAGACTTCTTGACCATGCATAGATTACTTGCATAAGTGACTATTATTTTGAATTCGAACCAACTTCAAAGTGGCGCGAGTGACTTTATGGAGCGAGCCGCTTTTTCAATCGGTTCGGGTTCGGTTAAGGTTCGCAAGTACTCACATTATTCGGTACAGTTGCGGTTCGCTCTTTGCGATTTTGAAAAATACGGTCCGGATTCGGTTAAGGTTCGACAAAAATAACGTAAAACCGGTTTATAAAACTCCGGTTCGGGTTCGGTTCGACTTCCTGATAGCAACAACTATTCAACCAACAAAAAGCCCTTGCTCATATCTTTTCCATTCACTAATTTAGTTCATGGTTTTAGACTGATCAAACCGGTGTTAAATAATTATAGCGATTATTATTGTCCATTTTTACAGGTTGGGACAAAGTGCTGTTACTCGTAAACAACTAATACCTACCTCTTGGGGAAATAGATCGCTACAGATTTAGATTCAGATTTGCTTATTCGTCACCGTCTCAATAAAACAGCGTATATAGTTCATATAAGTAATTAAATACTTACCAGTACCGGTGTAACGGTGGTTGTCAATCAACATTCGAAAAAAAAAAGGAAAAAAGAATAGTTATACCGCAATGTAAATTTTCAGTTTTTGTAATGCGTCGTGACTTGTAATCTTTCTATGTCTAGCAAATCTGCAATCACTGTCTAGCATCACTTGAAGCAAAAAAACTAAAAAGTTTACTCTGTTGAGAACAATTTGAGACAACATCGTGTTACGCTTATAGAAATAACGTTTTCTATGCCCTAGTCAAGGTCTTGGTCGCTTTTTGTTGTAAACTTAACTTACGCATGTTTGTTGTTACAGAGCCTCCTTCGATTGATGCTGCGGAGTTTGAAAAATGCTCTCAAGTCATCAATGAGCTGAGAACAGGTTTGTTTTTTAAATACCTTGCAAATCTTGCGCACACGGTATTTCCTGTTAATCGATAAATGACTGAGGTTATTTTTAAATGATTATTGAACAGAAGACTCAACAGGAATCAAGAGAAACTGCAAAGTGAGCAGGCAGTTTTCTAGTCAGCAGCCACACGAAATACGTGTCAAGTAAGGTTGGCTCCAGCGATGACTCGAACCCGTCACGTACGATCGGTAACTTGCGCGTGGTACTGCGAGCGACAGGGCAGTTATGCGCTGTAGTTGAGATGGCCACCCAATTGTGAGAAGTGTTCACTTTCAAAACACCAAGCATTGTAGGTACTCCAATGGTACTAAAAGTTCCCTTTTCGGGGGCTGCTGGAATAACTGCGACGTGGAGTTTTAATGGGTCGGTGATTACAAGTGGGGGCCGCCACAGAATTGTTACCTCGGCAAAAGATTCAACTTTAACTGTGGATAACTTCCAGGAAGAAGATTGTGGTAATTATGAGGTAAATGCATTTTTTGCACCCTTAATGGCTTTTTTATTTCGTTTATATTTTTTCTCGTAATCTCTCCTCTTATCGATTAATTAATTTTGTTTTTCGTTCATGAAAAACCGGTTTCACGCTGTATCAAAAAAGCCTGGAAAATAAAGGCATATGACATAATAAAAATCGCTGATGGCTCGAAAAAAAAATAGTGTTTTGCGTTTGGTGGTATTTCAAACCCATAGTTTGCTGAAAAATATTTTTGAGTGAGGAAACAAAAGTGACTATATACTATCGGTACGAACTCGAAGGATTTGTAATTGAGTTCAAGGCTTCGAGTTCAATAACATATTTTTACCAAGTTCAGGCCAAATTCTTGTAGTTTTTATCGAACTTTGTCCAAGTTGAAGTAGTTTTTATACAGTTTAGGCTGAAACTTAATCAAGTTTTTAAAGTCGCATTATGTTCGAATTTAGCGATTTTCATTTTTAAAGTTTAGGTTTGAGTTTGGCAAAAAAAAGATCGAGTTTTGCGAGTGTGAGCTCACGGCCCTGGTGAGTGGTGACTGCCGTAAAGATATCAAAGATAGTCTGCTTTTCTTTCCCAAAAATTAACCCAAATAGCCTATGCTTCCACGAAAAAAACATCCTGCTTTTTTGTCTGCCTGCACACCCCCTGCTGTTTTTAACAATGAATGAGTTATGATTTAGATATTGCTGGAAAATAAATTCGGCAACTTGCGTCTTCCAGTGGAAGTGATGTTGTCTGACAAATCTAGTGTTGACATCAATACAATCACTATTCCTGGTGAAACCATCCAGAAAACTTCAACAATGACGCTGCAATCTGAAATGAAAAGTAAGTTGGTGATTCATCGTCACTTATTCACCAATTTACCACTCAGCATCAGAACTGGTGCATTCGAGAATCGAACAGAAATGGTAAATATAAATCAGTCCCATTCTGAAACAAACTATCCCTGGTAATACAAAATTATATAGCAGACGAAAATTGCAGTTAACAATTTGGTACTGAGATTGGTGCGATGCTTATCGGTATCGATTCTCACAGTGCGCAAGACCTCAGTTAATGAATAAATTTATTATCATAATTTAATTACTGAGTAACGAGTGGATACACAATTTTTGTTAAATAAGAATTATTCCCACCGGACGAGTAGCTCATTTGTTAAGCACATCGCAATCGGTGCGGTAGGTCTGGAGTTTGATTCCAGGGTCGGTCATATCGGACACAGTGTCGCCCAGGCGCTAAGCCATAGAGATGGGCTCCGCCACTCGTGATTTGAGTATTCCCGGAACAAAAAGAGACTTGTGCCGCATTTTCGAATCAAGAGACTTCTTCTTGACACAACAGCATAAAATTATTAGCTTGTAGCATAATTAATCCATTCATGGAATTCATCTACTTTTTTACTGCAATACCACACCAGCAGCAAAATCAAACTTGTAAGGATAAAAAAAACTTATATACGCATCTACTGCTCAGACTCACCGGCATTTCAATTCTCAGAGGAGTAAAAACGTCACAGGTTATTTTAGCTCTGCTGCAACGCGTGGTTGAAACAGCTGAACCAATGATATAATCTAAATAAGGTATTACGTATTAGCAGTGTGTTGGCTTATTAGATGCATTTCTTTTAATTTCGACACTGATTTTGATGGATTACTTTCATGTTAATGGCTTTGTTCGTGTTTGAAAAGTATCGTGACATTTTGCAATCTGCTAAGATCTTCGCTGGTTTGTATATTTTGCTACACTGCAGGTGGGGGCATCTTGTATTATGCAGGTTACTAATTACGGCCAGGCTCTTGTTTATTTAGCCTATGTGTGTATGAACGAAAACGTCAGGCTTGGTCACTTGATCTGATTTTTTTCACTCGAAACAACTTGTTTTAAAAGAACTTACATCATTTAGGAATGATATTTTACTTTAAGGTTTTCATTGTTGACGGGTCTAGCGTGCATTTGGGTGACTTAGATTAGTACACCAGGTGCTCTGGTCCATTGTTAAATCATTTCTAGACTTTCCTCGTCTCAAAACTTGCTATTTTTCTATCTACAAATATATAGTTCTTTCATTAACTTGTGTTTTGATTTACCTGATCTCTTTCTTCAAATAAACATGAAAATAGGTAGAGTTCGAGTAGGCTACAAAACAAACAAGAAACAGAAAGAACACGCTACACCATACCCCAAGGGTACGATGAGGTCCTAAGGGATATCAATTATTTTTAACCATTGTGGGATATCTCCATGACATGTAATCGTCATTAGTCGTCCTCTTACGGCAGGGTGGGTTTCCAGATTTAGTATTCCCAGCCATAAGTTAACTCTAAATCTAAGCTACACAACAATCTTAACTGCTGAACTACCGGCACTCTTTTGAGAAAAAAAGTTGACAACTTTTGTGACTTAGTCTGATGGTTTCACTTAATCCTTTAGGCCTCATACTGTTCTCTCTTGTTCAAACTATTACTGATAATACTTTTTAGTGATCGAAATTCCGACAAAACCATCTGGAAACATCAAGTTTGACAACATGGCGGCAAACAATTTTACCATATCATTTGTTACAACATCCAAAGGAGGAGACATTGAAACATATATAATTGAGAGGAACAGTGGAGATGGGTCGTGGTTGCAAGTAAATTTCACGATTAGTTGCTGTTTTCTTTTCGATTTTTTAAGAACCTCAATAAACTGTTTTCAACAACCTATGCCTGCGAGCAGGTTTTTTTTTTCAGGAGAATGTTAAATGTCTAAAATAATAAATGCTGAAAGGCTTGTAATCGTTCACTTGCAATAAACGATCACGAAATTGCTGCTGAATAAACCAGTACTAGCAGAAATAATATTTGAGAGGGGAGAATCCAATTATCTGAACTACTGTAGGTTCTGGTTTTGAAAAAGAATTTTCGTTTGTTTGCAGTGTGCCACCTTCACTCCCGGAGACAAGTCTGTCAAGATTAATGATTTAGATGCAGGAAAGCGTTACACGTTTCGAATAAAAGCAGTCAACTCCGCGGGAGAGAGTGAAGCCTTGGAATCTCGAGCAGTGACCGTTCAAAAACCGTCCAATCCTCCTGTTCTAGATGCTGGGATTGTGAAAAAACTAAAAGAAACTCAAAACTTAAAATCTGGAAAAGATTTTCGTTTGAAAGTAAGTTTTCCCTTTATTTACAACAAGACTGTTCAGCGAAATTTGTTTTACTTGCATTTTGCACTGCGTGTTACCTTTTAAGTTTGACATAAAAAACATATTGGAATATGCTGAATTAAGACACAGTTCGAAGTTCTTCCTCAGCTATGGTGATATTAAATCTCTTGGGCTGCTGAATGGCAATAGAGCAGCAAAGTCTTTCGAAAAAATCTTTTGCTCGTTCACATATTAACGTCTGCGGTACCTTCAAAGAAACAATTAATTGATACGTAGTAGTGTCTTTTATAATCTCACCGTCAAACGATAAAGAATATGATAAGATGAAGGAAATATTACAACGGTTTTCCTTCCGTTGCTTATTACCAGGGTTGGTGATAGGGGGGGCAGGGGGGGACAAAGTACCGGGGCCCGTCATGTTTTGAGGGGCCCGTCGAGGGGCCCTACTCTTCAAAAATTTTTCTTTAGGGACACACGCGAAGAAATGCTGTAGAAATTACGTCTTCGCTATGTTAAGACCTACGTCCAGTGTGCGAAGTAGGGGGGAGGGATGGGGGGACATGTCTCTCCCAGTAAAAATAGTCGTCCCCCCAGCAAAGAAAGAAAATTCGTTCTGGAGGGATGCATAAACGCCCTACCCCCTAGTGATAAGTACCGTAAGAAGTTAAATGTCACTTATACGTGTTGTTTGTGGGTACGGACTGCGGTGATACTTTCCAGCATATCTAGTAGCCATTTATGGTTTCCTTCGCAAACTAATCAAGAACAATCTTTTCATTGCGCCTATTACAGAACAGTTTATTTTTCATCAACATTAGGCTACAACACGTCAGCAGTTTTTTATAAGCGTTAGTGAAAGCGCTAAGAATATGTTAAAACAGCGATTCCCCAACTTTTTTGATATCATATTTGAGATTGAGAGTATGAATTAAGAAAATGCTAGCCTATACCTTCTAGGGCTCCGCCCCGGACCCCGCTGGGGTAGCTTACTACTCTCCCCTTAAACCCCTTGCTTCATTTATAAAACAAAAACCTGCCTAAAACAAACCTAATGAAGTTTTTGAAATTCTACCGTTGATAATTTTTGTTCATCATGCTATGCTGGTGACATGCAAACATGCCCCTACCCTTTTGACTTTGCCTTTTAGCAAAAAAGAACAAATGGTGCCAAGTGACTGAAATACGCCAGACTCTTTTGATGGTTTTTGTAGCTTATGGCTTGGGGCAAATCCAGGAGGTGGGAATGGGATGAGGGAATGTATTCACCTCACCAGCCATTTTTAACTATGTTTTTGATAAATACAATTTTTCCGTAATTTCGAAGCTCTTCGATAACAATAAGCTTTACGCCTTAAGCACGCACAATTGAAAATGTGCGAACAAAATGCACCATATTTGGTGAAGTACTCAGAATCTGGGTCAACAAATTTAAACAAAATTTGCCTGAAAAATATTCAAAAAGCACTAAAATAGCCATTACAGCACGTAATATTTCAAAAATTTTCCGGGGGAGCATACTCCCGGACCCCCCAAAAGTTTTTCTGTTTTTCAATCTGCTTCAGGCTGCTCTGCTGAAAAATACTACGCTTGAAAAAAATCGTGAAATTTTTTTTAATGGTACAGAAATTGTCCCCCTTTTAAAATTTCATTCCCTTTAAAATCCCCCCCCCCCCCCCTTCTAAAATTTGGTGCTACACCACTGCATCGCCCCATGAACAATAAATACCATTTTCGCAACATTGTCTTGTTATTTGAGTTCAGAATTCAAGCAAAATTGTAGACAAAACCATCCCCCCCAGTAACAATTTTCTACTTCGCACACTGCCTACGCCTGCGCGATGTCAAGACCTTTTCTTTTTTAAGAGAATTTAATTTTGATACCGAGGGGGCCCGCATCATATCTCTACCCCGGGGCCCGGATTTTCTCTCGACGGCCCTGCTTATTACTATAGTTGTTACCTGCAGCTCTACAGTTTGCTATCGTCATAATTATTTTTTATTAAGATTCCTTACTCTGGCTTCCCGCTTCCCATTGCTCAGTGGAGCAAAGACGGAAAGAAACTCAACACTAAGGGGAGGATTTCGAGTGAGACTAGTGACGTCGACACCACCTTCACGATCAGTGGCTTGGGAGCGCCAGACAGTGGCGAATACTCTCTGCAACTTAAAAACAAAGCTGGGAGTGCTAATCTGTCGTTCAAAATTGTAATCATCGGTAAGAGATTGTTTCCGAATGTGTAACTAACTAGTGTTCATGAAACCCAGGTACGCAAGCAGAAATATTTGAGAAGGGCCCTTAAGAAGAATTTCTGTATTAAGGTAGGCCTATAATATTTCTCGCAAAATCAAAGTAATAAAACGTCCCATCCCACCTGCATAACCCACCGTTAAAATGTGTGCTTTTATATGGAAGTCTACAACACCAACTATTTTGTTACAGAAAATTAAAACTTACTTAAAAGTGTTTGGTTTTAATTCCAAGGGACATATATTAATAATTGATCGAATATTGAATACTCTGTCCAAAAGCGAAAAGACAACACAAAATAGAAAGACAATTTTCTCAGTTTTTTGCGTAAAACTTTTAGATTTACCTTTTTGTATTTTACACCGGTGTAATTTTTTTAATGAACAATTACCGGTATTCGAAAAAGTCATAACTTATGAGTGTTATGAGATATTATTCATCAATTATGAACAGACGCTCCTAGTGCTCCAGTGGGACCAATCGACATGACAAACGTAACGAGTACTGAGATGTCGTTTTCGTGGCAGCCCCCTAAGTCAGACGGGGGATGCCCTTTATTGGGATACGTCATTGAACGTAAAGACACTAAATCACCTTCATGGGCACAAGTTGGAAAGGTAGATATCTTAATTTTTTACTAGTTTAGCACTTTTTAGTTGAAAATCCAAGTTGTGATCAGTGCTAATTAGAAATTAATTTCACAAGTATGGGTCTATGTTTGCCGACTTTCAGCTGTCTATCCTCTGTAAAGTAAAATACCTTTGCTTGTTTACTGCTTTGTAGTTCAAATCACAACATTATTAACGAGCTAGAGCTTGAGAACCGATACAGCACGCAGTCTAAGTCAGAGTTCAAGTTTTTAAAAAGTGAGCTTGTGTTGTCGAACTTTGACATTTGTTTAGGTTGGTCCCGATGTACTGAACTTTACTTCGACTGGATTAAAGAAAGGACTAAAATATTCATACAGAGTCAAAGCTTACAGCTCGGAAGGAGAAAGCAAGCCCCTGATATCTCCTCTCATTCTCGCTAGTGGTAGGTAGAGAGAGATTCTATTCTAAATTACTGTATATTTAAAAGAGTATATCGAATAACGTAGATTACCATAATACTATAACGCTTGATAACATTGTCCATAGTACGAGAGAATATAAGGGTATGTAATGTTTGCAAACTTAGGCTCTTTGTTGTGTTAAGTCAGCTTACATTGATAACGGCGCACGAATTGTACTTTTGACTAGAAAAAGAACATTTCGTTTACCAATTGCGTTGTTTACGCAATTTTCTTATTTGAAGTTTCAGAAGGTCAAAAATTTTAGCTCGGGAGCTAATCTTCTTTTGTTTTTCTCGTTAGGTCCTCCTGAAAACCCAGGAGTTCCCACTCCTACTCAGGTGTCGTCAACTCACGTTGGAATATCCTGGACTGCTCCTGAAAACGATGGAGGAAGTCCAGTGACTTCTTATTCAGTTGAAATGCAGGCAGATGGAGGAGATTGGACTACCGTAAGTAACTCTCTATGTTTGTGACCTCGCATCATCGTATTTCTTTGTTGTAATAAAAGTTTAAAGCAATGCAGGCTAAGGTATATTCACAATATCATCCGTTAACGCAAATTAGAATCAACGTTTAGTCACCTTCATCACAAAGAGGAGAAGACATAGCAGAAGCTCACAGAACAACATGCAGTCAAAGAAAGAAAAAAAAAAAGAGAACGATTAGAAAGTTTTTGATTCGTTAGGTATTTCTGTTCGTCATTTTGTTTTTAAAACCTACGTTTTGTGATAGGTTCCCAGTTCCAACATAGATAACTTAACTGCCAATTTGAATCAAGTTACTCCTGAAGCAGACTATCATTTCCGAGTTTGCGCCAAAAACTCGACTGGAAAGGGTCCGTGGAGTCAAACTGACAAGCCTATTACTGCCATGGATGCTCCAGGTAAAGTTGGATCATCAATAAAATCTAATTGGTCTTCATGTGTAGTATTTTGACCAAAAGCATCTTCAGGAATAAAGAGGCATTCATAAGTTTATTCTGGGGTAAATTTAAGTATTAAAAAGTCAAATTATATTCACAAATGGCAATGTACAGGCCTGTGGTGAAGTACGTCAGTGTTCAGCGGTAGCTAAAGTTTTTGCTTGCTCCGTTCTGCCAGCGCTTGATGTATTTGACGTGCCAGTTATTGCTTTTTATACAGAGCCTCCTGTGATTCCTGAAAGCATCAAGCAAACTCTTGCCGAGCCTGTCAATTTTAAAGCGGGTGATGAAGTTTCTCTTAAAGTGCCTGTGTCTGGAATACCGAAGCCAACAGCAACGTGGACCTGCAATGGAAAGCCAATTGTACCTGACGGTGAGGATATTTTGTAGCTTAAACTAGAAGAAAATGCTTTTTTCGAGTGTGTTGACTGTGTTGGTTATACATACTTCACCTCGAAACGTATTAAAATACGGTGAAGATGTGTTTTTTATTCTTGGTGTGCATTGTGTTCGTTCAAATGTTGTTCAATGTTCATCTACAATTTTTTCACTTCGTGGGCAACTGTGCATGTTTGATAAAACAAGTGAGGATAGACCTATGCTTGTATTTTAATTTGGTAAAGTTACAACGTCATTTGTTTTAAAGTACACCCACCATAGATAGGTAGTAAAAAAATTGAAGGAAACTACAGACACTGTAAAGAAAACATTTAAAATAAGCAAAGAAAATAAAGAAAACATTTAAAATAAGTAGCGCATCGAAATTGTGGGCTACGAGTGCCATGTTACTCTTCACTGTTCTACATCTGTTCAAATAATATTGCAAGGTTTAATTACTTTATCCAGCTTGATAGCTCATGTTCAGTCACTTCGAGCAGTTCATTTGCTTGTCTTTTAGATGCTCGCATCACTAGTAAAGTTGAGAAGGGTCAAGTTGTGCTTTTGATAAGCGACGCGACACGTGCCGATTCAGGCAATTATGAAGTGGTGGTGAAAAACAGCGAGGGAGAAGCGAGTGCTGCTTTGAAGCTGAATGTGACGGGTAAGTTTGCTAACTTTTGAATTTAGACATCAAGCAGTTTCTAGGTTGCCTTAATGTCATGCAATATTTGCAATTGAACTGGAATCAGGTTTTTTTGAAATAGTTTCGAGGTCGATTAGAGTTCTTAAAAGTGAAAATCGGGTTCCTATATTCAGAGAAAAATATGGAGGAAGTAGGTTTGATTTATTTTTGGTTGCCGGCAGGTTTTTTATCTAACGTTCCTCAGGGCCGTTGAGAGCCTACCCCAGGCCCGATACCAAAATTATAACCGGGCCCCTGCAAAAATGACAAAAACAATGGTATGCCAAAAATGATAAAAAAGGATGATTTGCCAGAATACCCACTTTGTTATATCGAAATCGATTAACAACCAAAAAAAAGTCATTAATACTCTTGAACGGGTGATTCTTACTCAGGGGCGTAGCCAGCTCAAAATTTCGGGGGGGGGGAGCAAAACTTTATAGGCTTGTCCAGTGGCGCACCCAGGATTCAGCAAATAGGGGCAGAGCCAGGGTTTTGGGGGCAGAGCTCTTAGTCGCCACGGATTTTTAGGGTTTTTACATGAAAAACACTCATTTTAGCGTAGTTTTTTGTCAAAAAAGAACACACGGGTACCCCCGAGTGGTCTTATTTCGCCTCTGCTTGCGTTGGTGGTAGACTTACGTTATTGCGTTAGTATCTTTGTTTGTAGGCAAGTGGTAACTAAAAATATTTCGGGGGGGGGAATTGCCCCCTTTCCCCCCTCGCTACGCCCCTGTGCTTACTGCATAAGTATCAGTATCCTAGCTAAAATATATCATTTAGCTAACTCACAGCACAGCAGTATATTAAACCTTTAGTAGCCTCTGTTGGTCCACAAAAAAATCGGACCATACGTATTAGACCATTAAAAATGGAAGTAATCTGTTCCGATATTGCTTAGATATGCAAAGTACATTACGCTGTAAATACAATTTCTATTAGCAACTTGTGCAACCATGAACACTGACATAAAATCTGCTATAAAATCTGCTAATTGACATAAATCTGCTAATTGACATAAAACCTGCGACTAGCTAAATTGAGAATTTTGGTTTTGCTGATAATGCGTTAAAATGGTTTTCAACGTATCTTGAAAATAGAAGCTATTATGTTAAAGGGGTAAATGATTCAGTGTCGCATGTTGTTAAAGTAACATCCGGGGTTCCTCAGGGTTCAATTTTGGGACCTGTTCTGTTCAATCTGTACTTTAAAGATGCATAAATGATTGCGAAATCTCATGGTTTTTCTGTACATTCATATGCTGATGACATGCAATGTTATTTCGAGCTTGGAAAAAATATCTCTATTGATTTTGTTTCTGATAAAATTACCTCTTTTCTACTGGCTCTTAAAAACTGGATGACTAGCAACTGTCTGAAATTAAACAAAAACAAGACCAAAGTAATAGAATTGTTGCCTGCTGGTCATAATGTTAATGCCAGATTAGCTACTGACTTGTATATTGATTTGAGTTGTGCTTTGATTTTGCCTACTTCTTATGTAAAAAACCTTGGTGTTATTTTTAATGCTAAGCTTAATATGGAAAAGCATGTGCATAAGGTAGTTAGTACATTACGCCAATTTACAGAATCTTGGTAGAATTGCATCCAAGCTCTCTATTGACTTAAAAATCCAACTGGTACATTCCATGATCTTGTCGCACATTGACTACTGTAATGCTCTTTTTTACGACTTGCCTGAAATGTTGCTGAAAAAGTTGACTAAAGTTTTATATGCTGGTGCTAGATTTATTTTTGAACTCCACGACACTGCTTAACGTTTACACATGCTTCCTTTTTTGAAACGTTTTCATATCTAGCCTATAAAGTTTCATATTGAATTTAAAATAGCTTTATTAACTCACAAATGTTTGCATGGAAATGTTCCAGCATATTTAAGAAAATTGATAAGTCCTCGATTTGCGAGCACTCGTTATTGCCTGCGTA
Organism: Trididemnum miniatum; assembly: GCA_964006365.1. NCBI lineage: Eukaryota > Metazoa > Chordata > Ascidiacea > Aplousobranchia > Didemnidae > Trididemnum > Trididemnum miniatum. The sequence continues at coordinate 9,680,002 of OZ023243.1, read as the reverse complement.
TAAATAATCATAAATGGTTACTTCAAACTATGCCACATCCTAGCTTGGTCAAATCTAAATCTATGTTTTCCTCTGCTGCTTCAAAAATTTGGAATTCTTTGCCTCTGCCGCTGCGTGAAATTAGCAGTGTTTCGCTTTTCAAAACGCATTTGAAATCATATTTTTTTAATATTGCTTTTGAGGATGTTGCCAGTATTGAATAACTGTGCTATGTTTTACTGTAGTAGTGTACTGCCAATGTTGAACAACTGTGCAAAGTTTTTTGTAGAAATACTTTTCATTTATTTATCTTTGATGCTGTTGTGTAGTGATTTTTACCGTTAACTTAATTCTGATCAACCCCTTCGTCAGATTCATCGAATTGTTGATGAAATCTTAAGGGGGATACAAATTGTTATCATTATTATTATTATTATAACAGTACTTTTTGCCACGAGCTTTTTTCTCAGCAAAAACTTCATAGCAAGTCAGCCACATATATAAAGAAACATGACTGGGCAGGTAGGGTATTACCAGTAGGTGGTAGCGAGGGGTGACTTTGTATGCATTCATCCAGTCTATAGAGTTACCGGTACCGGTACTCTTTCAAACTTGTATGCCAATTTTGACTCGCGGCTTTCTCAAAATTCCGGTCCCCCTAAAAATTCCGGGTCCTGTACCAAAGGTACCCCCTGGACCCCCCTCTCAACGGCCCTGCGTTTCCTTATACACCTACTTGAACACTTTTTTAGAGTTTTCTGTCTTAAAAGATCACTGCCTTAACATTTTGTACATTGACGGCAGACCTACTGCATTTCAATCAATGTTGAGTTCAAAGATTGCACCAAATAGGTCTTATCGAAACGACTCGTAAATTTAATGCTTCATCATAACAAATTTAGATATTCCATCAGCTCCTGATGGTCCACTCAAAAGCCTCAAAGCTTCTTCAAAGTCGATTACTGTTGGTTGGAAAGCGCCATCTGATGACGGTGGCTTGCACGTGACCCAGTACGTTGTGGAGAAGCAAGCAAGTGGAGACGATGAATGGTCACGAGTGAGTTGAGATCATAAACTTCTTGAAAATCAGATTAAAGCGTAAACAACGCAACCAGCCAAAAATATATTAGACGTGAACTTGTCCACTGCACTCCATAAAATGACTTCTTTAATATAGCTAATAATTTAAAGGTCTGTGGAGCCTTTTTTTCTTCCAGCTAAGCTATGTAGATGTGATACACTTTATGCATCGCTTTTATAGGGCCTACAATGCAAATTTATTGTGCTGCCAGCCTGCCACGAGACTTGTGTTGGCCAAAAGTAACACAAGAAGATTTACCACAGTATCTAATGCATAGGTTTGCAAAGTATTTCCTGGTGAAGCATTGACGGCGACCACCGACCAAGTAACGAAAGGAGCCTCATACATATTTCGTGTCAATGCATCTAATAATCTCGGCACCAGTTCTTTTCTTACTTCCGCTGAAATTCTTGCTGACGACAAATACAGTCTGTATCTTTTTCTATTACTCTCTTTTATATACATAATTTCTGGTTTTCTCTTTATTTATCTAGGATGCGTTAGTCCGTTGAAAAATAAATCATCTTGTTTACTTCGGAAAATATAGGTTCAATTCTTGGTCGAGTAATACTAAATTTAAGATGTTTGTCGTTAGCTTGCCATTTAGCAATAAGAGGTTTGTGAAGATGTAGGGCAGGGGTGGCCAAGGTTTGTTCCTCAACCGCCAGTTTCATCCATTGCAAATTCATATCTGTCACACGAACAAAATATTTCAAAATTTCAACGAAGTTTAGAGGGGTCGTCTAAAAAACAAAGATCGGTGGTTCAACAGCAATCAGCCGCAGGTTGGCCACCTCTTAAGTAGGCTATACTTCAGTTGAACAATTATTGCTTAGTGATATATAAATAGCTTGCCTTAGATTTAACCAACTCGTCTTTTAGGACCATGATCCATATTTACAGTCAGTTTCTAATTTAAAGATGGTGCGGGTTGAATATGTTTTTTTGTTGTGCCTATATTCTAATTCAAGTAAAAACAAAAATGTGCAGACCTATATTAGTGTTAATTAGCCGATAACTAACTACGCCAAACATAAAAATACTGCGTGTAAAAGCATTAACGTAACTTTGGGGTGGGCAATTATGTTCACACTTTTTATTATTATTATTGGCATATTTATCCTCCTATCACGAGAAAGCGACGAAGCGCTGTACGAGCTCGCTTAGGAGTTGCCGACCATCTGTCTACCACACTAAGATGGGGGAATCCCGTTAAGTGCCTTTCCCAACGGCACAAGTAAATTGCCGGCTTTCTCCACACTGCCCCTTAAATGCTGAACGTCAAGCAGGGAAGCTGTGAATACCAATTTTAAAGTCATTGGTTTGACCCGACTCGGAATCGAACCCCAAGTCTACCGATCCAGAAGCAGACGCTCCATACCACTCGGCCATCTGATCGGTTCTGAATTTGAAAATATTTTAAAGCCGAGGGCCGCACGTCCGCAAATGTCCAATTTTCCACTCAAATTCAAGTGAAGAGCAAAATAAAAAGTCATCACGTCCGCACAGTGGCGTAGCGAGAAATTTTAAAGGGGGGGAGCATAAACTTCACATTGTTTCAAGCGTATTTTTTTCAGTAGAACTAATTTGAAGCTGATTGAGAAACAAGAAAGGCTCTAGGGGGGTCCGGGGGCTTGCTTCCTAGGAAAGTTTTTGAAAATTTACATGCTGTAATGGCTATTTTAGTGCTTTTTGAATAATTTCCAGGCAAATTTTGTTGAAATTTTTTGACCCTAATTCTGAGTGCTTCGCCAAATATGATGCATTTTGTTCGCACATTTTCAATTGTGCGTGTTTAACACGTAAGGCTTATCGCTCTCGAAGAGGTTCGAAATTATGAAAAAAATGCATACATCAAAAACATTTTTGAAAATGACTGGTGGGAGGATGAATAGCCCTCATCCTACCCCCTGGATCCGCCCCTGGCCGTAAGCTACGGAAACCATTAGAAGAATCTGGTATATTTCAGTCACTTGACACCATTAGTTTTGTTCTTTTTTACGAAAAGGCATAATCAAAAGGGGAGGCCATGGCACCATGCTCCCCCTAAATACGCTCCTGCGCCCGCAGATGTCCTTTTTTCACTGACATTCAGCGCAGAGCTGTAGAAAATATCGTCCTTGGCTTGATTCATGTTGGGAGTTTATATTTCCGTAAGTGCCCGCGGACCGCATGAAATGGTCTCGCGGGCCGCACTTTGCCCCTCCTGACCTAGCTGATTGATTTTCAAGCAAAACTACTTCATTTTTTGTCAAAAATTGATGCATCACTAACTTATAATGTGACTGTTTTTCAATCGCCAACTTTACTATTTTTTTTGCAGAACCACCTGCAGCTTGTGCTGCTCCAAGAGTGACTGACATCACTAAATCTTCATGCGTTCTTAATTGGAATGAACCTGATGATGGCGGAAGCGCTATAAACGGTGACATTTTTAATTCAGTTTTTTTCGTTGTGGGTTAGTAATATTAGGACCTGTACATCATTTTTAATTGAACAATATTTCAAATTGATCGAACGCTCGGAAAGCTATTTAATAATTATTTTCTATGTAGCATGATAATTCAGGCTTCGTTGGCTTTTGTTTTGTCTGAATAAAGAAACAAGACTAATCCAAACATTTTTATCGAGTAGGCTACCAATTTTGTGGTGGTAGTGAGTTAGCTAACCTTTTTCATGTTATGAAAAAACTGCGTAGCGTAGACTGAAACTGACAATCATGGAGAATGTCGGACAAAGCATGAGGGATCCTCAAGGAATTGGCGATTTCTGACTGCCCTCCTTTGGGTCAAGGCCAAGGGCGGGTCTGTAAAAGGCTTAGAATAAAACAAATACTCTCGCTTATTTTTTTCTCATCTAGAAGTGTCAAAAGACTAGTATTTACTTATGTACAGCTAAAGGCTCAAATAGCGGAAGACTTGATCCATCTGGATTCGCCATTCAAAGAGGTGTGTTTTTTTGTCACAGGTTATCTTGTTGAGATGAAGCGAGTTGGAAGACGAAACTGGATTCCTCAAAACGGTGGTCGAACAGTGGTGGACAGGACAATGAAAATAAAAGATTTGGCTCAAGACAACGAGTATCAGTTCAGAGTTACAGCTGAGAACGAAGGAGGGAATGGAGCTCCGGGAAAAGATAGTGACATTATTGTCGCGAAAGATCCAATTCGTAAGTGGCTTGTTGATAGAAAAGCGGCAGAACAAAGTTGTTAAGTTTCTTTACAGTGAAATTTTGCGACCATTTTTTTTACAATATGGACTTACTGTACACCCGCTTGGGCGTGCTTATCAAAATTGACGTTATAGGTGTACATAGACTTTTGAAGTCGGATAATTGTAGTCAATTTTGATTTAAATGCAGACACCTTGACTTGGCCAATGAATTTATTGTCTTGGCCCATGAATTTGCATTCATGTCAAGATTTCAGTATTAGTAAATCATGATCCAGATTTTGTCATAATTTTATCAACATCCTTTCTCACTTGGAAGACGCATTTATAGAGAAAGCACAGAAAATACAACATTGCTTTTTGGCTTTAGAATTCCATGCGAATTAAGCAGTCTGTAAATAAGATTAGTTACGTGAAGTTTTTTGTTGAGTGATGATTTTTCCTCTTAAATGTTAGCATTCACATGGACGACAGATGTCGTACGACAGCATGCTTGCATTAGAGCAAATTAATGGAGCCGTTCACCGGAGTCGCAGGTTGAGTCGTTAACCTGTCGCAGCGACAGAATTTAGGGTATCATGGACATGCGACTTCTCTGGACGACATTTCACTATTCGTACGACAGTATCACACCATACAAACCGATAGAGCTTTCACACGAAGTTGCAGCCGTAAGTGCGACCGGCTGACATAGCAATCACGACCGAATGACGTCACAAGCATAAAAACTTGTCCAGCTAAAGTGATACCAGTATGTAGGCCTATTCCATGCTACAAATGCTAGCCGGTAGACCACGCCGCCTCTTATATTTCTTATAGAGGTATATGACAGCCTTTCAAGCGAATCTGTAAACTCCAAACAAGGTCATAAAGGAAGAAATGCTCATGCGCGCAAATATAACACGAAGATCACCGTACAAAGGGTAATACGGACCATTTTCACTCCGGTCTTGAAGTAGCGGATGAATCCAATATTTTCGCATTTTCTGTTCTTCTTTTTTCTTTTGCAATTGAGCCATCCAACATTAAAACAGCAGCGGCTTCTTTTACCTTCATTTTGAAACTAAGTCGCACGTTTTCTGTTTGCTCATGTGAAAGGCTGTCGCACTTATAAAAGAACGAGATGAAAATTGAAGTCGTGCGGCTCGTGTCATCTGTGTGAAAATGTCCATCATAGTCTTCAAAGTTGCGAATATCTAAAATTAGCGTTTGCTTTTAGCTCCTCCTCCACCTCCTACGGATTTGACGATTTTGGACAAAACTGACAAAGCAGTGACTCTTGCATGGGATTCTCCATCTGATTTGAACCCGCAAATGTTTTCCGGATACTTTGTAGAACGATGCTTGGAAGGATCAAATGATTGGATAAAATGTAACGTCATGCCTATTCGGGCTCCAAAATACACAGTAGGTGTTATACTGCGTACTTCCTCTTTTTTAACCGCGTTCAATCAATTTTAGTTGATATTGTATTGAGCCAACGCTAAATGCAAAAATCATGACAAAATTTATACTTGAAGCAACCGTTTTGCCATCTTTGTTCTAACACTTTAGGAATCAACAAAGCCTACCAATTTGTAAAATCAAATTATACTCTCGGTATTACGCCGAAGCGTGTAAACGGGTTACGGCCTCCATCTTCGCTGCTCAGCGCCTTGCATTACCACTCCGAAGAAGCATAGCAGGGGTGGCAACACAGCGTCCCATTTGACCGTCCCTGGCATTGGTCCTCAAACCTTAGCGCCAATAACCATTTATTTAACCACTATACGCCAACCGGCCGGTCTACATATTTGTGCATGTTTTTTTAGATTACTGGATTAAATACGGGAGATAGGTTTAGATTTCGGGTTCGTCCTTATAATGATGGAGGTTACGGACACGCCTGTTCTCTGGAAGATTTTACCGAAGTCAGGCAACTTCAAGGTAATTCCAAAACATTCTTTTTTATTAGAATTGATTGGATGCGCCAATGGATTTGATTCTTCGAATCACGACTATTGGCCTTTTCGTTTTATGAAGACAATAGCTACAGCATGATTAATGAAATTTTTAAAATTAGGCCTATAAGTTTTCGTATAGTCTCGACTGGAATTGAAGACAAGCTTATCCACAAGAATCATTTTTCATTTTATTCATTTCGTATAATTTTGCTGTTTAACCTACTTTGTGGAATAGTTTGCCGTGGAAGACAATTTTTCGGAAGACCATAAATTTTGCAAATTTGGATTAGAAGGCCGCTTTTTTCTCTTTCCCGTTGGACCCCAATTAACAAGCCAATTTTACGATGATTTCACGTAACTTGGACATTAGTCGTTTTGTTGTACGCAATGAAAACTGCAAAAACATAGAAAGCGGTTTATCATTATTACGCTGATGATTTTCATTGTTGATTTCAGAGAAGCCACACATTTCTTTTGACAGCTCCATCCCTCAGACAATCGAGGTGCATGCAAGCGGAACGCTCAAACTGATGGCATCAATATCGGTAAAAAAACAACTTTGTGTATTGCCAGAAAGACTTAGTTGGCAGATGTACTTCGTCATTAGTTCGTGTCCTCTCGCGTCAACTAATTATTTGCAAAATCATATGTTGTTTCTATTAAGCATTTTTTAGGGTGTTTAATTTCAAAACCTATGCACAGGTCTACTCGTCTACCACAGCGCATGTTTAAAAGACTTCTAGTATACCTTTTTAGGCCTCTGAGTTATAGACCTATCTGTCACCTTGCCCCGTACCCCCTTAAATGCCTTCTGGGTTCTCAGATTTTGTCGTTCTCAAACGATTGTGAATAAATGTTTCGCTCCGAATGAGAAGTGGACAGAGGGGTCGAGCCGAAGGCACACAAGAATTCCTGCCCCATCATCAAAGCAATGTGGAAGCAAGCAAACAACAACACATATTTTCATTAGGGAAAACCAGCTCCTACAATATCATGGGAAAAAGATGGTGTCGATCTTGAAAAGAGAGGGGTGATTACTACTTACGATGGTGTTTCTCAACTGGTGATTCGAAATCTGGCTAAAAGTGATTCTGGTATCTATAAACTACACGCCATGAATCCAAGTGGCAACATACATCGACAAGTCAAGGTGATCGTCAAAGGTATGGTGCACCACAGTTCCATTGCTTTTTTTTAGTTGCAGGTTATTAAGTTGTATGAAAAAAAAAAAAACGGAGTCGCCGTCTGCAACGCAAGAATACCTAAGAGTTTGCTACCATTTGTCACGCCGAAAGCTTGCTGCATCATAGCATTGTTGGTTTAGGACAACGTTTCTCATCTCTTATGCAACCCAAATTCGTTTAAAAACATATGCGACCCACCAGAACTGACTATATACGTAAATACAAAAAAAAAATTAAACAAACTAACTACATAAAAAAACAGAACCTTTTACTGCACAAGTTTTTAAAATGTGGCTTGTTAATTTGCATTGGAATAGCAATCATTGTTACAAAAAACAAGTTTGTATGCCTACATGCGAAAGGACAGGAAACAAGTTGGACTCGTCACAAACAACCATACCAACGTCAGATGACGTGAAACACTTTATTTAGTATTGTCGAACTTTCAAGAACACAAACATTAGAAAACTAATGGTAGTCTATAAATCAAATATAAACGATGTACTTGGGCCCTCTAGGGAGTGTGGAGTATGCTGGCCGTTTTTGTTTTAATTTCCAAATATTTTTGTTATGGTAAATGCTATTTGCGAACCAAGTAGATCTTCAAAATCTTAAAGCGTTTGGCTTTCATTTGATATCATTCTGATTTCGATATCTCCGCAACTAGCTCAGCTAACTTAAAAATGTTTATTCAAAATGACTAACATGCCCCACTGGTGGGATAAGTTGGCCATACCACTTCTTGAACACAAACGATAGGTAATAAGCAATACAAAGTTCAAAATAACGAATATCAAAACAAAACGAAGAAATCGTCACTCGCACCTGCGGTTTTTACTAGTCGTTCTGTAGAGCCAAGTAAACGTCATTGGTTTGAATATAAGTTGGGGTAAGTTAGCCAGACCTGTAAGGCTGTAAGCGCTCACAACTCACAAATAGCAATGACCATTATTGGCCAATTTACCCTACTGGGCACCCATGTTGGAAATAGCCTAACAGCAAAATGAAGGTGAACGTTGAGAACGCTAAAGTAATATAAATTTATAGCTAAAGCACCAGCCAACATTTGACTAAAAACTTGCTTTTCTGATGTTTTAAAAAGGGAAGATAAGCTGGTGCTGAACTGATTTTTTTCAAAAATTAGTTTTTAAATAATTTTACTTTGTTCTTCCAAGAAACTTATCGAACTTAATTAGTGTGGTAGTAGGTTGCAACAATGAGATTGGTTGTGCCGAAGCACGTGACCATTGTACAGCTAATTTTTGAAAACAAGGCGATGACCTATTTACCCTCCTGGCCAACTTACCCTGCTCTCCCCTACTTGTGTCAGCGACCCATTTATAAAGCTTTGTCGACTCACATGTGGGTCCGACCCGTGGTTTGAGAAACGCTGGTTTAAGCAACACATTTACCAAGCACCACAATTTGGCTCGAAATCAGTTTAAGAAAATAGCGACCGTCTATGGAAGTAGCAGCAACTCCAACACAGGATCATGCATATCTGAAATTACCTTCGAGAATAATATGAAATTTGATAAAAAGTCTAATAAAAGATAAAATCGATTTCGACGTCAAAGGTCATCGTCATTCGTCAGTCATCTAAACAACAACGCTCAATAAAAACTCTCAATAAATTGTGCTGAAGATGCTATAAAACGTCTCGTACGCCTAAATGCGTTAAACTCAATAAGCCTACGATAGTTTCTAACAATAGCAAGGCGTGGAATCTCGATTTGTCACAGCAGAGTTGTCAACAGGCCGAAGATGTTGTGCCCGATTCGACCCGAACCCTAATTCATCAGCCAGTCTGAGCCCGATTTAAACCCGAAATCAAAAACATCACATCAAATTTTGAAAAACTTTTAATAAAAAGGAGAAGCAGTTTTACTCATCCAAAGTCACATCAGTTACGAGCAGCAATATTTATACAGGGTATTCTCTTCGCTTTGTTTTATCAGTCGCGAAAACCCTATCACTTATACTGAAAATCTCGAATTTGCTCTCCTGCGTCCGGCCCGATTGAAGCCCGATAATTTTTTAATATTCTAGTCCGAGTCCAGCCCGATCCCGATTGACATGTGTCACAGACAGCAAAGAGCAAATTTTTTCTAGGGCTAGTTTTTCAGCATACTCGATAAGAATTTTTATGATACGATTGCTGAGAAACCGCTCCAATTTTATCATCATTTTATTTTTTAATTTAAGAGTGATTCAAAAAGAAAACCAACGTAATATCTGAAATTACCTGTACGACGTTCCGTTATCCTCTCAAAATGGATAATTAAACTTTCCACCACCCAAGCTTTTCTGGTTAATAATGCTGCATAATCGACGTCTTGTAAACTGCACCAAAATTACGTAGGATATATGTTATACTAATAAAGAATTCGCATCAACATCATACAAGAAGATCAAACTTTAACTTCTTCCTATTTGGTCATTATCCAACCACCCGTTTGTAACGATCTATTAAACTCTGCGGGGCTAAGCTATGACACTCGATTCCCAATCAAATAAGCTAACTTTCGGTAACAAATTTCATATCAAGCTACAAATCTTTTTTAATTCAGCAATACGTCTGACAAATCGATTTTGTGTTCTAATATTTCACTATTTACTGGACCTATCTTTTGTTGCATCTAAACCACGTGTCTTATCTAATTCTAACCAATGATTCTTGTTTTTCGAAAATTTTAGGCCTAAAATCTGTTTTCGGCCGGTAGCTGTTTCGACTAGAAGACATTATGTCTCTTCGCAGTTTTTCGGTCGCAGTGCCACCTTAAATTTAACTATTTCCCTGCTTAAGCCTATACTGTACTACCGGTAGGGTTACATTATTTCTCGCACTTAGACAAATAAATTCGTTGTTGTTGTTAACTTTCAAAAATTACCCCTTTATGTTTCAAGAATAGAATTTAATTGCAACTCCACCATATTACAGATTCACCTGATCCCCCATGCAACATCAAGCTTGGAGAACTACAGGATGATGGATCGCTTGTGATTTCATGGGATCCGCCGAAATATGATGGAGGAAACGCAATCAAACATTACTGCTTACAGGTTCAGTCTACTTTAAGCGCTATAATAAAGTTGATTGCACATTTTTGACAACTGATATTTCATTACTTCAATTGCTTTTTTACTTTTCTGAGGCTCTTTTCTTGTCACGAAAAATCGCTAAGGATGGACACCAAAAATTGCTTACAAGTTAGGCATGGCTTGTTGATTGACGCTGCAATCTACTCTGCAATTTCTCAGTTGTCGCCTCCCTTCATTTCCTACTGGATCAAAATCTGGCAAAAAGGTTACCGTTATTGTAAATTTATAATCCATAAAGCAGCCGATCCTAACCTTAAAACGACAAAGCTTGGGCGAGAAGCGAATCACTATTCTCGACATAATGAAGCAGAGTAGAGCAGTGGTTTGGTTACATTCCGCATTTGTCTGTCTCATTATTTTTTGCAGAAACGAGACGCCTACTCTAGAAGCTTTCAGACAATCAAGGACAAGATCACAGGCACAAGTTACACAGTACGTGACTTGAAACCGGGCTGCACTTACTATTTCAGAATTATTGCTGAAAATGAACATGGTCGAGGGGAAGGAAACCAGTCGAATTTACTCACGGTGGTGCAGAAAAGAGGTAATTAACAACGTTTTTAAAAGAACTTCCTCCTGTTGGAAGTTTGATACTTTTGATTATGCCTGCATGAAACCCAAATGCCATTGCTATTAATATTTCAAGCGGTTGTAAGCTACAGAGAGTAAAAACCTTTTATTAATTATCAGGCAAACTTATTTTCTGTTACGGAAAAATTGTTTACGTCAAAAACATTTGTGAAATTGGCTGGTGGGAGGATGGACAACCCTTATCCTACCCCCCTGACCATAAGCTACAGAAATCATCAAAAGAGTGTGGCATATTTTAGTCACTTGGTAGGCCTACCATTAACTTAGTTCTTTTTGACTAAAAAGAAGAGTCAAAAGGGGGGGGGGGCATTGCACAATGCCTCCCCCCTAAATACGCTCCTGCTGGCAACTCCCAAACGAGCTCGTATAGCGCATTGATCGCTTTCTCGTGACAGGAGGATAAATATGTAACTAAATATCGTAAAAAATGCCATCATAACGCAAAGGACAAAGTTGTAAGCCCAGCAAGAAAACAATTATGCAATGGCAAGTATTTATTATAATTACCAAGATCCTTGTTTTTGTCCAGGATGGATTGGGGGGGGGCATTGCCCCCGTGAGCCCCCACCTGGCTACGCCCTTGGTGTCCCTTATTAACCTCACTAGTTTTTTTTTCTTTCTCACGTTACTAGCTCTTGCCATCTTGAGAGACCACCAGCTTCCTGAAAGTTTTGCCCCCAGATTCGCTATCAACTTGATCTTGTCAATACTTATTACACAATCTTGCAGCGACCGTGCTAATTTTTTTTTTAAACGCTTTAGTTCTATATTTTTATCTTGAGCATGTTCAACGTATAACGTTTTGTCGCTGTTTCCTTATTTTTAACCAAGCTGTTTTTTGTGTTGATGATGGCGTTGTTTTATGGTTAAAAATAAAAAAAATCCTACAACTACTACTACTACTGAATCTTTGCATACTCTTTCATAGTAGGCCTACATTGTTAAATCATAACAAAAACTATTTCAATTAAGAGATAAAATTTTTTTAGTTTTTTCTTCCTTGTTAGTGATAATTGTAAATCTGCGGTCATGCTGGACAGGGTTTCTTTTGGTAGGTTTCTTTGCCTGTCTGGCCTTTTGTGGTTACTATATGGTCGTGCCTTATCGGGCTCGAAATGCATACCAAAACTTGATATCTAAAACTTGAATTACAGTTTTTGGTAAGCTTTGGGCCTACTAGTTTTGTTTAGGACCATTGCACATCGAAAAAGTTAGTTATGGAAAGATGAATTTCAACAAAGCTGCGGGATTTAACCTGGCCTTGAAACCAATTTCCGTGAAAGAAAGAAGCACAGCTAAGTTCACATGCGCTGTAATTGGAAAACCCGACCCTGAAATCAGTTGGTATAAAGGTGAATGTGGTTGTTTGCATTCAATCATAGGCTAATGGTCAAGGTGATGATGTTCTTATTCGGTGTTCTTTGAGGTACAGGAACAATTAGAATAAATAACGAGAAAATCCGACCTCCGCAAGACTAACCAGCAACTTATGCTATTTTCAATGTCACGAACCGAATTAGGAACAGTGTAGTGAAGAAGACTCTGTGGAGAGGCGTATTCACAGTATATTTACCAGCAATCCGGCTTGGCAAAGGTTTTCTAGATTTTTTAATACGAAATTACCAGAGCCAGCAGAAACGTTTGTTTCTATAACATTAATCGCCTGCAGTAATTGTTCGCCACTTTAACTGCGCTGACAAAATATAAAAAAAACTATTTCATTCGCATTATTTTATACTGTTTGTTTATAGATGGTGGTCGTATCAAGCCTAACAACAAGTATTCGATGCGCAATCACTACGGCGTGTGTACTCTGACCATCAGTGATTGCAGAGTAAGAGATTCCGGAATGTACAAATGTATGTGCGTTAATCCATCTGGAAAAGCAGAGAGTGAAGCTAATCTCAGTGTCCAGCTTGCGTGAAAGTGCTTGTATTTTTTGGTGATTGGTTGGGATTGATTTGTACATAAAGATATTGCGGTGCGAAGAAGTGTAGCTCAATACAGTGTCATGTACTGCTAGAATTCTGCATGTTTTAGATAAGAGAGTGAAGAATAGGCATAGGCAAGCTAGCTATTGCACCACGAAGGTCTTATCACGAGTAAGTTACGTTAACACCATTTCAAAACTATGCCTCTGATACAGACTTAAAGCAGACTAAGCTATTTGCGGACTGAATTTAACTTTGCTTTGATGTGTTAATTTACAAAATCTTACCAGCACCGTAAAGTTAGTTACAGCTGTAAAAACATAAAAAAGTTTGGGCCATCCAACGTCTTTTATATTTACCCGCAAAAAATGAAAACTCGCGAAAAAACTATCGATAAAGTTTTAGCAGCACATCAGTCCAGCAAATATTGCACTGATAAAAAAAAATTAGACAAAATTAACTGTACCACTCTAAAAATAACAATGAAAACGAGCACATGACCAAAAAGAATAAAATCCATACGCGGAAACCAGCGTTGTTCTTGATCGCCTGAAAATGAAAAAGCGTAAATATGTGAGCAAAACGTCATATCACAAAACCATGCGCAACCAGAACCGCGTCACTTCGATAACCCCTCCTCACTGTGGCAAAGAACATTAGGGATTTGCTATACATAACATATACGGCAAACTTTAACCAACCTCTCTCAGTTCTTCATTTCCGTCTTTAACATTTTCTGAGCTTTTAACGATTGTTTCCGAAACTAAATCAATTTCATCTTCTTGCTTAAATACCTTGAAAACGCAAAATTAGAATATAAAGAGCTTTAAATCATCAAGTCAACGTTTGTTGCATGCCAAAGGCAAAGATGCCAAGTTCTGCCAACCAAAATCTAGGGTGGGATTTACAAATCAAGGCAAAGAGGCGTTCTTAGATGATTATGGGCGAGACAGGGGGACTAAGCAGAAAATTTCCTTGTTAAACACTGATTGCAAGAATGTGTTAAAGGCCTTGCTAAAGGGTACGATAATTGTAAAAAAATCAAGAATGACTGTTAAGGGTGAATGGTGGCAAACACATCCAAAAGCTCAGACAACATTATAAAGACTTGAAGCATTGAGCATACAGAGAATCCACCGGCGCAGCCAGAAATATAAAAAAGGGGGGACCATTTTTTTTTTCATTGAATAACCGTACCGCTTCTAATAAGGTTTCATCCAGACCTATTAGTTTATACTGAAGAACAAGTGGTTTGATTTCATTGTTGCGCCACAGTCAGACCGCAATTCAGAAGTTTTTTTTGCCTCTGCAAGACTAAAATTGTTTTTTTTTAACCACAGCGCACTGATTAACACGGGAAGTAAAATCGCCCACTTTTTTTCTTGTTTCTTTTCTGCCAGCGTGCAACTGATGACATGTGCAAATGAGCAGTAAGCACGGTAGATGGCTTGATGGCACACTTTATAGGGGCAGGGCGCTAATGCACTCTTTAAGTAGAAAAAAGGTAACAGCGATTGATCATACGTTGCGTTCGGTTGTCTGAAGTATTGGGGGCAGTCAGTTCAACGCAATGGCAATACAATACAATACGGCAAGTTACCGACACAGCGGCATATGCAGTAAGCTACAACGCGGTTCTATTAAACACCGCAAAGGACGACAAAGGACTTACTAAACACCGCAAAAGAACATCAAAGGACTTCAAATTGATCTACTAAACACCGTAAGGAACGACAAAGGACTTGCAACTATACCGCAACAAAGAACGATAAAGTTCTTTAAATAAGGGTTAGGTTAGGGCTAGGATCAAGGTTAGATTAGGATTACCAAGTCCTTTGTCGTTCTTTGCGGTGTTTAGTACATCAATTTGAAGTCCTTTGTCGTCGTTTGCGATGTTTAGTAGGACCCGCTACAACCAATAATCATGTACGAAAACTATAATTAAAATGATCATTAAACAAATTATTCACCTCCCTCCGCATTTTTGGCAATTTCATCATTCTCAAGCGAAAAATATTTTAAACGGAAATACCACAGTTTAATAACTGTTTAAAAAATCTGCACCTTAAAATGGGGGGGGACTGGTCCCCCTAATCCCCTCCCCTGGCTGCGCCGGTGAGAGAATCATAATTTTCTAACGTTTCACAATTGCAGCGCTTGATAAACCATTCGCTTTTCAACTCAACCACTTTCGGAGCATCAACCAATAACTCTGCATACCTCTTCGCTAAACAATTGTTGCAGTCGAGCTATCTCAACTACTTTTCCTTCAATTGCTTTAACTTCGTCGACCATACTGTTCATATCGCTAAGTAGTTGGACGTTTTCCTGTTGGAACTGAAAAGCAAAATTGTCAGCAAACACCACCGCAGAGAAAAACCTTTTTAATTATAAAACAGTAGTCATATTCTTTGACAGAAGTACATAAGATGTATGTAACATAGCAAGCATGTTTACGCCAGTGTTTTCACTAGAAGACGCTTTAGGTGCAAGTCTACGCGGTTGCAGCGCACCTTAAAACGAAACCCTTTATTGTCATATCAAATCTTTATTATATTCGTGGTATTACGCCAAAGCGTGAACAACTGGCGGGGCTCATGTAGCGCGTGGGCAACACATCTCCGAAGAAACGTCGAATAGGGTGACGAGCCGTTGGCGACTCTGTGCTCGATTTGACCGGTCTAGGAATCGAACCCCAGTAGATTATAATACTGATCGACTTCCAACTCAGTCAAACGCCATAGCGAGATTGCAGCTCGCTTAACGCCATAACGAATAACATTGTCACGAATAACGCCATAACGAATAACATTGAATATACTGTATGTACAATACATCCTCAAGAAATAACCAGGAGAAAGCAACATCTCAACACAACTGATGCTCTTAGCTTTTGTTGATTGATGAACAAGGTGTAGCACATATTCAAATTATATGAAATTGAGATTCTTACAGCAGCAGCTTCTTCAGGAGAAAGTTCATCTTCACTGGATTCGTATAAAAAGCTATTTGAATTTGAAAGAGGTTGAGGTTTGTCGTTTCTGATTATTGGTGAGTCTGTTTGTTTCTTCAATAAATCGGACTGCAGTCTAGATCTGATGAAATGTAATACTTAATTGATGCCAAAAATTATACAAACAATCCAAATAATAAAGCAGTTCACAGTAATAGCAACTACACAAGCTTTATGAATTCAAAACAAATCAAAATTTTAAGAAATTCTCAGCAATGAGAAAGTTTCAAATTTTAAGTTTTTGTGTAAATCATTACATTAAGAGTGATTTTTAAAGCTACACAAAAGCAATAGTTGCAAAAAAGTCGCATACCGGTGCTATTTACTACATACATTCGTTTCTTGTCAACTATTTTCTTCACATGAATTGTTTGTTGTTTGCTGTAAATTCGACAAACGCTTTTTAAATACTTTTCAATCATTTCAATGGTGTATTTTTTGTGAAGGTTTTCTTGAGAAGTTGGATTCAAAGGCATTTCTGTAAAAATTCATTTCAAAATTATATAATCAGCCTTGGATTGCTGTTTTTTATTTTTTTTGACAAAAAAAAGTTGTGAGAATATACACCCTCAGACAAAAGTTTAAGACCACTTCCTAATTTTCATTGATTTTGTCATGTGAAGCACTTAATTTCATTTACTCTCGTGAGAAGTTGCTCAGTTTTTTTTTTTTTAATCAAGTTTATTTACAACATGTTAAAAAGAAAATACACATGCAGAATTCATGGGAGAGCGAGTAACTACCTCCCTCATTAGGCGCTTCTCTCTGCTGCGGAAAATCCTGGGATGTTCAGTTCTTTTCTTATCCGCAAAAGTTTCTTTTTTTTAGAATTTTTTTATGGCATTATGCACAGCAGTTTTATTTTCTTTGCACGTATAAACAATATGACGCTCAGATAGCTTCATCTTGCTGAGTGCAACAACTTGAGCTCTTTATGTTACACTGAGAGATGCTTTTTTACCCATATTTCCCTTTCAATTTTTCCTCCTCTTTTTCAATTAATTCAACAATGCCGGTTGGCATTACAGTAGATATAAGTAACTTAGGGCACGAAAGCTATTGCAGAGAATATACAGAAGCGTGGCAAAAGTCCTTTAGCTATATGGTGGCTCAGAAGGCACTATTTTATGACTAAAGAGATTAGAATATAAAGTTTGTCCTTTTTGCTAAGTGGTCTTAAACTTTTGTCCGAGGGTGTAATTGCTTCAACTGCAAATTAGACCAGCTCATTTCAGCACTTTTAATGGTGACCAATCGTGGTACCAATTTTACTAATAATTACTTCTGCTACAATCAAAATGGATGATATGCATGATTTGTCGTAACTGTCGGAAAATTTTGCATCTTAGGTGTTCCCTCTAAGATGCAATATTTTCCAATTTTTTTAAAACTTGGAAACTGAAATAGTAATTTTTGGCTAATTTTGAATCAAAGTGTTTAATATTTTGGTGCAAAACAAAAACAAAAGTTCCTCCTCATGAAATTCAAATCTGAGGCAAAAATTAGCTTAAGCTCTCTTAAGCCCCAAATTTCTGGGCAAATTTTTTTAATACAATTTATATTTGGGCAAATTCACACTCGCAAAAAAACCTACAGGAAACAGTAGAGACTAACACAATTTTGATACATGAAAAACTCATACAATAAAGCTCAACAAGTCAAAAATGTTGTGCAACAAGTAGATCATTTTAAGTCACAGATTGCTTTGTAGGTAAAACATATACAGGGTGGGGCAGAAAGGACGGACGATTTTGAAAAGTTCACAAAATAATGAATTGTACGTACAAGCAAATTTTATTGATATCAATGTGTTCGTATAGAAATAGCATTTGACACAATCACGTGTGGAAAACAACATCCCTCATATGGTGTCCGTTTTCGTCGATGCATTTCTGAAGGCGTTGATGGAAGTTGGCTTCGACTCTCTCCAACATTTCTCTGTCGATTTGAGCGACTTCCACGCGTATAGCGTTCTTCAACTCGTCCAGTGTACGGGGACGATGCACATATACACAAGCCTTGAGGTGCCCCCACAAAAAATAATCACACATGGACAAGTCAGGGGACCTAGGGGGCCAAGGAGTGTCAGCAAACCTGGAAATGAGGTGATCCTGGAAAAGAGGACGAAGAACGGCCATGGATGCTCTGGCTGTGTGAGCCGTCGCCCCATCCTGCTGAAACCACACATGTTGGATGTTCATGTGTCTTCGTCGCAATGCAGGCACAAAGAAGCTATTTATCATCTCAATATAGCGCTTGGAGTTAACAGTAACAGCATTTCCATGTTCGTCTTCGAAAAAGTATGGACCGATAATGGCCGTTTTTCCCATAGCACACCAGACAGTCACTTTTGGACTGTGTAGTGGTCTTTCGTGAATTTCTCTTGGGTTTTCAGTAGCCCAATAACGAAAATTTTGCTTATTGACCGTGCCATTTAGATGAAAATGAGCTTCATCACTCATTAACAAAGTAAGATTGTCATTTGCCTCAAAAATTGTTTTCATCTGTCGTGCGAAGTTAAGCCGCTTTTGATGGTCTATTGGTTTTAACTGCTGTGTAATGACCACTTTGTATGGGTGGAAATGCAGGTCTTCATGCAAAATACGCCTTACTGACCGAGCACTGATCCCAAGTTCAGTAGAATGCCTTCTAGCCGAGCGTCTTGGACTCCGAAGCAAAGCTTGCCTGACGCGTTCCACATTTTCCCGGCTTCTTGCAGTTCGTGGGGCCCCAACCGGTCTTGCATTCTGTAGCGTACCTCGAGTACGAAGTGATTTTACCCAACGTAAGATTGTGTTACGGGCTGGAACAGAATCATTTCGGTGAATCTTGAAATGACGCCGGAACTCATGCTGAACAGCTGTGACAGACTCGTTATTTTTTACGAAACTGTCGTAGGCAAACACGCGATGTTCTATCGTCCACACAGTCATCATTAATCCTGAAAATTTAATTTAGGCCTACACATCTAAAAAGAAAAAACAATTGGTAATGCGCAACAGATCGATGGGTGGGTAACTAAAAGAAAAATGCTAAGCTGTAACGGATTACATGGTACCGGTCTGATGTATGTAACTACTACTTTTGCTGAGTTATAACCATTTCTAAAACGTCCGTCCTTTCTGCCCCACCCTGTATATACACTGACAGTTTAAGAGGATTTTGTGGAAGACAAAAACCAAACAAGAATGATGTTATTGATGCCACAATAAATATCAAAGCTGTTAATGATGTTTACAAAATGTTGAGATACACAAAAATGGAGCAACAACTGCTCAAAACACCAGTAGTAGATCCGAAAATAGTGCTCAATTTTTGTGCACGGTATTTACCTCTTTGCTTTAATGATGACAAAGCATCAGAACAAGTTTTCATACATTTTTCAGATTCTGCATCAAATTTCATGCGCTCTTCTTCACTCATTTGCTCGAAGTCATTAATATTTCCAACATAATACTTTTGATTCTCGATTAAAAAATCTCGCAGTTTTGATATGCTGGTAACCTAACAAAACAAAATTAAACCGTATAATTTATTGCTAGTACACTATAAATCTAATGCAAACTCACACAAAACAGTACAATCTCATAATCACCGTTTCCTCTCAGTTTTTAGTAAGTGCAAATTTGCCTGCATACAAATTTAATCAAAAATTTGCCAAATATTTAAGGGGTTTGAATCAATCGATCAATCAAACAAATTTAGTTTCGCACACGCGCGGATTAAATCAATGAGTAAAATAATGACACACATTGCTATTACACAGTAGATAAAATATGCCGGCACGTCATATTAGCTTGAAACACTGTAGGCCTGCAATTTACAACATCAGGTACGAAATAAAATTAAAAATGCAATTTCCATACATTTCGAAAGATGGTTTGAACACGTGCAATTATTTTTATTATGACAGTGGCTATTTGTACGGGCCAATACAAATAAGCGCTTGGTTTTTTTTTATTATCCCTTCGCACATTCCCAGTTCTACAAGAGCATGACGAAGTGGCTATTTCTACGACCCATACAAATAAGCTCTTGGTTTCTTTTATTATTTCTTCGCGCACTCCCGGTTCTACGAGAGCATGACGAAGGGTTCTATGAGAGCAAGAAAGTAATAAAATAAACCAAAGAGACAAATGTTACAGGCCCGTAAAAATAGCCACTTCCTTTTATTAACAGGATAGTCTGATTTGTTGTTTGTGAGGTACCAGGAAGTCATGAAGGGACCTTTTGGTCTTCGAGTCAACGATTACCAACACGAGGGTTTCCCTTTTTCCCGGATTTTTAACTACCCAGAATAAGGGAAATTTTCAAAGAAAATCCCAGGATCCCAAAAATCCTCGGGATTCCCAGGAATGGGATTCAGTAATTCTTGACAATTTTTTCTGAGCTTGATTATTTTGCCATTTTTTTCTATTTCCAGCATTTCAGATCGAATTTTTAGCATTTTGTTATGTTGCTTTGACAAACCTGGTTTAAGTTCTTTAATTTTTTCGACAAATTGAAGAAAAATTTTGATCTCACAAGCATTTCGTCTTAAAAAATTTTGCAAATTTTGAAAAGTAATTTTTAGTAAGCAAAACAAAATTAAAATTTGCACCAACGCATTTTTTACATCAGAATGATGAATATCAGTACCCCTAAAATCCTTATATACCAGTACTAATGCACAAAAAACTTCCTGGGATCCAAACATAAATTTCCCGGGGAACGGAAAATTTCAAAACCCCAAATTTCCAGGGAAATTTCCCGTCCCAACTTGCTGGGAGGAAACACTAACCAACATGGTTGCATAAATTCGGATAAGAAGTTGGTTGATTACCAGGATAAGAATTTAATTATGTAACAAAACAAAAAAAATTGTTTTTTTTAAAGGAAGTGGCTAAAGTTACGTGACCGTAACATTTGCCTCTTTAGTTTATTTTATTACTTCGTCACGCTCTCGTACAATCAGGGAAGCGTGAAGGGATAATAAAATAAACCAAAGAGACAAATGTTACGGTCACGTAACCTTAGCCTCTGCCTTTTTTAAAACAAAAGAAATTTTTTTGAAAAAAAAAAAAGATTGAAGTAGGGGGTTAAAGTGGTATTCAATTTTTGCCTCATATTTGAGTTTACAGAGTACCAGTATGAAACTTGTTTTGCACCAAGATATTAAACACTTTGATTCAAATTCAGCCAAACATCATCTTTACAGCCACCAAGCTTAAAGAAAAATTATAAAATTTGGCCCAAAATTTCTCATTTTTCTCAAATTTTGTACCTTGCAGCTTGGATGGAACAGTGCTGAACGGAAATACCTGATTACCGACCAGTGCTCCCTCTAGGATTTTGACTAGCCTAGTGCAAATTTGCCCAAATGATAAATTCATTGAAATTTTGGCCCTACGATTTCACTACTTTGAGGGCTTGTTTACTAACGCTTTGCATTAAATCTACTTTTCCAAGATAAAAGCTACAGTCTTGCATTAAAATATTCAAGTTTTTTGTTTAATTTTTTCAGTTTTGCATTTTATAATAATAATTTCTGGTTCAAAATCAGTAAAATTTGCCCAAAAATTTCGCACTTTTCTCAAACTTCTCACTCTAGAGGGAACACTGTTACCGGTGCGTACTGGTACCATACATACTGTAATTCTCTCTGTCTACAGCAATACAAATTTTACAACTGTGAAAAACTGAGGCACTTACTATTTCTTTCGAATGTTTTCCAAATGAGGTAGATGGTTTTGCCGTTTTTGACAATAATATTGATGATTTCTGAACAATTCCAACATCTTTCCTGGCTTGCTTCACAGCTTTTACAAACTCTGCAGTACGATCAATCATATTTGCAGATCTACTAGCCTAGTAAACACTCTTGACACTGTAAACACCAAGCAGTTAACAGGTTAAATCACAAATACCGGTACTGAATACCGGGTCCTACTAAACACCGCAAGGAACTACAAGGTACTACAAGGAACTACAACAGTACAAGGTACTTTTAAACCTTCAACAGTTCAAAATGCTTGAAAACACTACAAGGAACTACAAGGTACTTTTATAGCTACTACAAGGTAGTTGAAAACAGCACAAGGAACTACAAGGTTACTTTTAAACCAAGTACAAAGTAGCTGAAAACACTACAAGGAACTACAAGGTACTTTTAAACCAACTACAAGGTGTTTTTAAACCAACTACAAGGTAGTTGAAAACAGCACAAGGAACTACAAGGTACTTTTAAACCAAGTACAAAATAGTTGAAAACACTACAAGGAACTTTTAAACCAACTACAAGGTAGTTGAAAACACTACAAGGTACTTTTATAGCTATTACAAGGTAGTTGAAAACAGCACAAGGAACTACAAGGTACTTTTAAACCAAGTACAAAATAGTTGAAAACACTACAAGGAACTTTTAAACCAACTACAAGGTAGTTGAAAACACTACAAGGTACTTTTATAGCTATTACAAGGTAGTTGAAAACAGCACAAGGAACTACAAGGTACTTTTAAACCAACTACAAGGTAGTTGAAAACAGCACAAGGAACTACAAGGTACTTTTAAACCAAGTACAAAGTAGCTGAAAACACTACAAGGAACTACAAGGTACTTTTAAACCAACTACAAGGTAGTTGAAAACACCACAAGAAACTACAAGATACTTGTAAATCAACTACAAGACTTAAGGCAATTTCAAACCAACTCCAACCCCAATCTCCCCGACTTTACCCCCCAACTCCAACCCCCCCGACCCCAACCCCCCCTGACTCCAACCCCCCGACTCCAGCCTCAAACCCAACCCCCTGACTCCACCCCCCCAACTCCAACCCCCCGATCCAATTCCCCCACCCTAACCCCCCCTGACTCCAACCCCCCGGCCCCAGCCACCCCACTCCAACCCCCAACCCCAATTTCATTTCCCCCAACTCCAATGCCCCCGACCCAACCCCCCCTGACCCCAATTCCCCCCAACTCCAACGTCCCCGACCCCAACCTCCAGACCCAACCCCCCGACTCCAATCCCCCAACCCCAATCCCCCTCGACTTCACCCCCCTAACTCCAATCCCCCCAACTCCAACGCCCCAACTCCACCCCCCAACCCTGTATTGTTTTCAAGTACTTTGTAGTTGGCAAGCACCTTGCTGCTCTTAGCGGTGTTTTCAATTACCTTGTGGTTGGTTTAAAAGTACCTTGTAGTTCCTTGTACAGTTGTAGTGTTTTCAAGCGTTTTGGAGATTTAAAAGTACCTTGTAGTTCCTTGTAATGTTTTCAATTACCTTGTCGTAGGTTTAAAAGTGCCTTGTAGTGTTTTCAGCTACTTTGTACTTCGTTTAAAAGTATCTTGCCTTGTAGTATCCTGTGGTTCTTTGCACTGTTTTCAGTACCTTGTAGTTCCTTGCGGTGTTTAGTAGGACCGCTGAATACCAGCATTCCCTCTGGAGTGAGAAATTTGAGAAAAGTGCGAAATTTTTGGGCAAATATTACTGATTTTGAACCAGAAATTATTATTATAAAATGCAAAACTGAAAAACTTGAACAAAAAACTTGAATATTTTAATGCAAGACGGTACGGTACCGGTAGCTTGTATCTTGGAAAAGCAAATTAAATGCAAAAAATTTGGAAAAGGGCTCCTCAAAGCAGTGAAATCTTAGGGCAAAAATTTCAATGAATTCATCATTTGGGCAAATTCGC
Organism: Trididemnum miniatum; assembly: GCA_964006365.1. Lineage (NCBI taxonomy): Eukaryota > Metazoa > Chordata > Ascidiacea > Aplousobranchia > Didemnidae > Trididemnum > Trididemnum miniatum. The sequence goes on along the minus strand of OZ023243.1, from coordinate 9,656,328 downwards.
ACTAGTCAAAATCCTAGAGGGAACACTGATGAATACCGGTTAGCCTACTGCATATCTGTACTTCTGCAGGGGCTTGTTTGAATTAGGCTGTGGTTTGGGGTTAAGGTAAGGCCCTAACCCCTACCAATAACTCACTACCGGTAGTATCCTTAGCAGTTCTTGTGCTCGTGGTATATCCGCCTGTTATAAGATGCAGCTAAGTTTAAAGGCCAAGTAACACCAATTTGAAGGGAGTTTGAATTTACGCATTAGCGGTGTTTAAGCACCTTCGCGAAAATCCGACGTCGATCCATGGCCAGAGTAACGAGAAAATCGCAAATTTGTTCCCCAATCCCCGCTTGCTTCTGATTGGCTGATTCCAACATGACGTCAGCTGGATGTTTTGCTCTATGCAGTTACATGGCAAGCAATGCGATCTTAGCCAGTGTGGGCTACTAATGTGTGCTCTATTCTTTTACTAGGCGTTCAAAAACAATAAAAGTTTTTTCTAGGCGTGTTACAGTGTTTAAGGAAGACATGTAGATTAAAAAAATCATCTAAGCTTCAACAAGTTACTGGTAGATGAGTGCAATATCTGGTAAAAGCCTAGCAATAGAGTTTGCCATTACCACTACTCAGCAGTTGTAGTTGAATACCAATAAATGAATAAACCTGTGCAATTTTTACAAGTTTTAACAGTTTCATGGTTCACTAATAAACCTGATCAAGAAGCTGATACAAATGTAGAGCCTGCTGGTATTTCAGGTTGCCTTTACTGGTCCAGTACCGTACCAGTAGCCTATACTGTAATCTTGACATACTAGAGATTAGATTAGACTAGGCCTGTAGGCTATTGATATTTATTATTTGTGTGTATGGTGGCCCTATACATTATCAATTGATAAGTGATCTAACCTGATAATTAGTGGCTATTTTTACTTTTCTGGAACTAATTTGGCACCGGTATGTCGTGAAGTGTACCGTACAGTTTGCAGTAGACTGTACAAAATCAATCGGCTTCTGCAATCATATGAAAAATTATGCCAATTATCTATGATTTGGGCACTATCATAGTTTGGGTTCTAATATTAATAATGGTGTTTACAGTGTAACTCTGTATAATATCTGTGTATAATTGCTGTGTAATTGTATTGGTAGTCTGGTAGCATTACCGGTATCTGATTATGAGTGAGACTGGTTCCAGAAATGGTTTTATGTTTGAACCAATGAAAGATTTTCACTCGTTCTGCTCTCTGTTTTTGAAGCTTTGTTGAATTTGATGATGTACTTAGGTACATCAGTCACTTTTGTGCTACATACACTGAAATTAAACAGCGTTGGCACCGCATCAGTTTTCAACTTCCGAGACAAACCCAAAAGTTCCGATCGCAGGTCACGCTGATAGCATTCTGGAGCAAAATGCTCACTGCATATCCTTGAATGCTTTGTAAAAGATGGATTTTTTAATTTCATTTTGGTAAGCCAAAGTTTCAATAAATTCTTATTTTTCCATGGCAGACTATGAAAATGGAGAGCCTTGTCTTTATCAGCTTTACTGCAGCCAGGGGCTGAACAATACTTAGTCATAGTTTTGAAATATGTGCTAAACAGTACACTAGGCTATTACTTTATTGTACAACTAACACCGACTACATATAAAATCGCCACAATTATATCACTTGAGATGAGGCAGTGTAACTAAGTCACCATAACTTTACCAGCTTATTATGAATCTCCATAGGCCTATTCCTTTGTCAAAACATAAAATACCGGTATGCCAATTGTCGTATACTGGTAGGTCTACTAGCTACCGGTAACCTGCTAACATCAGCAGCAGCTAGTAAGCAACCCTGTATGCCGGTACCAGTAGTGTGGCACTGACAGATAATGGTGCATTTTATGATATTATACAACCATCAGTTATATGCATTAGGAAATGGGAACAGAATTGGCAATGGCCAAATACGACAGACTGTAGCTAGCCTATTGCCTAGGGATTACATTGGCCTCTACAATAAACCTCCACCTACATAGAGTTAGGCATGGATAGTGGATACTAATCAGGTACCGGTAGCCTAATTGGCAGACGGGCAGAAGTGGATGAATCTTGTTAGGCCTATTACCAGTACCTGAGTGATTACCCAGCTAGCTAGGCTGTACCGGTAGTCATCTGTAGCTTAACAGTTAATACAACCTGCTATATGTTTGTATCAGCTTCTTGATCAGGTTTATTAGTGAAACTGTTAAAACTTGTAAAAATTGCACAGGTTTATTCATTTATTGGTATTCAACTACAACTGCTGAGTAGTGGTAATGGCAAACTCTATTGCTAGGCTTTTACCAGATATTGCACTCATCTACCAGTAACTTGTTGAAGCTTAGATGATTTTTTTAATCTACATGTCTTCCTTAAACACTGTAACACGCCTAGAAAAAACTTTTATTGTTTTTGAACGCCTAGTAAAAGAATAGAGCACACATTAGTAGCCCACACTGGCTAAGATCGCATTGCTTGCCATGTAACTGCATAGAGCAAAACATCCAGCTGACGTCATGTTGGAATCAGCCAATCAGAAGCAAGCGGGGATTGGGGAACAAATTTGCGATTTTCTCGTTACTCTGGCCATGGATCGACGTCGGATTTTCGCGAAGGTGCTTAAACACCGCTAATGCGTAAATTCAAACTCCCTTCAAATTGGTGTTACTTGGCCTTTAAACAAGCTTCAATCTGTACCGGTTATTTGACAATGCAGAAGGTTGCCAGAGGATTCGCCACATGGAAGATTCGCCACATGGAAGATTCGCCACAGAAGATTCGCCACGAAGAAGATTCACCACACAACGGGTGAGACTTACGAATGTGACCGAGAATTTGAGCGTAAGCGTCGGACAAACGTTTGCAACAGTGTCCATGTGGAAGATTCGCCACGCAACGGTGATAGGTTGGGGTCGGGAGGGTTGGGGTTAGGGGGGATTGAGGTCGGGGATGGGGTGGGGGAGTTGGGGTCGGGGGGGGTTGGGAACCCCCAACCTCCCCTCCGCCCCGACCCCCCAACCCAACCGACCCACCTACTAGTCTAGTAAACACTCTTGACACTGTAAACACCAAGCAGTTAACAGGTTAAATCACAAATACCGGTAGGCCTACTGAATACCAGTATTCCCTCTAGAGTGAGAAATTTGAGAAAAGTGCGAAATTTTTGGGCAAATTTTACTGATTTTGAACCAGAAATTATTAATATAAAATGCAAAACTAAAAAACTTAATGAAAAAAGTTAACAGCATTAGCCACAACACGGTGTTTCATGCAAAAAACGATCATCAGGTGGCTTATTCAAATAGAATAATTCATTCATTCTATTTGAATAATTATTCATTCTATACTATAGAATAATTAATAATTATTCATTCTATACTATAGAATAATTATTCATTCTATTTTATTTATTCTATTTGAATAAGCCACCTGATGGTAGTTTTTTGCGTGAAACACCGTGTTGTGGCTAATGCTGTTAGTTTTAAAGCAATAAATTAAACTAAACTATAGCTCTGGCTTTGTCGTCATGGAGCACTTTCTGCAAGAAAAATTGACAAACTCAAGTACTAATGAAAAAAGTTAAATATCTTAATGTAAGACTGTAGCTTGTATCTTGTAAAAGCAAATTTAATTCAAGAAATGTGTAAAGATGTCCTCAAAGTCGGGGATGTGCCGGATAGCAAATTTGCCGGAGACGTCATAGATACTCGGGCCAGAGATGAGCGGAGTCACTTTTTTTGACTCCGACTCCTACTCCTACTCCGAGCTATTAGACTCCGACTCCTACTCCTACTCCGAGCTATTAGACTCCGACTCCTACTCCGACTCCGAAAAATTTGAAAATGCAAACTCCGACTCCGAAATATCATTGATGATCAAAATTCTGAATACTAGAGATGAAGTCAGGAGTGGATAACTCGATATTTAACACCACTCACAGCAAAGATGGACTAAAAATCATTATTTACCGAGCCGTAGGCTAATATCTACTACCGTACATAGACTGGTTAAAATCAGATAAATTAATACTTGCCTGGTTACTGCAGAGCCCAAACCTGTTAAAGCAACCTCTTTCTTCCAAAAAAAAAAACTACTGTTATTGCACATCATGTTCCCTCATAATTTATAACCTACAATCTGACCATACTAGATATTGCACCTGAAAAAAGCATAACACTTAATGTACAGCAGTGGCATAAATCTGTATTGTGTGTCTGTGTCAAGCAGAGCTTCCAACTGTTCAATGTGAGTAAAAGTGAAAGTACTGTGGAGAGACACATAGTGCACCTTTCTCTGAAGCACTAATTTAAATACAAGTATATACGCAAGAAATTTGGGACAAAGAAAACAATGGCATATCAAGCCTTCTAGTAGAGATTCATTTCATACCAATAATATCACATTTTAAGCAGATTTCAATACCAGCATTTAGAGCCGATACCATAAAACTAAGCCGGTACATCATTACTGCACAAAGTGTAGCCTACATTCTAGTTAAGTTAATTTGCTGTCAGTGTACTCAAACAAACACAGAAAATAATAATGTCGAAAATGAATAATAACAGACACAATATAACAAATAGAAAATTAATGAATAATAACAGACAGAAATTTGCGAAAAATGCGAAATTTTTTGGGTAAATTTTGCATGTTTTAACGACATTCGTTTTGTCGCTGCAACCCATTTATCGGCCATTTTTGTGTTACTGTGTTACCGGTATTTTAATTGCTTTGCTGGTCGTTGAATAAAAAACAACTACTATTACCGGTACTACTGTTAAATGATTATATGTAATAATAAATGAAAAATGTTATAAGTTTTTTAATCTTCTGAGTTTAATGGTCTGGTGGTGATGCATCCCTTACCCTACCCCCCTCCATAGCCGCCACTGAGCACATTAACTCATTAAGTGATTATATTTTAGAAAAAAATGAAAAATGTTACAAGTTTTTTTAATCTTCTGATGGTCTGGTCGGGGGATGCGTCCCCCACATCTCCCCTCCCCGTAAAACCGCCACTGCACAGTAGGCCTTATCATCAGTCATTGCCTAATGAGGAAAACTGATATACCGGTACTGTACAATAAAGTGTTAGCATATAAATAAATAAATAGCCATACATAAAAGTGGTACCCGGCTACCGGTAAACAACAAGTCAGAACACACTTTCTTGTGCCAAACTACTGTACAAAAACCACTCCGACTCCGGCTCCTAAGTTTCAAAAATATTTGACTCCGAAAAAAAGTGCCAGACTCCGGCTCCAACTCCGCTCCGATTTTGCTCATCTCTGACTCGGGCTCTCAGGCTCGGACTGGCTGAGTAATGTCGTGAATAGTCGTTACTCGGCGAGTCCGAGTAATTTTCCTTGAGGCGCATCGATAGTCTACTTCATTCAAAATTTCTCCAACAGTTTTGAGGTTGGACCTATGTAGGCCTACATTGGCTTATACTGGTTGACTATGATGACTAATCTATACTCACAAGCACAGCACCAAATTGGTTTCATTACACTAGTAGGCCTATCTCCATCGATCAGTTATTTACCAGTACATTACTATGACTATGATAGTATACAGGTATACAGTAGTTAGGCTATTGTTTAGTGGTTCAACTTTTTTATTCCTTTGTTATGGCATTCTGTACCGGTATATCTGTAACAGTGTAACACTGGTGATTAAAATTTTACAAAGAAATTATATTGAACTGTTGAACTAAAAATTCAACGGTAATTGAGGGAGACTGCAAAGTGAACTTGGGCTCTTCATGTCAGCAGCCACTCGATACTATACGTCAAACGCGATCAGCTCCAGCTGTGAATCAAACTGTCACATAGGATTTGTCACCTGCATGTGGTACTGCTAGGCCATGTCGCTGACAATGCTACCCAGTACCAGTAACTGCTCTAGAGTAAACGACTGATCTTGGTGCAGGTTTGGTAAGTACCATAGATGCTTGTTGTCACTATTTTTATTAACTTGGTAAAGTTACTGGTATCGTACCTGCAGACTACCGGTATTGGTATAAATCTGCTAATGAAGTCCTTTAACATTGCCGTTTACCTGCCTACTCCTGCAATACTGTAATAGGTCTGTGATTCCCATCTGTGATGGCACTGTACCAGTATTCTGTATTTTGTGCATAGTTTATTTTATGAGGTCATTGTTTTTGAATTTGTCGTTTTTCTCACTTTATGAATCTTGTAGGGTACCAATATAGTGTCAAATGTGTAGTGAAATTCATGGTGGCTCTCAAAACAGTCTGCACCTGGTATATATTATTATTATTTGAATACAACACAATGGTGATAGAATTCACATTCAATCACACTTACAAGTGAGGAAAAATTAAACAAACATTAAAATACAAGAGAGGCAACAGTATGTAAATCAAACTTATGAAGACGCAATTTAAACAAAGGAAGACTTGAAGCAGATACCAGATCATTTGAGAGACAATTCCATACAGAGACAATGCGGTTGAAGAAGAAGTGTCTAAACCGATCCTGTTTCGCATTATGAATGGTTTGCACAGTGAATTCATGTTGACGCAAATTATACTTGCAGTGACGATACTCAAAATAGTTGGAAAATTGCAAATCACAAAGGTTATGACAGATTTTGAACATAAGTATGAGGTCCAACTCGAGTCTGCGATATTCAAGAGACTTGATGCCAAGTTTGCAAAGACGATCATTATAAGACTTAAAAGGAATGTTGCAGCGAGTGAAAGCATAACGAGTAAAATTTCTTTGCACTGATTCAAGAAGAACAATATCTTTTTTTAAATAAGGACTCCAAACACACGTATTAATTTCAACTTTAGGGCGAACGTAGGTAATGAAAGCTTTTAGCAAAATCCAAATATTTTTAGTGGAAAAGGAACGCAAAATTTGATAAGAACACAAAGAGGCATTACGATGTATATGAGAAATATAGTAAGACCATTTAAGATTATCACTAATGTAAACACCTAAATCTTTAACAACAGAGACAGTCTTGATGTTGTGAACCAGCAAAATAAGAGTTAAAACAATGATTGCGAGATATACACAGATGTTCACATTTAGCTATTGCAAGATCAAGTTGATGAAGTTTGAGCCAGTTTGTGAATTTATCCAGACCCTGTTGCAAGCTAAAAGCATTATTGCTAAAAAGTTTAGCATCATCAGCATATAAAAACATTTCACAGTTAAGATTATCCTTAGAAACAAAACTAGGAGCGTTATTAATGTAGATAACAAACAGCAAGGGACCTAGAACATGCAAGAATGCTTCCTTGAGGAACACCACTCTTAACAGGAAGGGAAGCAGAACAAATATTGTTAATACAAACACGTTGCGAGTGGTCAGTGAGAAAGCATTTTATCCAATTAAGTAGATTGTCTTTGACTCCATAACATGATAACACTGAGATTAATTTGGAATGACAAACACTGTCAAAGGCTTTGGCAACATCAGTATAAATCAAATCAACATTGTTTTTAGAATCAAACGCATTAAAACATTTAAATAGAACACAAAGCAGTTGCGAAGACAATGAACGTTTAGGTAGAAAACCAAAGTGGTTTATAGAAAGTAAATTGAAAGTTTCAAGGTGGCATAATAATTTACTGACGGTAATACTTTCAAAAACTCGACATAAAACACAAGTCAAAGAAATAGGTCTGTAATTGCTAGGTATATCACGAGAGCCTTTCTTAAACACGGGTACAACGATAGCAGTTTTCCATTGAAAAGGTGTAGCTCCTTGTGAAAGACTGAGATTAAAAAGAAAAGCAATGACATGAAAAAAAGGAGCAGAGGCTCTTTTCCAGAAGTAAGCAGGGATACCATCAGGAGTGCGGGAAAGTTTATCTGGGATATTGTGCATAGCAGAAAAAACATCTTCTTCAGAAATATAGAAGTCGTGTAAGCATTGCTGGGGGACAAAAGTAAATAATGTTTTTCATTATAAATGTGAATTGACTTTGCTCATGCTAATATCTAGGGCAACCAAAAGTCAATGAAGTCAAATATTTTTGACTGGCTCAGAAAGCCATTAAACTTCTACCAAGCATGTTTTAGCTTCAAACTAGGCGTAGTTTAAACGTTATTAGGTCAAAATAAGGTTAAAATGTTGCGTTGGGTCGAAATCTGCTTTTTAAGTAAGATGCAAAATCTGCATCGTTTATATTGTTTAATATACGTTGTTTAATTAATTGATGAAACAAATTACGCCGTAATGATTGGTTGCCACTTTCCAGCTTGTGGAAAGCAAACCAGTAGTCCCTTTTTCAACATAAGTGCATTGAAACAGCAATCGAGTATAAAAGTAGTAAACTGTGTTTATGATAATACAATCGTTTTTGAATAATTCCAGAATTTCATTGTTATATCGCAGTGGCCAGAGATCGAGTTTTAAGGATTAGTTAAATTTTAACTGTGTAGGAAAGCATGGTTGCCAGATTGGACTATTGTAGGTCCAAATTTGCAAAATTTAGACTTTTTTTAACGTGATTGGACCGAAAAAAAGTTATTTTATACCTTTACACTAATTTTATTGAAGCAATTTCAGTGCTATTTTATTCGTTGTTTATGTTGGTTTCGTTGTGCTTAGTTCATAAAAAACTATTCAGCATTATTTTTACTTGCTTAAAGATGTTGTTGCTTTTTTTGTGATAAAATTTTTATGTCAAAAACAACGTCAAAATTTTAAATTTTTTGGTCAAAGTTTTAATATTTTTAGGTCAAAATCTGGTTGCCCTACTAATATCATTAAGTTATGTAGTATGTATAAATTATGTGTATACATATATATAACCTATTCTGATCTGCCAATCTTTTTGGAAATGCTTACCGGTATATCATTGGCAGTTTGAGAATTTCAATATCATTGTCTGTTTGTAATGACTTGTTCTAAAAAGAGATAGGCTACAGTTGGGGTTTATCTACTGTAAAACCATTGAAAAAAAAATGTAAAGAGTATAGCACCGACTGGTGTGTTGTTGTTACTGGCAGGGGCATAGCCAAGGGGGGCAAAAGGGGCAATTGCCCCCCCCTCCTTACGAAATATTTTTAGTGACCACTAGCCTACAAACAAAGATACTAATGCTATAATGTAAATCTACTAGCAATGCAAGCAGGGGCGAATTAAGACCACTTTTCGACAAAAAAACTATGCTAAAATGAGTATTTTTCTTGCAAAAATCCTAAACATCCATGGCAGCTCCCCCTTAGCCCCCGGCGGCTGGGGGCTTTGCCCCCACACCCCCGGTTGGGGCACCCCCTTTGCCCAATGCTGGGTGCGCCACTGGAAAACCCTATGAAGTTTTGCCCCCCCCCGAAATTTTGGGCTGGCTACGCCACTGGTTACGTGCAAGATACATGAAGTCATATCTGTAACAAACAAATGATGAAATGCTGTCAGATTGCTTTTTCGTTTTATTGCTTGATTGGTTGATTTGAGTTCATTTTTTTTAATGTAATTCTAGTAAAATGGTTCAACTTTAAAGCATATTTCTCAAAATATATATAATAATCTGCTGCAAGAAAAATGCAAAATGCTGCATATGGTGATTTATTTTGCTGTTATAATATGGGTTAGTGTAGCTGTGGTCTAGGATTGTACTTTTGATGAGATTTCAATAACGTGCAGATTTTTCTGAATATTGAAAACTAAAATGAGGTGCATCTGACCATCCTTGGTCACGGTGAAAAACCTGGATGAAAATTGGATGATGATGATGATTGGAAACATTTTTTTATTGCAGCTTATAGAATGGTATAGACCTAGTTGTTTTAAATAGATCTTGTATTAGTGTGCAGTCGCAAACATGTCGGAAAAAATTTCAGTGATTGAGTTTTTGGCAGAAACTAAAGATGACGTTAATTCACCAACAACTTCAACTTTTACTTCTAAAATGTCCCTATGTCGAGCAACTATTGCTGCTTTAGAAGAGGTAAGAGACGTTTAGATTGATTTTAAACTACTTCTATGCTACAAAGCAATTTGTGTTTTGATGGATATGATTGCGATTGTTTTGCTTCTGTGTAGTTATTATATTTTTCATATTGAAAGCAAGAACACAGTGTCTTCTGCTGCTTATATTTTACCTAGCAGAACATTTTATCTAAACCACGTGCTTAAAGCAAAAATTTTTAGCAACTGATTAAGTGGATGCTACCGTTTTCTATTGGTTTACTGTGCAATGTTTTTACATATCAACAGTGGTTACATATCATGTTAGAATGCTAAACTTAATCAAATCACAAAATTTTTTACATGCATGCATACCTGTGATGTTCATGATTGCAACCATAGCATACCATTACCATCAATTTTTTAGTAATTTTGTAATCATAACGAAATGTAAGATAGTGTTTGGTGAAGATTTACCTAAAAATGTTTGATTTTAATTGAATATTAAGATGCTTTAAAATTGTGTAAAATTTACCAATAATGGTTTTGTGAGCCTAGCTTTATTTTAGATACAGTACAGCAAAAGGAAATAGCCTAGTGGCACTGAGACATTTTTTGTTGGGTCATGCAAAGGTTGAGTTTGCTGTTTTAACAATGTGTAATTTTGTAATATTTTTTTGCAGAGCTTGGACGCTGATAGATCTGCTCTTAAAAAAATGAAAAGCTCAATTAAGGCTATGTATAACTCCGGTCAAGGTATGTAATAACTGTGTTAAAGATTTTATATTCAGTCATTGCTAATGGTTTACTCTCTTGGAACGGTAATAGCTGAATTTTTACTTCTAATGTGTTGTAATTTGAAGATGTAGACCATTTGGGTTTTGTTATTTAGTTTTATTGAGAAAGTTTTTACTCTGCTCTAATTCCTTCGTAAAGCGTTTAAAGTATGCTTTACATTTTTGCTGCTACCATGATGTTATTAATTGAATCTGCTCTGTTACAGATCATGTGAAAAACCAATCGTCTTATTTTGAGAACCTTGAAGTGCTGGGTTCTAATGCTTTGTATGATAGGCGTGAACCAGAACCTGATATTGGCTCTGCTTTTTTCAAAATGTCGGTTTTCACCAAAGAATTAAGTGCTCTAATGAAAAATACAGTAAGTTGTCATACTGATCTGATTTTGGATCAAATACCTTGAATTATTTTTCAATGATGTAGACGTAGTCAAGTCACACTACTGTATATTATACTATAGCTAATTTTCGTTTGTTTATAAAAAGCGTTTTTAAGTGGCGGTTTAGTCATTAGTAGTGCCAATCATTAGAAAACAATTTTTAACAACGTAAGTTGTAATCGGAGTCAACTTTTTATCATTCTAATATCTAAATTGTTGCCAGAGTCGACTTCTGTAGCTATGACTGGTATTTTTGTCTCAGTTATTCACTGGATATTATATTTCTTGCTATCTTTTCAGATATCCAGTGTCAATAAACATCTTTTATTTCCAATGGAATCGTTACTGAAAAATGACTTGAAAGGCCTGAAAGGGGTTTGTTGCGATAGATTAAGAAATGTGCAAGGGATAACTAACTAATAACTCTGTGATTAAATGTTTTGTAATGTGCTTGGTAACAGCATTTTTATCGTTAATTGTTGCTTCAATTTACCGTAATAATTTCAATCATTAATCCATTAGTATTTCCAACATTTAAACAGCTGGTTGGTGGTACAAAATTTTAAAAGATAGTCATAAAAATAGACTTTGTATTCTCAAAATATGAATACAGTTTGTGTGCCGGTACTTTTGTTTCGTGTTTTATACCTAAATGCAGACCTGCGTTTTCTGATTTTTGTTACTTTTCTTTAGGATATGAAGCGACCTTTTGACAAGTCTTGGAAGGAATATGATGGAAAAGTGTACGTAAAAGTTTGTTTTACCAATTAAGGTTTCAGTCATAAGTTTTGCATCTTCAGCTTCATTAAAATTGTTTTGATAAGTATATTGTGTTTTATCATTGCCAAGTCTGTTTCTTAAAGGTTAGCAAAAGGTCGAAATTATACTAACAATACAATCTTTGAAAATTCATTGTATAAGCTCACAAATGAAACTAAGCTTTGTTATAAATTTGGTATTTTTAAAACTGTCTTAATTTTTCTACGGTTTAGTTTGATTTTGAGCAAGATACAGTCAGCTCCGATTTATGCAATCATCGTTTCCGGTAGCTAGCATTATGGAAAACATATTTACTCACCGGCTAAAGGCTTTATATATTTCTTGAAGCTAGTCACGCATGCTTGTTGTTGGTATTTAGATAAAGTATATCTTGCAAGGAATGCCGGCATAATACTTAAACATGACTGTTTTTTATTAAACTTTTTTGTGAGTTGAATATTTTATGTTATGTTATAGTCGCATTAGTAAGGGTCATACAATTTCTTTTCGAGTTTCCTAAAGCGTTTTAAAAACAGCGACCTTTTATTCTTACTGTATAATATCTAACTTATAATGGATTTTTAAAGTCAAGGGTCTATTGTTCGCGTGGTATTTATTGATAATGTGTAAACTGTCTGCGCAGTCAAGTAACAAAACTACTTTTTCGAGACCAACTTGTTCAACTCTTATCGACTTCTAGATTACTCCCTCGCGCTTGGGAAATTGTGAGCTTTTTTCGTAAAACATCTCTTATAGGTTGCAATCAGTGTAAACGTAACGCCTCCGAAAGATGTTTGAACTAAAAAGCAGCCTCTAAAAAGCGGTCCCCACGTTTATTCTCATAAACGCAATGTACGTTTTTGGCTACTTATTTGTAAATAATGCGCTTACTTTGATATGTTGTTTATAGAAAGCAAGTTGAAAGAGAGAAACGCCAACTTGCAAAGGAAGCGGGAATGATTCGTACGGAAATCACTGGTGCAGAGGTAAAGGATTTTGTTAATTTGTTCTCCCTGTTAGAAAAACAAGACCTCAAACACAGTTGTTGGCCAAAGTTCTTCATTTTACAAGTTATGACGCTTTGTGGAAAGTAAAATGCATTGGTCATCATGCCTGTATCTCCTCTGTTCCTTAGTGGTAACACCTGTCAGAGCCACAGCGAAGGATAAGAGGTTGACACAGTCCACAATTTGCTTGCATCCCAGGTCTAGAGAAATAACTTTAAATGCCGTTATTCTAGTATAGGAACTCAAAAGCAATTTGAGTCTAATTATTATTTTTAACAGCTGTCCAAATGTACTGGAAAAATGCAACATGAAAATAACTTTCAAAGATAAATTCAGTAATTATGATAGCAGTAAATAACTTATTCCTGGTATTGAGCTTGTGGTAATCTGTGCAATATTACATGAAATAAACAGAAACAGCAGTTGCAGCTGTAGCAACATTTAATCATTGGTAAATGTTGCCAAGATAGGATGCCTGTCGTAAGTTACTTGTCTGTTTTAGCTGATAAGTGATTACTACTTTGTATTGGCTATACCGCGATACTATCCGGTGTAGTAATTAATATTATTTTGCGACTTGTAACTGCGTCGCCTTTGATAACTACGTGATTTCCTTGATACTTTTGTAAATATATGGGAATATTACTGACTAACTAGCAAAAAAGATTAATGTAATTCTTTGCTAGTTGCTTCACTTACTCTTTATTTTCATTAGCTCTATATTCTTCACCAAAGATTGTAATATTATTATTGTACTGATAGTTAGCATCTTGACTCAAAAACGATTTTGGTTAGTCGATGCTTCCTTGCCTTTATGTTTATTGATCTTGTTTTATTTTGCGCGTATGCATTTTGTTGTTCCTCAAATTGGCGAAAAAATAAATATCTATCTATCTTCGCAAAAACGTTTGAATTTCGGGTTTTGCAATGACGTGTTAGGTTTAGTTTTATTAAACGGAACCAAGTTAGGCTGGTTGTAATCAAATAATCGTTGCAGAATTTGCTTTTAGTCCAACATTATGTGGCGGTTAAAATTCCAGAATTTGGAATCAAGGTATTGCTGGTTCGATACTTGAAACTACACTCGACATTTCGTAATTACGTCCCCAAACAAGGCACTTATTGCCGATTTCTTCGTTTGCCTAACAGTAACCCGATTACCCCAAAAATAATTGTAATCTTAAAGTGACATCACTACAGGTTTATAATTAGCTTTTTGTACGGTATCTGACTATGACGACCAAGTTACTTGTGTCTACCTTCTGTATCAACTTTTGAAATCGGTTTACGGACGATAAAAAACTTGTTTTGCATTACTAATTGAAGCGAAGTTGGACATATACCAGTGCTTGGGGTGGCAACTCTGCTGTTACTTCAAGGATAAGCTTACATATTTTTGAACGATTTTGTTCTGTTTAGATTGCGGAGGAAATGAAAAAAGAACGGAGAATGTTCCAATTGCAAATGTGTGAGGTATGTTCTGTAATTCTACTATCAACTACAATCAGTACCTGGCGTAAAAATCAATAATTAAACATAGCAAAACCGCAATTACCAATCGTTTCCGACTGTTGAAGTAGGCTTGATCAATGATTATTTGGTATTGCTAAGAGCACATAATACAGTAATTTCAAGCGGAATTGCTGGCACTAAAATTCCAGTATTTTTGCTCTTGTACCTTCCGTTATATCTTGATTTAGTGGTTTTAGTCATAATTGATTTTGGTATATTAGACAAAATAACTGCGTTTTTTTGATTTAACTTATTGTGTATGTAAGTTAAATGTTAGCTCTTTGACATATTATGATGATTATAAACTTTTTAATGGTGTCTGTCTGAAGTTGGTTGGTCTGTTGTATATTTTTGGTGTTACTTCATTTGCTAAGTATATATTTACTTTCGTATAGTAACTAGTTATATGTAATTTGGTGTATTTGACTACATGAATTTGCATTAAGATTTTTTACTGTCATTTGCATTTTTTCTCACAAATTTTTATGTTATCATTCCTTATTAGGTTATGCTTGCATGTGAATTCTAAGGCTTTGCTTATCTGTAGATTCCTTCCAAGAAACCGAAAATAAATAGATTTGAAGGCACTTGTGATGAGCTAGCCAGCGTCGTACGTCACGCTCTTTCACGTAAACGCTAATTAGCTTCTACATAAAAAACGAGCAAGCTATGTATTGTGTTACATATCAACTGCCGGTTCTCTATCTTAGTAATATTACTAGAAAGGAAATGTGCTGCGTATGAAATGGCTTGTTTATTAATAGTTAGTAATCGTCTTGCGACGTAAAACCAGCCAGCAGGCTTGTCTGTTTTTTTTTTTTTTTTTTTATTACTGGCAGTATTTGCTGGTTTGTCAAACGTAGGTTATAAATCTGGCGTGAACGGTTCCATTCACAGCTGGAGCCGGGATAAGCCTGTTTCTCTCGCAACAACTCTTTATAATCCCGTTTTCACTTTACTACGTTGATAAATAACGCTTAGTATAATATAAATTGACGAGTTAATGACATGCACTGCTTTCACTACAAAAAGCTGTTAGAAATGTGCAGATTTTAAAGGGTTATGGTTCCACCACTGATTGACGTATTA
Organism: Trididemnum miniatum; assembly: GCA_964006365.1. Lineage (NCBI taxonomy): Eukaryota > Metazoa > Chordata > Ascidiacea > Aplousobranchia > Didemnidae > Trididemnum > Trididemnum miniatum. Next base: position 9,640,871 of record OZ023243.1, on the reverse strand, counting down.
ATTGTTTTAGTATTTAATCAAAGCAAACGAAGTAAAGACAAAAAAGGGAGTGGATTTTTTGCAACATTTGGTGGAATTTTATCACGATCAAAACTTGTAAGTTTGTGAATGTTTTCAAATAAATGCAAACTTCACCTCACTACACGTCATGCTGGTTAACCACTCAAAAGATAAGACTTTCATTTGTTTTACTTCAAACGAGACATTGTTTTGAGTATTTGCTGTTTGCACTAGAAAGGAGTTTCGCGCTTGTGCCATCAACTTTGTAAACCATCAATAGTAGATTGATGGCAAAGCATTTTCTAAACTTTAACTGGTCTCCGGAGCAGCGACCTCAAACTGCCCTACTCGAGCAACAGGTGACCATTGTTCTGTTTCGGTGTATTAGGTAGAAAGTAGAATCATCATTCATCGTTGCATTACTTACTCTTTTTATCTTAAGTAAATTTCTGAAGTAGTTGTCTATGCAACTAATTATGAAGCAGTACTATCAATATGTTTGAAGTAGCTGTGATTAGAGATCATTTTCTGTCCATTTTTGGTAGCACAGTTTCATCAGGTTGAACTAATTTTCTGCTGATTTACTGATGTAAACCTTCATAAATCATAGCATTATTAAGTCGAGTCCAAGCTGAAAACAACAGCTAGCTTTTTAGAATTCATCGTTAAAGAAATAACTGGTATTAAAGTGTTTGATGCACTGTTTAAGATATGTCTGAGAATGCAGTTGAATGGCGTGCATTCGCCAAGTTATGTTTATAACGCTTTGAAAAAACTCACTTGCTAAAGTTGACAAAATGTTGGCATATCACCTTATCATGCCCAGAAGATCTGTATTGTATGAAGTTGTGATTGTAATAAAAATAATATCGTTTGTTCTTACGATATACAATTCCACGTAAGAGAATCATTAATACATTTTTGTGAATGGTTCTGACACTCGCAAAGAAACATGATCTCCAAGACACCGACATTTCAATACGAAAAGAAACAACTTTTTAGCTGCATATTCGGAGAAGTTACCAAATAGCCTATTATTATGCAGGTCCACCTAGCCGTAGCAATTCATAGACTTTGCTCTGATGCATTCAATTCACTGTAACAAATTTTAAATTTAGTCGGTAAGGCAAGAACAATAGCTCGTTTTGATCGGAGTATGATAGATATTTAAAGCGTCATGATCTGGATACAGTACTGACCTATAGATTATAAGCGTGCTGCGCACTGGTATTGTAGGCGACAACATAAAACGGCAAATCGCAGCAATGAATCTTCTATAAAAACGTTTTTAATTCGATTAGTTTGTATTATTTTTAGTAATTTTTTGTCTCTATGTTTGATTGCATGTAATGCGCTAAAGTCTTAACAGCATAAGATTAACAGTATAGGGAAATTGTGACGGTTGTACTGGTCCTTCTACTTCAGTAATTGGACATGCCGAGCTGTCATATTTTCTTGTTCGTTCGTGTATACTGGTTGATAAGTTGCTCTGAACTGAAGTTACCAAGTGCGTTATGCAGGAAATAATAGGTAGAAATGATGACGTAATACAACTGCTGCTACGACAGTTCTTGCAGCAGGTTCATGCTTTTAAAATGTAACTGACCTTTTTTCATGCGTTTATTTGAAAGTAAAAAAAGGGCCTTGAATAGGTCTTTTCTTATATTTTCAATGTTCTCAAGCTCCGAGAGATTTCGTTGCATTTTAAAACTTCATTGTTGTTCCTTCTGACTACTGTATGTCTTTAATTTTTGCAGTAACGTTTCTTTTATGAAAAAATAGCATGATTGCATCCAAAAAATGCCAAGTCGCTCATCCCCACATAAAAATCTATATACTCCTTTTTCGTGATATTTCCAAAATGCATTTTAGCTTACCTGTAGTCCACTATTTCAAAGTTTCATAAAAAAAGGTGATTTTAACTTATTAAATAAAGCTTTGAATAGTCATTTTTGCATTCTTGTAAATAATGGAGATTTAATGTCATCTTGCTTTATTTATTTAAGCCGGCCGGTTGGTTCAGTGGTTGTGCACATCGCTTTCGGAGCGGGAGGTCTAGGGATCGATTCCCAGTCAAATCAGACGCAGTGTCGCCAACGGCTTGCCACCGCTCCGACTTTTCTTCGGAGCTGTGTTACTCAGGCGATAAGTCACGGAGATGGGCCCCTCCACTCGTTACACGCTTCGGTGTTATCCCTCGAGGATAATGAAGATTTGATTTTTGATTTACTTCATTTATTACATTCTCGTAGTGTTTATGATCCTCAATACTTTTGCTCGGCTCTCGGTACAAAAACTAAGTTCGATAGTGGAGACTGAAGCACTTGTACCGCTGTAATTAGCCACAGTGTTGATTAATGTGTTTCTGTATGGATTGTGTTAAAGCACAAAACATGATAAATACCTTTTAAAGCACAGCATACTAGCTTTTTTCGTATTTCGGGATGAGCAAAACTGCGCTTGATAGCGCTATCTCTTAGCTTAATGACTGCGGTTATTCTTTTGAGTTAATTGGACGACCGCCTACACTACATCCAGACGCGTGATTATTATTAAAATTTTGCTGGTCAGTTTGGTTTGTTTCGTTCCTATTTTTGAGTGAAAAATTGTAATTTATATTAAGATTAAAGATGAACTTTTGAAAACTTTAGAGCTTTGTTTCAAATATGACGGTTTTTTGCAGTGCCTGACTACTTTTATGTCTTGCATTTGGCTTTCAATCTCATGTCTTGCATTAACAGGTATTTCAGTGAAGGATTGAAAGTTATCGAACAATATCGCGCGTGGGCAGAAAACCTTACTGCCAATTTACATTCTGTAAGTGCTTTTTGTGTTTTTGGCTTTTTTGCTATGCTGTAGCTGTCTTGCGTTCAAGGTACGTGGTTTATAGCATTTGAGAGGGTGGGCTCACACGTAGTAGATTTTGAAGCAAATATGAAACTTAATTTTAATATTTGAGTGCATTTTCACGTTTCGAAAACTGTTTCTACAGAAAGTATACCACTGTGGTTATTGAGTTGCTGATACAGAATGCTAACTAGGTTGGGTACGAGTACATGGTGAGGAAAAATACTACGTGTGCATCAACTTTATCTTTTAACTGTTGCAGCTTCGGCAAGCACAAGATGAAGAGAAACGACAATTGGTTGATCTTCGCAGTGTACTCAAGTCTGTCTGTGACACAGACAATAATACCAGCAAAGCTCAAGCCAATGTATATAATTTGCATCAACTTCAGGTATGTCTTGTTAAGATGCAATGGCTATTTGCTACGTCTTTGGCTGAAAAGTAGACCAAACATCGCAAAGCTTTCTTTTTTGTTTCTATTTCGGTAATGTTCGCTGCAATGGACCAGAAGGAATTGATTAGTTTATTATAAGTATGATATGTTTTAATCTTTTTGCGTTATTTCAGGGCAACAAGGCCTTAGGAACTGAAAAATCTGGGTATTTGATGAAGCGAAGTGAAGGTTTAAGGAAGGCTTGGCAAAAAAGACGTTGCTTTGTTACTGATGGAATACTGACGATATCTCACAATAAAGCAAACAAGGATCCGGTTCGCTTGAACTTACTGACTTGCCAACTGAAACTAGTGCCCGAAGACAAAAAGCAATTCGATCTTGTCTCCCGTAAGTATATATCATAAAGTGTGACGAATAACTTTATGGGGAAATGTGATTGGTAGAGGAGACTGTTTTTTTTTTCAATCTGCGCAATTCGTGGTCGCTTTTCGATTGAATCCTAGAACTTGGGTGCGGTTTAGTGTCCAACCGTGTTGGTCCTGTCTAGCTTAGCATAGGGAATAAAATTTCCACTGCTTAGTATGTTTTTTCATGTAAAGTTTTGGACTAGTGATGTGAGCCCTTTTTTCACCACATTTCCTTCACAGGTCAATTATTAAGATATGTTTCATTGTATTAAATAAAGATACTGCAATAGTTAGTTGACCAGCCACTTCTGTAAACGCACCAAATTTGGCCATTACCCTCTTGAAACGAATAATAGTTTTCGGTCCCCGAGTTATGGTTTGTTTTGCAAGCAAGTGCTGAAAATTAAGTAAGCTTGTAGAAAACATTCATGTGCTTTTCGAAAAAAACGACGTTTGCTTCAGCACGCATCGAACTCAAACTGTATAACACAGCACGTCTGATATCACAGGTGTAGACTGCTCCATCAGAATCACAGTTACTACATCTAGTTTTTTTGTGACTTTACACAAATCGCTACTAACCTTTGGTTTATTAACAGACAATCGTACTTATCGGTTCATGGCAGAAGATGAGCATGACGCGATGAAGTAAGCACATATGTCAAGTACATTATTGCTCATTACCTCATTGACTTTTCGCTCTCTGATGTCATATTCAAACTAGATGCAATTTACATGTCCTTTTTTGTCGCAATAATGAATGCTCTACCACTACAGTAGTTTTAGTGTGGTATATATTGTAGAATATTGTTGACACAGTATTTGTATGTGGTACTATTTAGTAGTGTATTTATCTTCCTATCACGAAAAAGCGATCAAAGCTCTATAACGATCTCGCTTAGGAGTTGCTAGCCATCTGTCTACCTCACCAAGACGATGGAATCCCGCTGAGTGCTTTTCCCAACGGCACAGCAAGTAAACTTGTCGGCTAGTTCTCCACACTGTCCATTTTAATGCTGAACGTCAAGCAAGAAAACTGTGAATGCCAATTTTAAAATCATTAGTTTGACCTAACTCGAAATCAAACCCGAGTCTACTGCTCCCGAAGCAGACGCCCTTAACACTAGGCCATCAGTGCGAAACACTATCATTCTTTATTATTGGTAGTTATTTTATTTGAATTTTAAATTATAAAATTTTTGCTTAAACATTGAATTTTAGTTGTTTAAGGCTGAGTAAGTTTTTATGGAATATTATTCAGTGTTAACTAGACTTACTACATTTACAGCTGGGTGTCAGTGTTGAGCAATAGTAAAGAAGATGCATTGAATCGTGTGTTTGGTGATTCGTCTACTGGCAAAAACGGCACTGAGCAAAGTACTGGCTTGAAAGAACTGACATTGTCGATCATAGATGAAGTGAGAAGACTGCCAGGGAACAATATCTGCTGTGATTGTGATGCCCCAGGTAAGCAAAGTTTTGAAACTTTTGAGTTGAGCAAATCATATTTTAAATTAGCTCTGCTTACCCAAGCCATGATATCTTGGATTTATTTTCAAGAATTGAATTTTTTGGGACTTATGCCGCAGTCGTATTGCGATATCTTTTGATCAAAAAAGTTGTTTATTTTTTGGTGCTTCGACCAAGCCCACTCTTTTTTTTTAAACTCTTCTCCTACCTCAGCGCTCTTCAACAGGGGTTCAGCGAAACATGCAGTGGCGTTCCGTGAGTTTTCAAGAGTTCCGTGGGTTTTCCGCGATGGTCCATCATATTTAGAGTAATAGATTTCGTGCTTCAGTATGCTGATGCGTAATTCCGAATTTTTTGCATCGCCGTGCCGCATTCATGCAGTACTCACACAAGTGGTTGTGATATTTGTTACGTCACTTACCAGTTCATTGTCATGCCATTGACTAGAATGTTGTTGTTGCATCCAATTAAACGATGTAGCCTATCACAGCTGTTGAAGTAATAGTAAAGTAGACTACCGGAGCTTCTGTTGAGAGTTTATGAGAACAGTGTACTCTAAAAACAGTGTCTGAGAATAGCGTACACATAAAAACATTCTCTAACCCAGGGCTGGGCAAACTACGGCACGCGTGCAGCATGCGGCCCGCCAGACCATTTTATGCGACCCACGGGCACTTACAGAAATATAAACTCATACCTTGCAACCAGCCGACGACCATAATTTTTGCTCCATACTGATATTAAGTGGAGTAAAGGACATGTGCGGACGTGATGACCTTTTTTTGCTCTTTCATTTGATTTTAGGCGGAAAATTGGACATCTGCGAACGTGCGGCCCTCGACTTCAAAATTTTTTTCCAATGCGGCCCCTTGGCCCTGGTCTAACCAAATTATTATTGTTTAGTCAAGTCAAATGAAGCAAAACTGCATATTTTCGTATGTGAAGCGAAAGAATAGAAATGCAAAAACAACAGAGTCATTAAATTTTTGACTTTGTAGCTTTCCTAATAACTGCTTGTTTGTTGAAGTGTCTAATTATTTTTGAAATAACGAAGTAAATGATGTCCTTAGGCCTACAAACAATTCATGGCTTCTTAATTTTTGTTAGTGGGGTTCCTTGACAAACGCCAAAGTACATTAGGGGTTCATGGCTTTTAAAAAGGTTGAAGAGCACTGTCCTACCTACATGCCATAACGTTTATCGTTTTGTTGCCTTTTACCTTTTCTCGTACCGCTATGGGTTTTTCATCTTATCGTATTCTTTATGGTGTTGTGTAGAAATAAGAGACAGTACCACTACTATCCCTCGGTTACAAAGAAAGGACAGAGGCATTAATGCTTAATCTTATGACAATTTGTTATTTCTTACGAATACGGGCTCCTTGTCGGCGTTTTCCATTTCAGTTTAGGATACTTCGGTTTTTACAGAGTGTAGTCTTTATTCTGGTGTAAAATTGCAGATCCAACCTGGCTGTCAACCAATCTTGGCGTTTTGTTGTGTATTGAATGTAGCGGGATACATCGAGATATGGGTGTGCATGTGTCGCGTATTCAATCTCTCACACTCGACGACTTGGGGACTTCAGAACTATTGGTACGGATTTTTGTGTGTTAATAAATTGTTTACTAAAATTAAAACCTCTGCAGCCTGTTTGGTCTTATGACTCATCAGCTTACTTTAATTTTTTTGCTTGAATATTAAAAATCTTCATTATACTTGCGGTATTTCGCCGAAGCGTGTAATGAGTGGCAGGGCCCATCTCGGTTTAGCGCCTGGGCAACGCAGAATCGTCGCAGCGGTGCCGAGCTGTTGGCGACAGTGTCCGATTTGACCGGCCCTGGAATTGAATTCGTGACCACCCGCGCAGATAGCGATGTCTTTTATTGAATTTTAACAAGCTCGTGTGTCATCTTGATTTACGACCTTAGTTTTTTTCAGCTCGCATATTCTTTGGGAAACGATGCTTTCAATAATATCATGGAAGAAAAATTAACCCCATCACTGAAACCAACCAGTGCCAGTGACATGTGAGTTATGTGAAATGTGTTGATCAAAAATTTTATTGTATTTGTAGTATGTTCCAGTGTCCTACGATAGAGGCTCGAACTGGTAACTAATAAGGTTATTTTATGATCAGCGATTATGGGCCTTTATTGCGTTGTGATGGAGGCCCAAAAAGGGTTCAGAATAGGTGCTAATCTCTATGGTTGCGTTGATAGGTTGCGGTTTTTTATGTGGCATTGTTGTCTATGTTTCTTTTTGTCTGTAAAGCTTTGCGTATCGCGCGTGGCGGGTTCATGACGTCTTCGATTAACGGCTGGAGGCAATCGCATTTGACTCGTATTATATTAGGTGGCCGCTGGCTCGAAGAAGATAAGCTTACTTCGTCGTCTCCCTTAACGCACTGCTGACTTTTCTGCTTAGTCTCTGTTTTTGGCCTACACCACCCAACTTTTTCATCCCTCGGCGGAATCAGGTAGAAGCCCCAATTGCTTAATTGCATTATTTACTAGTTATTCTGAAAAAACAAATACTTTTAATCTATTCACGACTATTTATGTTTGTTACTAGGGAAACGAGAAAGTCATTCATCCGAGGAAAATACATCTCTCGAAATTACGTAGTGAAAACATGTGCTGGTGACCCAGACGCATTAGCTGATGAGCTTGGCCAGGCTATACGTTCGTGTGATCTAGGTGCCTTGCTGCAATTGTTTGGAGAGAATGCTGATCTTACAGCTCCATTGCCTGGATATGTAAGTATTAACAGTATTGGAAGATGCTTGTGAACAAGGAGAAAGTGAAATACAAATTCTTGAAAATCCAAAGATTTAAATAAATGCAGCTTTAATGGCTACATCAGAAAAAATATATTGAATGCAACTCCACACTTGGTCCTCCATTGTGCTTCTTACCAGAACCATTTTTATGGTTAGAATAATAATACAGTACATCCTCGATTATCCGGTCATGTTGGGCAACCTTTTTCCAAAATCTTGACCGGATAAGTATTTGGCTGGATAAGAAAAGACCTTAAGAAAAAAGAACGAAAAAAACGAAATTAGTATGAGAACAAGCTTAGCCACAAAACAATTTAAATGCTAAACGAAAGAGACATTTGGGTATAGTTTAAAATCACATAGTTCAACAAAATAAGTTATTAAACAGTTTAACTTTCATCAGTACTATTGCTGAAAAACGAAAGGATGGAGGTTTGTTTGATAGTGCTTTCTCGCCTTTCAGCAGCAAACTCAAAGGACCGGTTAATCGAGGAGCCGGATAATCGAGGGCCGGATAAACGAGGATGTACTGTATATGATCCGTCCTATTATAGTAATGGTCCATATTCGTCATGTTACATAAAAATGTGAGATTGATTAATAAAATGATTTTTTTCTGAGAAAACCTTTGAGGCGCTCTGCATGAGGCTGACTCTAGCTTGCTTATTATTATTATTATTTTCTTTTTTTTTTCGTTGATTCTTGTAGTTTCGTGCATATAAAATCGACCAAGCAGAAAATGTCGTTAACCATTTCATATATTTACGAAGCAACAAAACTTGGTATGGGATCAAACGAAAGCCCTTTAATCGTGGTAGTTTTTATAGTCTGCTAGTACTTCTCACAAACGGAGGGTTAGCTCAGTTGTTGAGACAATGCTATCGGTGCGGAAGGTCTGGGGTTCGAATTCCGGATCGGTCAAATCACGCACAGTGTCGCTAACGGCTCGCTACCGCTGCGACGCTTCTTCGGAGCTGTGTTGCCCAAGCGCAAAGCTGCGGAGGTGGGCCCCGCCACTCGTTACACGCTTCGAGTATAATGAAGATTTGATTTTTCATGTACCTCTCATTATCTAGTATCTTTTTTTAAGCCGTATGCAATTGCAGCTTAGGTTTTATAATACGAAAGTACATGCCTCATGAAAGATAGCCTAGGTTAGCGTCGAACCAGTGAAGCTAGCTATGTAGCCCAAGGCTGCTTGGCCTACTCCCATGTGTTGTGTGTTTACTATTTAAGTTTTTCTTTAGGATGATGGAGAAACAGCGTTGCATGTTGCAGTGGCTATGCAGATAGATGAGGACACTGCTTCGATGTTGCCACTTGTTGATTTTCTGTGTCAAAATGTTGGCCAAGGACTAAACAAAAAGACAAATACTGGTAATACAGCGCTGCATATATGCGCGGAACATAATAAAACAGAAGCAATGAAGTTACTACTTCGAAGCAAAGCTAAAAATGATATAGGTAAGGAGTGCTGCTGATCCAAATCGTCTTCGGTTGTTGTTTTTTTAATGTAACCTGTGTGTTTTACCAAATATCCTTGCTGCAAATGGATAAGTTGTGTTTTGATTTGGGGAAACGTATCTCTAAAAGCAGTAATGCACTGTGATGTTATTGTCCTTATGGTATTGCAAGAGTTTAGTCAAGTGAGATGTATAAGCATTTATTCAATTTTTTGGTTAAAAACATCTGATGCCGGTAGATGGTAACATTAAGTAATTTTTACTGTGACCTAGCGTTCTCTGGCATCTCAACGTTGTAATGAAAAGCAGACACTTCAGTCAAAGATGACCGTTTGGTAACATTTTAGTTTAAATGTGATTTTTGTTTTAGAAAATGCAAACGGTGAGACAGCATTAGCCATAGCTCGAAGGTTGAAATTCCCAGCTTGCGAAGAACTTCTTGAGCAAGCAATCTCGGGAAAATTTCGGCCCATTGTTCACATTGATATCGTTTGGAATTTGACATGCACGGTAGGTTATCTTTTCAGCAGTTATAGCTATAGGATGTATTTTAACCTGTGTCTTGCATCCACGTCGTACTTTATAACAGAAATTACTGCTTGACTCCAGAGAAAAGAATTAAATCCTTTGTTGTTGTTTTTTACCTATAAATTCCCTTCCACCCTCCTCGCCCCTTACTGTTCACTAAATGCTGTTTCTGTTTTTTGTCAAGTTGAAACAACAGCGAAGGGGAATTTTTTTGCGGTAGAGATAAAACTGTAGAACATTGAGCTTTAATTTTTTTTCGTATATTATTTCAGGATGACGATGAATTTGTAAGCGACGATGAACTGGATGATAGGACGTTTTCAAATCCACAATCGCTATTCACCAGTCCTGCTAAAGTAATGCTTATGCTCAGTACTTTTTGTGAAAGAGTTTTAAGTCTAGCAAATTATAGTGATTTCATCTCGAAGCTTTTCGTCTGACACTCATCGGGAGAAGATCGTCAGAAATCAGTAAACTAAAATGCAAGTCTTATGTATCAAGAGAGAGAAAGAAAGAGAAAAAGAAAAGGAAAAAAGGAGGCGGAAAAGCACTGATTGGCTAGTCTGATCAGCTGTTTCGACGCGTCAATCAGCGATAGATCTTAAGACTGTAAACAAATTCTTTTTGCCTGCAAAGGTCGGGATTTGATGTTTTAATAAAAATGGATTCCAAAACAGAGAGATGGAAGGAAGAGCGACCTCTGGCGAGAATGCGGAATCTGCCTTGGTGATAATGTTTAGCACATGAAGCGTTTAAAAGGAGATGGAGCCCAATTGCCGAATCACAAGTCTGGGTGGGGTTAGGGGTGGAGGACTTACAAGCACGTGATGGAAGGCTACGTTTCAAAATCGAATTGGCGTTTCTGATTGACTTTGGAATATGTTGGTTTATTCTGTCCAGCAGCCTTTGGGATGTACGACCCACATAACGACTATCACAGTGGCATGAATATTCGTACAGTAGATAACATTGCTTTGTTGATGGGCGGGTAGTACATCTTTCTTGGTGGCTGGAACCAGTTCCTTGGTTTTAAAGATGATACGTGGCTACACGGCAAAGAAGCAGTTACTTACGGCGGCTTTCACTTGCTTTTTGAATTTCGTAGAAATAGACCCCAACCACTGGAGACGCAAGTATACTGGGCATTTTTCCAGACCAGATGTTATGGGTTCCTAAAATTGCTTCAGTTTCTTGGCTATTGCACTTTTAATGACGTCATCTGGGTAGCCATTTGCCAGAAGAATAGATGTGATTTTATCTAACTCTGGTTGCAACTTGTCAGGGGAGCAAATTTTGAGAGCACGGTGGGTAAGGGTAAGGATTAAGTTAAGTTTTCGCTTTTGGGGAGAGAAGGAGTTCCAACGGAGGAATTGGCCAGTAAAGGTGGGTTTCCGGTAAACAGCGGTAAAGAACTCAGACTCAGTCTTTCTAACTAAAACATCTAGAAAAGGAAGGGTAAGGTTACATTCCTTCTCGTGGGTGAACTGGAGTGCGGGGTGGAGAGAGTGAAGTTTGGAAAGAAAGGAATCACAATGTTTTTCATCGTGAAAAATGACAAAAGTGTCATCAACGTAGCGGTAGTACATAGGTGGTTTGTCCGTGGTTTGAAACAGTTTTGATTCATAGAATCCCACGAAAATGTTTGCCAGACAAGGTCCAAGCCCAGTATAGAAAAATGCCCAGTATACTTGCGTCTCCAGTGGTTGGGGTCTATTTCTACGAAATTCAAAAAGCAAGTGAAAGCCGCCGTAAGTAACTGCTTCTTTGCCGTGTAGCCACGTATCATCTTTAAAACCAAGGAACTGTTTTGGAATCCATTTTTATTAAAACATCAAATCCCGACCTTTGCAGGCAAAAAGAATTTGTTTACAGTCTTAAGATCTATCGCTGATTGACGCGTCGAAACAACTGATCAGACTAGCCAATCAGTGCTTTTCCGCCTCCTTTTTTCCTTTTCTTTTTCTCTTTCTTTCTCTCTCTTGATACATAAGACTTGCATTTTAGTTTACTGATTTCTGACGATCTTCTCCCGATGAGTGTCAGACGAAAAGCTTCGAAATGAAATCACTATACTTTGCTATACTAAAATTCTGTACCACAAACCAGTTGTTTAAGTTTTAAGTCTATTCCATGTGTAAACTGGGCCATCTTGTAGGTTTTTAAAGTTGGTAAGAGAATTTGAACTTTTAAAAACTAATAGCACAGAAATTATTCCAAGATGAAAGATTAAACGCAACAGATACTTGAATCTGATTGACTTTTACGTAGGTTTCATTTGAATGAGGCATTTTTCCATCGTGAATGTGTAGTAGACTGTAGTGTAGCGGCCTGTCATGTTTAAGGAGAGTGTTTGAAGTTTTTATTAAAATGTTAGCTCTGGCATGAGTCATTGAAGACTTTAGGTGAAAAAAGTATGATTTGGTGCATCAGTGCGGTCGATTAGCACAGTTAAAAGACCTCGCTATCTTTTTGAGAGTTGTGGGATTCAGTTTTCGGGCCGGTCAAATCGGACACTTCGATGTTTTCTCGCAGCTGTGTTGCCCAGGCGCTAAGCGGCGGAGATGAGCCCGGGATATTGAAAAAGTAAATCTGAAATATTCAATGAAGAATATTCCACTGCCCCGCAAACGAGTTTATTTTCAATCAGTGTTGGAAAAAACGGAAAGTTTTATCAATTTTAGTGTTTTTGCTCTGACGTGTACCATTGAGCTCTCTGTTTGGCGTAACGGTCAAACCACGTTTATTTTTTATTTTTATGTATTTAAAGGTTAGCACACCGGATGCTAGTCGACATCGGCCGTCTTCTTTTAAAGACCGCAGCAGGCCTGTCCCTGAACCTCCCCAGGTTCCATCCCGCGTTCCTCCTGCCGTTCCTCCTCATCAGAATCTCAACCGATCCAGAGCTCAGAGCACTCTTCCATCTCCATCCGTGGCCGAACATTATCGACGTGAAAGCCGCGGTGGGGCTCTAATGCCGCCTGCAATCCCGCAAAAGCCAGGTACTGGGCTTTGATTTAATAAATTATGTCGAAGCAGTTTTTACGTGTGTCATAAGCTGAGCTTTATCTTAATACTGTTTGAATGATAATTATTATTATGTATCACTTTTGAAGTTATGCTAACATCAAAACCTATTCTATGCCGAAGCAATGTCTTATGTTGCAGCCAACTGACAAGTTTTGGTGGAGTTTTGTTGCAAGCAGAGAAGCATGTGTTAATTTTTTGTTTTTGTTTCAAGAATTATGATGTTAAACGTTTTTATAGCAAGGGGTCGTGGTGTCTACCCGTTTTGGTGATCCAGCCAACGAGAGATTGACCGACCAAACGAAAAAAGAGCTCTCTGTTTAATTGGTGCATTACTGCAGACTTCCTAGTCCTTTCGCTTTACTGAGTTTATGTAATTAGCAGTTGTTTTTGCAGAATCAATGCTACGCGAACGATCTATGACTTCAGCATCTGGAACTTACAAGACGAAAGAAAACGAAGACGTGAAGAAGTAATAATTTGTTACTATTATTAGAAACTCTTCAGTTTAAACTTTCATTGCAATCTTTAACGACTGCCGGTGAGTTCAGTTGGTAAGCCCAGCGCTATGGGTGCAGGGGGTCTGGGGTTCTATTCGCAGGCCGGTCAAATCGACCACAGTGTCACCAACGCCTCGTCGCCGTTGCGACGTTTCTTCGGAGCTGCGTACCCGGCGCTAGAACCACGAAGATGGGCTCCGCCACTCGTTACACGCTTCAGCGTAGTACCACAAGCATAATGAAGATTTGATTTTGCGATCGTTTCACGCCATCTTCATATCCCCGTATAGTGCGTTTGTGTTTTGCCGCATTTACTGCGTTGATTAGGATGGAAGAGAACGCAAATTTGAATAAGAGAACTCTTTTTTGCTTAGTCTGTGGCCAGCAAATAGCTGCTTAGTTAAAGTCTTTAAAAGACTATAGGTGGGTTAACACGATAAAACAAAGTTATAGGACAAGCGTTTTGTTCTTTTATAATGTCATGCAGCTTGGATTATGGATATACTTTATTCAACTCGCTGACCTAGCTGCATGGCATTATAAAGAAAAAGCCCAGCTCTTATCCCCTCCATTTAGTTTTTTCGTGTTAACCCATCTTTATTACTACTAGCTGAAAAAAATCGCAATAAAACTTGCAACTGGACATTTCAACAATATAGATACAACGGTCATCATCAGCAGTTCAGCATTAAATATATTCGATGATTTTTCGTAGCATTACCGAACTGCACATTTGTTAACGAGCAGTTTTATACTCCGGGTGATGACACCTGAATCTATTGTCGAAAAGTCCAGTTTTAAGGATTACCATGGGTTTTTACGACCTCGTTTTACTGTTGTACCTTGGCCACGCGGAAAAATTTGCCGGTAGTGTGATGTAGCTTCTGTTACGTACCACAAGAGTTAAATTTTCGTGGGTAGATGAATCGGTAGGGGTGATTGGTTCACTCAAGGTCAATCATTTTGAAGGATGAGAATGTGCCAATTACTGGAGTACTGATAGTCCAAAACAGGTTGTCTCGCTCTGTGGTGCTTCTTTAGTCTCTCTGAAGCTTTGTCGTTCCTTAACTAGGCAGACAGTTAACAAGCGATTTCATTGCTGGTTGTATTAAAATATTTTGTTTGTAGAAATGCACCGCCGGAACCACCACCTAAAGGAGGTAGGTTTAATTTCTGATCATTTAGCAGCTAATACATAAATCTGTTGGAAGATGCAGTGCTAATTAATTTAAGGCGTTGTGAATACCAATGCCGCCATTTTGCTCGGTCCTAATTCAGTAGCAAGTAGTTAGCGAATAACACGCTATTCTTGATTCATTACTAATCGTTATTTCTTCAGCTATTCATCATTTTGCTTCTGTTGGAGGCAAAAGTAAAAAAACTCGCTTGACTCGAAGAAGAATGGGTAACATGCTGACTTGGTTTCTTTCTCTGCTGAATCGTTTTTAGTTAGGCTGTTACTATTTCGTTTGAGCGGTTTGTTGTTATCGTTTTTGCGTAAATTTACGAAATGATCTAAAATTTTTCGGTAAAATTCCAAAACATATCCAAGGACTGTTAATCATTTTGTGTGGCCAGATGTTAAGATATACCGTACTCAGGGTTAAACTGTACTTAGCTTAGGTAGCATATAAACACACTCAGCGTGTAGGCTTAGAAAAAAATATTTATAAAGCTAATTATTATTGTTATGGTTAGTTGTCTGCTTGGATATTTTAATGTGGATTATTTTAAGAGCTGTAGTATGCTCGGGAAATGGTATGCTGCTAAAGTATGGTTGCTAGTAAAAAGAAAATACTAATGGTGATAAATAAAAAGGTGTTTTTGGTTCAATAAATCATAGCGCATGATGCTTCAAGGCTGTCACAACCAACGATGCAAGATTTTTTGGGGTGCTATACCACTATACTGCGGCTTACTGCAATGGCGTTATGCTTAGGGCTTTGAACTTACGTTGATTCAGATGTAGGTTAGATATGTTTTTACATAGAACTGCGTGTGATATTGCTAGCTTAATTTACCAACCCACTAAATCATTCTAGCAACATTAACGTAGCTTACAAATTATTCGAGGGTCATGGGTCTACAAAAATTTAGAGAAAGCAAGATTATCATATGATTTTGGATGTTTGTTTTTTGTTTGTTGCATGCGTGCTTAATTGTTCGGATAATTCTGCGTTTAATTTGCACGTCGTCAATTGTTTCTCACAGCTACACTATCATATCCACATTTATCGTACACGACGTCATCTGGCCAAGTGCGACAAGACGATTTTATCCACCTCTCTTCACGGGAAAGGCCAAAACCAGCAGTTAGAAAATCTTTAAAGAAGAAGGTTGTGTATTCTCGAAGTGACAGTGATTCGAGTGATTTTGTCAGTCCAAGACGTATCTCAACTGCCCGGCCATCTTTTGCCAAAAAACACAATTTACCAACCCGGCAAAACACTTTTCCTTCTCCAAAACCATCATTTTTATCCAGTTGGAAAAAATCTAATCATCGAAATCTTTCTCCGCAATCACAGCTCCAAAACTCCGTTAAAAGCGGATTGCCCGACTGCCAAGAAGAGAAACTCGACCAAAACTGGCATGACGCAGAACCGTTGAAAGACTGCCAGTCTTTCCATCAACGTTTAAAATCTCACAATGAAAGACCAAAGACAATAACTAGCGAATTTTTAAATTGGCCTCCTGCTCCAGAGAACTTAATTCAAACTACGGAAGAAAGGTGCCATCCCATCGCTAGCCCGCGATCGGTCAATTCGTTCGTCTTCACCAAATCCAGCTCATCTGATAAGTTGATGTCATCAAATCAATCACCAGGCATGGGTTTGTTTGTTGTTCATGCATGCATGCATTGCATATCACTCATAAATTGTCTGAAAGCATGTCAAAATCAACAACGATTAACGCTACTAATTTTTATGCTTATGTTTCGGAATTCACAATTTATAACTTGCATTTTTTCATAGTTTTAGATGAAAAATCACGTTCGTTACCAAGAAACTCAAGCTTATTGCACGACTCTGGGCAACCTGCACTTAAACCATTGTCAATCGCACCTCCCGTAACTACGTAAGTATGCGAGATCTTGCGTAGACTATTACATAATATCTTAGTCTGGTCTCTGATGAAGTTATTGACAGGTTTACTTTTCACAATATTACCAGATTTTTCGCCGTGTCTTAAAGTTACCCACCAGTGGCGTTATCAAAAGTAATTTTTTTCCAAAACCCCACCTTATGGCACCCCAGGCATTTTCAATTTCAAAATTTGTTAAAAAATGAAACACCCTAGGGGACATGTCCACCCAAAATTTTTGGTCAAGCAAAATTTGATTGTATAGAAAGTTGCAGTAAATAACATTCTTACTGGAAACAACACTCTCCAACAAACTTTGAGTAGAATGTGTGTTGGAGGGGGGACACAGAAAACACCTGCTCCTTGAAAAAGTTTTAAATTGTCCCACCCCGAACCAATTTTCTCGGTGCGCCGCTGTTACCTACAGTGAACCCATATTTGCTCACTAAGTTCTGGGATAATCAGTGCTGGTATGTTTTAAGCAGGGTATGTGCGATAATACAATCTGAGGTGTACTGAGATCTGTCGCTGATGCCAACACAAGTCGCTTCACTTTTAACTGACACTGTTTTTCTTAAGCAAACCATCTTCTACCTCTACGGCTTCTCGTCCCAAACGTGTTCAAGCTCTGTTCGATTGTGACGCTGATAATCAAGATGAATTAACCTTTGTTGAAAATGAAATTATAATTGTAACTGGGGAAGAGGATCAAGAGTGGTGGGTAAGTACGGGGGTCTGATACTCTAATAGGGTAAAACCATGTTGAAGTTCTTCTGACGCATTTCTGAATACTTATGGTAAAAAAATCAAACAAAACCTTCATTGCGCTCGCAGTATTACGCCGAAGCGTGTGACGACTAACGAGCGGCGAGGTCCATCTCCTCGGCTTAGCGTCTTGGCAAAGCAGCTTCGAAGAAATGTGGCAGCAGTAGTTAGCCGTTGGCGACCGTGTGTCTGATTTAACTGGCCAGGTATTCAAACCCCAGGCCTCCCGCACCGTTAGCATTATCTTGGCAATTGTGCTAACCAGCCAGTTGTAGCCTACAACTGAGATAGTTTTTTTTTCAAATGTTATGTTGAGTATATGATGTTTTTAATCTTTGTCTTTTAGATGGGACATATTGAGCATCAACCTCATCGCTCTGGGGTATTTCCAGTTAGTTTTGTTCAATTTTTAACTGACTAGTCCATTCAGACCATTTAAAAAAAGTTCTCCGACTTTATCGACTGTCAAGTATTGAAGATAGCGACAATTGCATTCAAAATAGCCCAGTTGGATTTAAATACGACGTTTACTATGCATGCTTAACGAAATCGTTAGGCGAACAAGTAGTATAATTAAACCAGATGAATTGTGTTTCTTATTTTGCTCCATTGTATATACTTATGAGAGATGTTTCAATTTTCCGAAAGTATTAACAAACACTGGTCTCAGTTTGTAGCCCGGTGCAATTTAGACACGAAACAGATTTAGCCGCAATCAGCTGATACTTTCTGTAGCGTCGAAGTTTGCTTGACAATGAAGAATGCACAATGCGTTATTTTCAGGTTTCATTGACGTGATCAGACTTGGGCAAAATACTCTCCAAATGTGTTTAAATACAAATACGAAATACTTTTCGGCAATACTAGTAAATACAAATACTTTAACAATGTGTTTAAATACATTTCAAAATACTTTTGCGAAAAACAAAAAACATTTAAACCAAAGTGAGTTTTGGAAATCCAAAAACACTACAACATATAGCTTTTCGAGTAAGCTATTAAAATTTGGAAAAAAGTGAAAATCAACAAAGTTCCAGATGCGGCGTTTATATTTCGGGCGGCAGCTTTGTTCAGCGTTATTTGTTATCCATTGCGTGGAACAAATGTATTTATAATACAAAATACATCCCAAGTCTGGACGTGATGATATGAAAAAACAGACGTTATAATTTGAGTAATAAGCTGAAAGCGGTTAGAGAAAGCAGAGTCGACAGACCACGGATGTCGGATAGTCAAATTTCTTGACTTTCCTTGATTTTTATATTCGTAATTGCCTTTTAGCATCTCTTGCAAACTTGAAAATCTTTCCCATATAGTTTGAACAAATTGTCTGCGACTGTTTTGTGTTAGCGCAAATTTTATCCACTGCATTTTGTTCAAAAATCTGTATTCATGTTGTGTAATTAACTAATTACACTTGTGCTTAAAAATGCTTTTTGTAAGTAATTATCCTGCTTTTTTTAACAAATATCTCATTTCTAATTCGCACTATGCATTTTTAAATTAACATAAAGCGAGAAAAATTGAAAACAAAAATGGAATTCAGTTTTATGACGTAAGAACCTTGTTTTTGGTACCACACCTAATGTAAATCAGTGGTTATTGTTAAAGACAATTTGGCTAGAAATATTAACAATCTGTCTTACAGTTACCGGTACTGCTGTTTCTACAGAAATCCTATTACCAATTTCTATGCTAGTGCTACGCCTATCTTTACTAATTTCCTAGCTGTAGGTCATACCAATGGAGTAAAATTGTTTATGGCGTCATTTGTATTGCTACTAAAATTTGGTGGTCGACTGTTGCTTTTTTTTTTTTTTGATTTAATGCTATGTATTACTCAGTATAACTTTGTTATAATAGCTCACCATGGTTCATTTCTTTTATGTAACATTATAAACTCACAAGCACTTGACATTAAGCGGTGATATTTCAAAGAAGTCTTAGTTTTGTATTTATCCTCCAATCAGGAGAAAGCGATCAAAGCGTCATAACGAGCTCGCCTAAGAGTTGCCTGCCACCTGCCTACCTCACCAAGATGGGGTAATCCTGCTTAGTGTCTCTCTCAACGGCACAAGCAAGCTTGCCGGCTTGTTCTCTACCAGACCGTCCTGTAATGCTGAGCGTCAAGCAGGGAAGTGGTGAATAACAATTTTAAAGTCATTGGTTTGACCCGACAATTAAACCCAAGTCTAAAGCACAGGCAGACGCTCTTACGACTCGGTTATTTGAGCTGATAAAAAACATTATTAGCTGCTTCGATCTTTCAGGTCTCATCAGTGCAGTTTGTTACAAATTTCTTAGTGGTGAAGTCAACTATTATGGAAAATGTTCGGTAGAAGGAAGCTTGCAAAATTTAAAAATTTACCAACAAGTGTCTCATTTTATTTTCGAGAAAAAATGCATGAACGGATAGGTCTGGAGTATCAAACCACGCTGCTGTGGACCGAGCAGAAGCGCTGTTGTTGAAAAAATAGCTTTAGTTGGTGCTTGCTTTTCAGTGATAATAGTATATCAGTGACTGCGTTGCTACAATGCTGACACATTGTTTACAAAATTGCCAAAACTGATGGAGAAGCTTTCTTAGGCTATGTATGAGTGTTATAAAGCATTCTACTGAAAATTTAGCAATATTTATTAATCACATATCATAAATCTATCAAAATCACGCAATAAAATCAAACATATACAGCAAAAAATGCAATTGATTGTCCGTGTAATTTTAAACTTGTATTCTAAACATTCACTGCCCTTAATAATACATTTATGGTAAAGGTTTCATTGCATAGAATCAAAAAAAAAAAAAAAAAAAAAAAAAAAACAGTAACAATGCAAACCATTAAAAATCCCAAATAGGCTTAGTCCAGTGAAACCACATGTAGCAGCTCGCCATTCCAGGAAATAATCCTATACAATATGCATGACCATGGCTGCTATCCATCACACACAATAACAGGCAGCATTCTTAGACTGCGTTTAAGCTATCACAATAAACAATTAGTTTACTGTGATCTAACAATTGGGCGGAACGGAACAAGGAATCAAACACCTCGGAACTCTAAAATTTATAATCTGAAATACACTTTATTACTATAGATTTGACACTAACTGTAATTGTAACATATCGATTAGCTGTCAAAAATTATGATCATCGTCACTGATTCTATGAAGCCAGAAAACAGAGACGGAAGCAAGATTACAGTAATATCATTCATCAGCGCCAGAAAAAAGTACGCATGAAGGACACAATCAAGAAGAGAAATGCCACAGCTTCAAATGCGTAAAGGCACTTTCGCTTTTGAAAATGCTTTTCCGACCAATCACATCTGCCGCTTTCGGTTTTGAAATTAACAAGGATGATGCATTAGCCACTGGAATTTTTATGCGAGTGTCATACTTCCTCGTATTAATGTTCTCTGAATTTGGAAATAATTGCTATTTCCGTTTTAGAAAAAATAGACATTTCAAGTAGTCTTCTTGCAGCACCCGACGATGCATGAATAATTAAGTTTCTTCCATTAATAAACACATTGGTACCGATACAACATCATTAAATCAAGAATAATCAAAAATGCTCCAAGCAGGCTGTTTCACAAATAGGCTTTTCAGGGGGACGCATCAGAACAGACTTATTTATTCACATTATCACAAAAGTACCAGTATGTTTTTTTGTTAATATTCACGTTAAATTTAATAATGTCTTTGTATTTATTGACTAGCTTTCTAACAGTTAACAGAATTAACTTTTCCAATCAAAGACAGGAATAATTTACTCAAAGCAGTTACAATTAGATTTTTCGAGAAGCAGAAGGAAGTCCACAATCCTACCAATAGAAGTCATTGAAATACACAGAAGTTTAAAAATAAACCATCAACAAGACTTCGCAAAATTAATGATTTGAAAGCAAATAGAACTTTTCCAAAATTCAAAGGCTTTCAAGTATTATAGCTTTTGAACGGAAATAGTCCACATTTCTGACTAACAATCGCGGAGCATTTAGCTATAAGTTAATAATACCAACAGGGCCGGATTAAGCCTTTTGTGGGCCTGGGGCTATTTGATAATCAGGGGCATATTTTTCATTCCATTCTTTGAAGAAAAAAGTAACCACAATTAAAGAAAAGCACAAATACATAAACGAAGTCTTTACTTTGTATGCACACTTTCAAATGACACATTTTCTGGATTTAGCCAATGCAAAGCTCTTAATAACGTCATCAGCGTTTATTCTTTCCAAAAGTTCGTTTTCAATGCCGAGTAGAGCTAAGGAATTCAATCTGTTTTGGCCCTTAGACAAACGCTCATGATTCTTTACTCTTTTTAACGCTGAAAATGAGCGCTCGCCAGAGCAATTAACAATTATCAAGGTACTGCCTAACTAAGATTTAGAACGCAAAGCAGTTGCATCAGGCCTACTGGACGTCGTCTCTATACACTGTTGCTTTTCGGTTTGCTTTGTGGCCGAGTGGTTTGGAGCGTCGTTTTCACGACGGCCATAATCGTAAGGTTGATGGTTCAATACCCACCCAAGCCTCGTTGTTGCGGCCTTTGATGAGATGTTTCGCTACAATTATCTCTGCTTGGTGGAATCCAGCAAGCAACAAACCAAAGAGGTCGGAAGCAAAAAAATTTAAGAGGAAAACTCGTAAAAAAGGCAACTCCTAAGCGACTCTGGATTCGTCCTATATATAGCGCCTCCGTAGCTTTCTCGCGACAGGAGGATAAAAATGAAGAAATCATCATCATCAAGCCTGCATAAAAAAAGTAAGTTACTTTTTGGATTTTGCTACAGCTTTTTTCGGTTTATCTTCTGCTTCTCTTCTAGATTTTTCCTTTTCCGAACTGCATTTATACTTTCTCATTTTCGTTTTCAAATTACTCCAGCCGACATAATATGGAATCTCCTACTTTTCAAGCTACATACTGAAATCGGCCATCGATGGTATTGGTATAACTGGCCGAGCAGCCGCGAAAAAGGATTGTTGGGTCATAGTGAGCAAGTAGGGTTTTGCAGCGACAGTGCATGGACACAAATTGAGCACTGTTTTCCATATACTATATAATGGGTGGGAGATTTCTAATAGGCTACCTTAGTTCTATTATCACTTCATTGACTTAGAATAGTGATGGGCCTATTTTTGGTTGTGGGCCTGGGGCTGCAGCCCCATCAGCCCCCGCCTTAATCCGGCCCTGAATACCAATAAATTTTGATGGAATGAAGTTACTATTGAGTCGTGCTGATTTCAGCACTTACAAACACCGAAAAAATTAACAGCCTGGGTCAATAACAGATGGAACAGTTCTCATGTAAAATGAAAGAGTTTTATACAGCTAACTGTTAAGTCAAACTGGAGTCCACTACTTGCACAACATGAGAAACAATACATCAAATAACGCCACAAAAACAAAAAAGAATTGCAGATCTAAGTTTTATAAATAAGGCTTAGCTGTAAGAGAAGAACAGAAATGCAAGGTAAAAACAATAAAAACCCAGCACGTCCATTTACTTTAAACGAACCTGATGCTGTAAGGTCTGTATTATCTACTTTTTGTACTAGGAAAATAAGGCAGATGCATAACACTAGTGTTGCAAATAAGTTTAAGATGATTCTGCTCCACATATAAATAAATGGAATCCACATCATAAAAACAACAATCATACACATCGACATTTCACAGCTGCGTAATATCATCAACCGCCTAACTTCAACACCAAATTTGAGGACACATGAGGTTACATAAAAGTTACAAAAATAATCAATTTAACATAAGTAATCATTTACTAATACAGACTTGAAACAGTGCTCATAAATTAAGGATGACTACAGACTTTTATAGATTTCTTAACAGAATCAATATAAAAAACACAGAAATAATTGTGGCCAAAATATGTCTGCACTTTCAATATTAACTTTCAACATTTTTCATTGCATAATTTCCAAATCAAAAATTTACACTGGATGAGAAGGCGAAGTCTTTATTTTGGTTTTAATTTTTGAACGTATTCTGTTAAGGTATTCCACATGGCTGCAGTTTGCTGCTGGATGCCTTTATCAGTTGAGATATAATCTAAACCCTCAGCTTCAAACATACCAATTCCATGCAATCCTAATTCAACAGCCAACTTGTATTTATAGGTAAGACTTTCTACGTTATCAAACTGAAACTGGTGAAAAACATTATCTTCTTTTATGGTAAAATAAGGAGTTTGTGCCTTTGGCCACCATTTTAACCCACCAATATTTTGTGAAAACATTGCAGCGATATCTGCATAATTTTTTTGACCTCTTTGATCATTCACAATAACGCAAACTTCATCTCCTGAGTCGTTGTAAAACCGAGAACAACTATAATCATATCCATACCAGGGGACAGCCATTACGAAACGATCTGCTGGTATCTTCAGCTCATTTATATACTGATCATAAGCTTGAGTAATCAGATCAAGAGGACTATTTGAATTGGCAACAGCCAAATCAAGTGTTGCATCGTAGTCCATTGCTATCATATAATCACACCCACTCGCTATCGCAGTATAATTGTAGCACAAAAAGCTAATACAACCAGCTAAATATGGAGAGTAATATACATCAAATGTCACAACATGATTTGAATTAATCTTTTTCACAGTTGTATACGCATCCTGAGCTAAAGCAGAAATCCCATTTACGTCAGAAGCTGTGATTGCTGGACCCTCTATATCCATATTAATCCCATCCAAGTTATATTTCGTGAAAGTATCCACCCAGGATGAAATAACTTCTTGACGATAAGTGACATTCATTAATTGGTCAAATTTGGTAGCATTAGTTCCAACCAAAATTGTTACATATATGTTCTTAGAGTGAGCAAAGCAGTATAAGTCACTTATATTGGTTGTTGAAATCAATATAACATTTGTTATTTCAGTCCAATTCCACTTTTTCCAATTTGCATTTTGAGCATCACCAAATACGATTAATTGCTTTTTATACTGCTTATCAACAGGCTTACACAAATCAGCAGTGGAACAAGGGCAGTTGACTGATTTTGATTCAACAATCCAGCCAAATCCAACTAATAAACAAACAATAACCAATCTAAATTCCATCAGAAACAATCCGTACCACAGTTTACAATCTATACAGAACTGGTCTCACAATTGCAGCTATTTCCTAAAATAAAATTAAGTTGGTACAAGTGTACTACAACCAATAGTCTACTTCAACAGCGTTAAACTATAAATCTTTAGTACTGGAGAGATACGTTTTCTGAACCACGAAGTACCGGTACCGGCTGCTACTGCCAGCAGATTCAAGATTGTTAATATATATATTTATTCAAAATTTAACTGTTTTTGACCCATTCTTTACAGTTTAGATCCTCTTCAGAGAAAAACTCATAAACGGTGGAGTGTATTTTAAATAATCCAAATGTTGTGATGATACGACACAATCTGACAATACACTGATACATGCAATTCATACATCATATGCACATTATGTCAGAGCAAAGTAAAATGACAATCCACATACAGTGCAATGTGAACTGGTTAATAAACAAGCATGCATGTCCAAGGCCATGACGACATATCAAAAAATTGTAAATGAAAATAATACTAACATTAAAAGGCATTGAGCTGCTTTTTACAACACCGCAATGTGCGAGTGCAATTTTGGTCAATGTGCGAGTGGTCTGCTTTATACAACACCAGAAGGTGCGAGTGATCCGGTTGTAATGTGCGAATGGAAATGTGCCAGTGCTAGTTTGGTCAATATGGGAGTAGTCCGGCCGGTTTTTACAACCCAGGATAATGTGGGAGTGGTTTCGTTTTTACAATACCAAAATGTGCGAGTGCTAGTTTGGTCAATGTACGAGTGGTCTAGTTGTTACAACACCAAAATGTGCGTGTGCTAGTTAGGTCAATGTGCGAGTGGTCCGGTTTTTACATTGTAATGTGCGAGTGTTAGTTTGGTCAATGCGCGAGTGGTACGGCTATATTGTGCGAGTGAACATGGAATGTGCGAGTACGGTGATGTGCAAGTGGTGCGGTCATAATGCGCAAGTAAACATGGAATGTGAGAGTACAGTGATGTGCAAATGACGATGTGCTAGTAGCACATTTGTGCCAGTGACGTCATTTCACCCCTGTAGGTTCCGCAATTGCGTCAGTTGCGCTTTTGCACATTAAATTGCAGAATGCCCAGCACTGCATTCATCAATATGTCAGTGGATTAGCAGTTTAACATTTAGGTTATTGAATGAATGATATCCCGGTACCAGTTACAAGTCAGCAACTCATTAGTAGACTAAAATTCTATGGTACTGGTAGGCTACTTACCGGTATTAAACTAAACGACACATTGATACTACAATCTAACACAAAGTAGCTGTTGCCAGCAGGCTCAATATTGTTAACATAGACTTCGAAATCTAAATGTGTTCAACCCAATCTTTTAGTCGTCTTCAGAGAAAAAATAATGCACTTTTCATTCTACTCAAACTTTCAAAATAAAACATTAGGCAAGATTTTAAATAATCCAAATGTTGTGATGATACGACACAACACATGCGATCCTACTAAACACCGCAAGGAACTACAAGGTACTGAAAACAGTGCAAAGTAGCTTAAAACACTACAGGAACTACAAGGCACTTTTAAACCAACGACAAGGTAGTTGAAAGCACTACAAGGAACTACAAGGTACTTTTTCATCTACAAAACGCTGGAAAACACTACAAGGAACTACAAGGTACTTTTTAATCTACAAAACGCTTGAAAACACTACAAGGAACTACAAGGTACTTTTAAACCAACCACAAGGTAATTGAAAACACCGTCAAGAGCTGCAAGGTGCTTTCAAACCAACCACAAAGTACTTGAAAACACTACAAGGTACTCTTAAACCAACTACAAGGCAGTTAAAAACACTCGGGGGGGGTTGGGGGTTGGAGTCGAGGAGGGGGGGTTGAAGTAGGAGGGTTGGGGTCGGGGAGGTTGGAGGGATGGGTTTGTGGTCGGGGGGGTTGGAGTTGGGGGTTAAAGTCGAGAGGTAGGGGTCGGAGGGGTTGGAGTCGGGGGGGTTGAAGTTGGGGGGGTTGGAGTCGAGGGGGTTGGAGTCAGGGGGTTGGGGTCGGGGGGTTAGAGTCGGGGGGATTGAAGTAGGGGGAGTTGGAGTGGGGGAGAGGTGGAGTCGGGGGGTTGTAGTTGGTTTAAAAGTACCTTAAAAATCATGTAGTTGCTTTACAAGTACACCTTGTAGTTTCTTGTGCTGTTTTTAACTACCTTGTAGTTGGTTAAAAGCACCTTATAGTGTTTTCGAGCGTTTTGCAGGTTTAAAAGTACCTTGTAGTTCCTTGTGGTGTTTTCAACTAACTTGTAGTTGGTTTAAAAGTACCTTGTAGTTCCTTGTAATGTTTTCAGCTACTTTGTACTTGGTTTAAAAGTACTTTGTAGTTCCTTGTGCTGTTTTCAACTACCTTGTAGTAGCTATAAAAGTACCGGTACCTTGTAGTTCCTTGTACTGTTTTCAAGCGTTTTGTAGGTTTAAAAGTACCTTGTAGTTTCTTGTAGTGTTTTCAACCACCTTGTAGCCTAGTTGGTTTAAAAGTACCTGGTAGTTCCTTGTAGTGTTTTCAGCTACTTCGTACTTGGTTTAAATGTACCTTGTAGTTCCTTGTGCTGTTTTCAACTACCTTGTTGTAGCTATAAAAGTACCTTGTAGTTCCTTGTGGTGTTTTCAAGCGTTTTGTAAGTTTAAACGTACCTTGTAGTAGCTTGGAGTGTTTTCAGCTACTTTGTACTTGGTTTAAAAGTACCTTGTAGTGTTTGCAACTACCTTGTAGTTGGTTTAAAAGTACCTTGTAGTTCCTTGTAGTGTTTTCAGCTACTTTGTATATATTTGGTTTAATTATACCTTGTAGTTTCTTGTGCTGTTTTAAACTACCTTGTAGCTATAAAAGTATCTTGTAGTTCCTTATAGTGTTTTCAAGCATTTTGAAGGTTTAGAAGTACCTTGTAGTTCCTTGCGGTGTTTAGTAGGACCCCCCGTCTTTTTACTGGTCTGCTAACGACCTGGTTGTATCTTTGTTTATTTCTGGGCTGCTAACGAGCCGCTAACACTTTTAAAAATCCCTTTAAGTGTGATTAATATGATTAAAGATTCATAAAAAGAATGGACTTTGGGCCGGCTGGGCTTTATTTTTGATATGAGTTGCCAAGTCAGTTACGGTTACTGGGCTAGACGTTCCGGGTCGTGGGCGGTCCGGGCTTCAAAAAAGTCAGCCCGAGCCATCTCTAATACATACATGACGCTCATTTGAAATCTGACAAACGCGCTCTTTAAAATTAGATTCCCCAATAACCTACGTTCTGTGATGTAAGCAGGGGAATACAATGCGAATTTCTCTCTTTCAGTTTGATTGATGCCTCTGCCAAATGTATTACCAGACAGACAGACCTTAAAGCCACGACAGACCTTAAAGCCACGTCACCATCTGCGGCATTCTAGAATACAATCGTTAGGGGCTTTGCAAAACAACCGGTAGGCAGCAAAACTGTTTGGGTTTGAATTGTGTGAAAGATATTTTCAAACTTCGTACGACAGCAAATCGGACTAAAATCGCATTAAGGTGTGTTTACACAGAATACGATGAAATTTTTCGTACGTACAGTGACGTAGGCTAAGAAACAGTTAGAGGTTATGACGTAAAGCCACGTCACTTTGCGCGGCATTCTGGAATACAGAACAGAATTTATTGTTGATTCGCCTTGATGTAAACTTAATAAGCACTCACATAATAAAACAATGAAATTTAGCAAGGCCAGGAAGCATCGAAGAACCCTAAGGTTTTCTAGTCTAGATGCTTCGATCCTGATCTTGTTGTGAGATCGAAATTTAAATTACGAGCATATTAGTCACCATAACGAGAAGGTTTAGAGATAATGTAAAAGCAATATACAAAGAAATTAAAAAAAGAAATTAGATATTAAACAAAAACAAAAAAAAAGAGAGATAATACAATCGCTAGGTTTTTCGCAAAGCAACAGGTAGGAAGCAAAACTGTTTGGCTTTGAATTGTGTGGAAGATAATTTCGTCAACTGCTTATGTCAAAAATCTTGAGAAATTTCGTGCGACAGCAAATCGGACTAAAATCGCATTTAGCGTAAACAGACCTTAAGTAGTCCGATTTGCTGTCGTACGAAGTTTCATCAGATTTTTGACGTAAACAGTTGACGAAAATATCTTTCACACAATTCAAACCCAAACAGTTTTGCTGCCTACCGGTTGTTTTGCAAAGCCCCTAACGATTGTATTCTAGAATGCCGCGGATAGTGACGTGGCTTTACGCCATAACCTCTAACAGTTTCGTAGCCTATGTCACTGTACGTACGAAAAATTTCATCGTATTCTGTGTAAACACACCTTATAGGGGCAAGTTTGCATTATTATTATTTTATTTATTTTTCTGCATTATCCCGTTCACTGTTGACGCTGAAGGCGGAAACTTTGTGTAATTTGTTTATTTTTGCTTTTTTCGTGAAGGTGCGATCACACTGACTGGGATGCTGGGGCCTTTGTGGCGTTGTGCGGCTTTATCTGGTTGCGACGTCGTATCTGTGCTGATGCGGTGTTGAAATGGGATGGGTCTGCGCGGCGTCTCGAGGTTCTCGGCGCCTCATTCGGTGTGTTCGGGCCTTTATTCTGCAGGTGATTCTCTTTTTCCTTTTTTTTTTTAGGTGTCACGACCATGCGTGTTGTTCTTGTTTTTTTGTGTGTGTGCGTATGTACAACTATCTTCATATCGCATGTTTTAACGCTTTATCGTTGTGTCGTTTCTTCCTTTTCTTGAGTTTCTCTTTCTGTAAATGTGTTCGACGGTACCATCTTTTTTTTTCTTTTTTTTCAAGAATAAAAAGCTTGATTGATTGATATATATATATATTGACTGGACCACTTGCACATTGACCAAATTAGCACTCGCACATTCCGGTGTTGTAAAAAGCAGAACACTCGCACATTGACCAAACTAGCACTCGTACGTTTTGACGTTGTAAAAGCCAGACCACTCATACATTCCATTGTTGTAAAAACCGGACCACGGGCACATTGACCAAACTTGCACTCGATCGAATATTTCGGTGGTCTGGTTACAATGTGCGAGTGAACATGGAATGTGCGTGTTAATTTCCCCGACATGTTTGTACATAGCGTGCCTGATGTGTGTGTGTCGCAACGTTCTATTTCTCTGTTGTGATGTCATAATGTGGTGTGCGTTTGGATGTTGTCTTGCCTGATCGCATCATACGTGTGTGAGTGTATTGAGGACTGTATAGCTACTTAGGTAGGATTTTGGGTTTTTGCAGCTACAGTTAGGTTAGGTAAAACGGGAGAAATAGAGGTTAGGTTAAGTCAGTGCTGACAGGCATAGTTTAGTAACTCGGATTCTATTTGAATAAGGTACGACTGGTTAAGCCTTTTTAATAGTTTCTGTCAAGTTAATAGACACTACAGTAGTGCCGTAGACTAGCGCTGAGCTAGAGTGTTACGGGCTGATCTGAGAATAGTCGAACGGTTTTGTGTGCCGTTATCCGTCACCGAGATTGAGCGTTTGGTCAAAGAAATTTTGGTGAGTTGGCTCTGTAGTCTGTAGCCTACCTTGTGTGCTTAACTCAGCATTTCCTTTACCGGTTCGATAGTGACGTGTTAAAATGACCTGTTAGCCTTGCATGTTTATCGTTAGGTGTAGGCCTATAGTGTTTTGTGTATCAGTGTAGGTCTAGTTAGTTTCTGATTTAGTTTCTGCGGATCGTGTGAGGTAACTTTGAATTTTTGCTCTAAGTTATCGTTTGTGTTAATTACGCAGAAACCGTCGGCGTCTTCGCCTTGTCTTCGCTGTGATATTCGGAGTCGTCGTCGCGTTGTTCAATTTTCAATATACTAAAATTCTGTTACCCGGAAGCGTGCTGACCAAACCGCGCAGATTTTGAGGTTAACAGTGCGAGTGCTAGTTTGGTCAATGTGCAAGTGGTCTGGTTTCTACAACACAGGAATGTGCGAGTGGTCCGGTTTTTACAACACCGAAATTTGCGATTGGTACTAGTTTGGTCAAAGTGCGAGTGGTCCAGTTTGTGCAACACCAGGATGTGCAAGTGGTCCGGTTTTTTACAACACCGAAATGTGCGAATGGTCTGGTTTTTACTACACCTGGATGTGCGAGTGGTCTGGTTTTTACAACACCGAAAGGTGCGAGTGCTAGTGGTCCGGTTTGTACAACACCAGAATGTGCGAGTGCTAATTTAGTCAATGTGAGAGTGGTCTGGCTTTTACTATACCGGGATGCGCAAGTGCTAGTTTAGTCAATGAGCGAATGGTCCGATTTTTACTACACCAAAATGTGCGAGTGCTAGTTTGGTCAATGTGCGAGTGGTCCGTTTTTTGGTTTTGCCATAGGTGGGCAGTACCGTGGTACTTTAGTACCTTTAAGATTTGTTTTTAAAATTTAAGTACCGCGGTACTTTAGTGGCGGTACTTTTATTTCTCAATTTTTAGGCGGTACTCGGTGCTTTTAAAAAATAAAAAGAATCATAAAAAAGGTGAAGTCTGCGCAACTGCACCTTTCGCAGCAATCCTTAAAAAGATTTGTTTTTAAAATACAATACTGCCTTCCCATCAAGTGCGGCAATAGAAAGATTCTTTTCCAACAAGAAAAGATGTTTTAAAGCCGAAGAGGAGAGTTCTTTCAGACGACCATTATCAAATGCTTTTGTTTTTGAAAGGCAATTCAGAGTAGAAGTTTTTCAATAATTTCGTCTGTTCTTTTTTGCGTTAGGCCTACCGTCCGTTGATGTGGTTGTAATCAAAAAACTTCTTCACTTTTGTGATTTTATGTGTTTTGTGTTGTGTTTGCGTCGCTGTAGAGGAAGGAAGTATGTTTCATGTTTCTGTGTTTACTGGTGATAGTTTGATATGTACCGGTAGTTCATACACCTCTTTTGTTCTAATTAAATATTAAGTTGCCGCCAAGCAAGAGTTGGTACGGTACCCTTGCTTGTGTAGTGTCTGCCTTTTTCGTTTAATTTTAATTTTTTTACCTTGTGTCAGAGAAGTTCTGGCTAGAGGTACAGTAGCCTGAGATGACCGTAAGGTCTAGCGCTGTGTCCTTCCACCAGTGCTTTGTTATGTGCTTTTGGTAAACAAATGGATTGATTTGATTTGTACTACTGTAAGAGAAAGTCTTAAGACCTGAATAGGTTTTTTAACAGTCTACGTACAATTTGGCTTAAGTAATGTTAAGCAAACTTGGGCAATGTGTAGCCCTAGTGAAATGGATGCGCCCTCCAAAATGTTTTTCTTTTTGTTCGATACGATTCCGGGATGTTTACTTGTCCTTATCTCAGTAGGCTCACGGATTTGATTGATTGATTTTTACATAGGCTATTTCAGTGCAACTTATAACAGTTTAACACCTCAGCTTAACTATAAGAACAAGGACAACAAAAAAATTAAAGAGGTTTTAGAACGTCTTTTTTGCACATTTCAAAATTCATGTTTTCTGTTTGACTCGTAGCCCAAATATGTCTTTTCTAGACATTTCTCCGACTTACAACTCTCTGCAATGCAGCTTGTTTCTTTAGTACCGTAAATCTCCTTAAAAAGATGCAAAAATATAAAATAATTGCGTAGTTTTTCTTGTGGGCCTACATCCAACGGCATTCGATCGATGTAAACCAGTGGTTCTCAAACTTTTTCAAAATCTTGACTTTGTGGTACCCAAAGATATTTTTCTATCACTCACGGTTCTTTATTTTTAAGCATGAATTTCCATGCAAAATCAAGAGGAGAGCAAAGAAAAGGTCATCACGTCCGCAAATGTCTACTCAAGCACAATTTATTGGGTGATTTATCAGAAATCCGCGACCTTTTTGCGATCCCCCTGAAACTGCTTTGAGTACCCCAAGAGAACCGCGGTCCCCACTTTGACAACTAGACTGTTGTAGACCTTATTGTTAGCAAGTGGAAATCAATTTCGTTTTTAAAAGGCCCATTTTCTGAACATTACTGGCCTGAGACCTGCGTTAATACTGTAATAGCATTCTACGTTTGCGATAATGGTATTACATTTGCTCGTGTCAAGTATTTATAGCATTTGCTCGTGTCAAGTATTTATAGCGTTTCAAACTAATCGTTGCTGATTATGACCGTCTATTGCAGCAGCTCTTCCCGTTATGCTTTGTAAATTATTCGCTATCAGTCAGTTCTGTTAGGGTTCCCTCTAAACACCGCAAGGTATTTTTAAACCTTCAAAATGCTTGAAAACACTACAAGGAACTACAAGGTACTTTTATAGCTACAAGGTAGTTGAAAACAGCACAAGGAACTACAAGGTACAGTTGAAAACACCACAACGAACTACAAGGTACTTTTAAACCAAGTACAAAGTAGCTGAAAACACTACAAGGTACTTTTAAACAAACTACAAGGTAGTTAAAAACACTACAAGGAACTAAAAGGTACTTTTAAACCTACAAAATGCTTGAAAACACTACAAGGTACTTTTATAGCTACTACAAGGTAGTTGAAAACACTAAGAAACTACAAGGTACTGTTAAACCAACTACAAAGTAGTTCAAAACACTACAAGGTGCTTTTAAACCAAGTACAATGTAGCTGAATAGGTTGCCAGTAACTTCGCCACATGGTAACTTCGCCACACTTTCAACCATGGAAAATTTAAATTGCTTGCGCCGAGAAAAGACTTTAAATTCCCGGTCGTCGTAAAAAAATTTATCGGGATTTGCCAGTTAAATTTATGAAGGTAACATCGTCACGTGGTAACTTTGCCACATAATCGAAACTGTGGGGGAGAAGTGTGGGTGTTGAAGAATGAAATATGAACCAAGGATAACTTTCTTCCTAAGAAATCCTCTTTGCTTAGGACTTGCCCTCACTTCTTCAAAACCAACTCAAAAGGAAATAATTGTATTCAATTCATAAAACTGATGATAACAAAGAACAGGGCAATTGACTAAGCGTAATCCCGGCTTAGACTTGAACACAATATAAAATCAAAACCAATAAAATACTGCAGTTACTCTCATCAATTCTTTTGCAAATGACCAGCAAGGTTTAGAATTTAAAATCCACATAGACCAGTCGCTTACTACGTCATAAAAACAAGAAACTAAACGGAGAAGTGCAATGTGAGCGCGGTGCAGTTTGCACGATGTTAGCAGCTACAATGCCGCAGCGCGAGAAAAGACAATGCTGATGTGAATTGTGAAACAAAATAGGATTAATCTAAGAGACGCGAGTTCGAAGCTGAAACATAGCGCCCCCTTGAAACGGAAAATAAAGTGACGTTTCAACAAAACCAAAACGTGAAAGCGCATCGAATCGCGAACACAAAATATATAAATAAGAAAACCATCATAGTTTCTATGTACGCAAACTATGAGTGCATAATACTGTTAGTGCCACGAATAATAGATCATCAAAAGCGTAACAACGTAATTGTGAAATAAACGTGATGACGTAAGCATATCAGGGAGTAACTTGGGTAAAAAACGAAGTCCCAATATCTTGTATTTACACACATAAAAGAGGAACAAAAAAATCACATATAAACACGAAAACTGGCGATTACTTTTCAAAATTAAAACACAAAATGACTCCATTCTCTAAACTAGGGCATTTTTAGAAAGGTCTCTGAGGATGTATTTGATCTCTGTTTTACCCGAGTTTGGATTTCCAGCAAGAACAGCAACCGTGGCCCGCCTTACAATGTCACGCCCTTTACGGACTTGAGGGTGCAGGCAGTGAACCCTACCTAACCGGTACGCTCCACGCTTCGACAGGTCTTCGGCATCACCGACAAGCACCAACTGACCAACGGTGAGATTATTACGAAGGGTTCTCCATTTAGCCAGAACCCGAAGAGTTGGAAGATAGCTTTTCATCCAACAGGACCAAAACTTTTGAGCAAGTGAAGCATTATAAAGATAATCCTTTCTGAGATCGCCTTTATCATGAAACGTACTAACAGGGGTATTAGGCGCTAAATGCTGGCCTAAAAAACATGAAGGGGTAAGAGGTTTTAAATCATTGGGCTTGTCGCTCAGAGTAGTTAGGGGACGATCGTTTACTATTCTCACGGCGTCCGAAGCAAACGTTTGAAGCTCGATTAAAGAGGGCTTGCGTCGTGCTTCCCCCAGAACCTGATGTAACGCATTCTTGACTAGTTTTACCATACTTTCCCAGCTGCCTGCCTGGGAAGGTGCATAAGCAGGTATTCGCACCCAGTTGATGTTACGTTGGCGCAGGGAATTATGAAATTCAGTGGAATCAATAATTAAAGGCAGCTGCTTCTCAGCAGCACAAAACGTTTTGCCATTATCTGAAAAGAAGGTATCCACTGGCCCTCTTAAATTGGTGAATCTAGTAAAGGCCAAAATAAAACTGTTCAAATCCATGCTTGTGACTATTTCAACATGTACGCAGCGAGTACACAAACAGGTAAATAGGATTCCCCAAGCCTTACATAAATTCCTGTTTTGTTTGTAAAAAAACGGACCAAAATAATCAGTGCCGCAAAACTTGAATGGTTTATTGAGAGCTGTGACTCGAAAAGACGGAAGGTCTGACATCAGCTGACGAACAGGTTTGGCTTTGTCAAGTGCACATCTACCGCATGCTGTTAAGTAACGCTTGACGCCAGAGATGCCATGAATGATCCAAAATCTCTGTCGCGTCAACATTAAAGTGTATGACGGACCAGCGTGACCAGCGTCAGCGTGTTCATTCAGCACAATAAGTCTAGTTAAAGCGTGTCTACCAGGCAAAATTATCGGGTGTTTAGTGTCGACTGGAAGAGAAGCATTATCAAGCCTGCCTTCCACGCGCAATATTAAATCTGGCCCGACGCAAGGGCGTAATTTACGCAACGTTTTAAGCTCGTTTAGAAAGTGCATTTCAATAACGTTGTTTGTTATGGCACTCAGCTTCCTCAAAAGAGTGTCAAATTCATCAGGAGAGTTCTCCTTCAAAAACTCAACCGCAGAACCAAAACACTCATTCTGAACATAGCGGAGTAACCTTACGAACGCCTTGTAAAGGTACGAAGCGTTCAAGACCGGCCTTACAAATTCTTTCTTTTTTACTTTAACAGCAATGAAATATTCTTTAAATGCTGTCAAATAGGCAGTACGTTTTTTCAAAGTGTAGAGGTCAGGACAGCTTTCTACAAGCTGATCTAAACCTCTCAGTTCATGATTTACTAATTGCTTTTCATTTAAGGTTACTGCTCGCACAGTAACAGACTGATCAGAAGGCCTGGGCTCGACTCTCTCCCCCTGCAAAAACGCAGGCCCGTGCAGCCACAAGTCCACAACTCGAGCCTTCTCTTGCTTAGTGACGAAGAAAGGAAGGTACCACGTGGGGCCACTGGAAGAGTTTTCTTCCACTGGGACAATCCACTCCTCGTCAATAAGCTCGCCAAAGGTGTCAGTTAACGTCTTCTTTAAATCAGAATTTTTTAAGGCTGAGCGGCGCACGGACACAGCGCGGTCCAAAGCACTCTGGTAATTATTAGGTAGTTGTTCCACGACCGCCATATTGAGAGGCACTGGAATCTCATAACGATTATCAACAACTTTAATATCACTCTCAACAATCTCTTTAGCCCTCTCGTCGTTTCTGGAAGGCTGTAATGCCTCGTTTTCCAGGTTCGATTCCCGCAAGGATTGTTTCAAATTGACAATCTCTCTTTTAAGTTTAACGCAGCAATCTTCATCTATACAACCACAATTAGCATTTAAGTTAATTTTTAAGCTAGTATTCGCGTTAGTGGCAGCAGAAACACGTCCACCACTGGCAATAGGACCAAGTTTCGTCAGAACATAATTAGGTTTATTCGGGTCCACGTTTTCGCTCTCCTGCAAAACGGTGAGCAGACCTTTGTCGGCCTGACCGATCAACACGTCGATGCATTTCCGCTCAGGAATAGTCGGGATTTCAACATCATTAAAGTTATCTAGTCCCGCCACATCTACTGAGTGAGGAAGAACGCTTTCGTCATCAGTAAAGTTGGGAAAAACCAAAGCATTTCTCACAGAAAATTCCTCTCCAGTGTAAAGAGATTCTAAACTGAAGTCTGTCCAACCTTCAGTGATCGCGGTGTGGTCGCTCAAGGTTTTTATGGTAACACTGGGATCTTTCACAGTTTCAAGATAAAGTTCATTTCTTAGCCCTTCAGATATGAGGGTGGCTTGTGACGCGGTGTCGTGTTGCGCGTAAGCTAGAGTTGATCTGCCCGTTGCTGGGTTAATCACCCTCACAGCACTAGTGCGCAAAAGGACAACACTTTTAGAAGTGTCACCTTGGTCTGAGATCTTAAGAACCTTGACCTTTTGTGCGTCATCGTCAGTGTGTTTTCCATCTCGACTAGGAGAAGGTGCACCAGAAGCTGAACCCTGTCTACCACCACAAGCGCCCCCGGCACCTGCAGAGGCAGGAAGCTCAAACCAATCGTGCAGCGCCGTAGTGTGTTTTCTACTGCAGCTGGGTCCGCACTGACGGCATTTAGAAGGTTGTTTACATTCACGAGCAGTATGTCCCCGTGATAAACAATTTAAACAGCGGTAAGCTTCTACAACAGTTTTACGTTTCTGGTGTGGAGTAAATGATTTAAACTTATCGCAGTCAGCAAGAAAATGTCTACGTTTATTGTTATCACAAACAAAACAAAATGGAGGAAGCTTCATTTGGTTATGTGAATTCTCCATAGGTCGTTCCGTTCCAGAGCTTGTGAGGCTATATCGTTGCCCTTCCTCAGACAAAACCACCTGGCGAACACGAACTTGATTATTTTTGCGTCCGCCAGATCCAGCGTCCCGCGACATGCCTTTTTCGTCGCTGCCAAAAAAGGTTTGAGCATAATCTGATGTGGATACACTCAGCTCGTGCGCCACAAAGCCTCTCAAGGAATCAAAACCTGGGCGATTCAAATCGGACCCGATTTTCGTCAAGTAGTCCAAAAAACGTCGCTTTAAAAAGTTAGGCAAACGATTAGCTGTATCTAGTGTAAGCTGTCCAGACAGTTTCTCAAGTTCGTTGTGAGCGTAGGCGTACACCTCAAGTAGGTTTAACTCTTCATTAAAGGATTTTAAAGAAGCAGTATTAAAGGAGATAGAAGGGCCGTGACGGATTTCTCTCACCTTCGGCTCTGAAGTAAGTCCGGCAGGAACACCGTATCTCTCCTTCAAACGTGCCAACGTCTTCTCAATTCGCTGAGACGTCGTCATAGCCTTCATAGGAGCGAAAAACAAGTTCACCATCTCCCTAGGATGACCGACACAGGACGCTCGTAGAACTTCGAAGCGTCGCTCAGGGTATGGGCTCTCGTCCATAAGACGTAGAATCTGATTCTCGTAAAACACGAAAGCCATATTCGTTCCGTTATACGCGATCTGAGAGGCCAAGTTCACATATTCGTTTCTCCCTTGTCTGTCAAGATATGTCTGCATTGCCGACTCACAGACCAAGGGTTTAGCAGGTACATCAGGAGGAACATACAAAGTAGATGTAGCAGGTAAAATATCGTTACGACTTTTAGTTAGTAATGCTCTATCATTAGTTTCAGCTTTCGCCTGAGCACTGCTGTACACAAACTCTTTAGCTGTAGGGTTAAATGCGGTTTTACATCGTTTCTCCCCAAATTTAGTAGTAACAGGCTTTTCACCCGCAGGGTCGCAACCTTGCCAGGTAAACGAAGCCCTATGCAAAGGTTTATTTTCAACCATTTGAACATAGCTTCCGTCGAGTTGGCGTGGTTTGGCTACAGAGGAGTCATGCAAGTTAATGGTTTTCAGGTCTGTAGTTTTCGGTTTAGCGGTAATGTTTATTTCAGTTTTTGAACGACGGCTTTTAGAGCTTCGCAAACTATTCACCGATGAACCACGCTCAGAGCACGCAAGTAATTTTTCTTCGGCGTCTAAAGCGGCCTCCTCTAAGCGCAATTTAGCCAATGCCAATGCTTCGGCTTCTTCGGCTCGAGCTTTTACAAGTACTTTTTCTTTTTGTAACTCATGCGTAATTTTAAGATCTGCGCGTCTTTTATCAATTTCAATTTGTCGCACGGCAGACCGGTTCGAAGCTTTACTCAGATTAGTAACTCCACCGGACACTTGAGAAGCGCTGTCCGAGGGTTCAATGCTACATTCATTATCATTGTTTTCGCTATCATTAAGTTTATCGTGGCTCTCAGGAATTTTCGGCTTAGATGACACAACCATGTATTCACTTTCGAGTGCGTCAAAACGTTTCATACACTGGTCGTACTTATCGCAAATTTTATCCGAGAGTTCCCGAAACCAGTCGGAATCAGTTATATCGTTTAGTGCCTCGCGATATTTCGAATACGCTAAACGCAAGTCAACGCACTTTGAAATTTGTTCAGAGAATTTGTCATAGCTGCGACAAGTCTTTAGGGCATTATTTAAACTTTTAATGTCAACCAATAACCGCCTGCGTACAGTCAGCAGCTTGCGGCCAGCGCGATCCTGTGCGATAGCGTGAGCTTCATTAGTCTCGGTAGGAGCATCTACCTGCAGCCCCCCCAAATCACCAGGACCCTCAAAATCACTTGATCGAATATGCATTTCAGTCTCAAAGGTCCCCCCGCTAGTCCCTCTACTTGGGGAACAAATATGGAAGGACTTTTCGGTCTCAACATCCGAAAGTGCACGTGCCTGAGCACTTGAATTACGTTTTTCCATAACAACTTGGAATCACCACCAAAAATACAAAAAATATGAATCGCACAAAATAAATAAAGAACAATCAAACCGTAAATTGAGTGAATGCGTCTTCAAGCAGTCCGTTGTTGAACTTGGTCTGAATCTTAGAGTGAAGATCGGGACGTGAAGACGGTTATTTCTTCGTCGATGCTTCAAGCGTTGGAGCTTGTTGAACTCAGTTTTCTTCTTTCACAAGTGGAAGCCGAATTGATAAAACAAAATTTGAAATTTCATTGAACAGATGAAAATCGTCGAGTTAAGATCGGGACGTGAAGACGGTTATTTCTTCGCCGATGCTTCAAACGTTGAAACTTGAAGATAGGGATTTCTTCAGTAACGTAACCAGATATAACAAGAAGAAGGTTTACGGCGCAGCCACAGATATACAACTTCCGATGGGGTGTCGGCCAGTTGCGTTCCAGAAAGAAAGTTGCGAGCAAGGTGCCTTCGCAACAGCAATAAGAATCACCCAGGTTCGGGCAATTTCCACAAGCGACAGCTGCGTCTAAACTTCTTCCGACTAGGAAAATTGAAGCTTAACTCTCAAGTCTTCCAGCTCAGTTATACAATAGTCAATTTTTTATGTTGAAGAATGAAATATGAACCAAGGATAACTTTCTTCCTAAGAAATCCTCTTTGCTTAGGACTTGCCCTCACTTCTTCAAAACCAACTCAAAAGGAAATAATTGTATTCAATTCATAAAACTGATGATAACAAAGAACAGGGCAATTGACTAAGCGTAATCCCGGCTTAGACTTGAACACAATATAAAATCAAAACCAATAAAATAACTGCAGTTACTCTCATCAATTCTTTTGCAAATGACCAGCAAGGTTTAGAATTTAAAATCCACATAGACCAGTCGCTTACTACGTCATAAAAACAAGAAACTAAACGGAGAAGTGCAATGTGAGCGCGGTGCAGTTTGCACGATGTTAGCAGCTACAATGCCGCAGCGCGAGAAAAGACAATGCTGATGTGAATTGTGAAACAAAATAGGATTAATCTAAGAGACGCGAGTTCGAAGCTGAAACAGTGGGAGAGTGCATGGGGTGAGTGGGAAGTGTGTTGGGGAGTAGGAGGAGGTGAGGGGAGCTGTGGGAAGAGGTATGGGGAGTGTGGGGGGAGGTGTAGGGAAGTGTGTTGGGGTATGGGGGGAGGCAACGAAAGATGTTTGGGGAGTGGAGAAGTGTGGGTAGGGGTGTGGGAGAGTGTATGGAGTGAGTGGGGAAGTGTGTTGGCGTGTGGGGAAAGAATGTGGGGGGAGGTGTAGGGAAGTGTATTAGGGTATGGGGCCCCAACACACTTCCTCCCACACTTTCCCACATCTCCCTTACGTCGTTCCCATCACTTTTCGTCCATCTCCCATTACCTCCCCCACATCCCCACACACTTTCCTACACCTCCTCTCATACCTCTTCCCACATCTCCAACACACCCCAACACATTTTCCTGCCATTCCCACATCTCCCCTCACCTTCTCAAAGTGTGGCGAAGTTGCCATGTGACGAAGTTTGTGTGGCGAAGTTTCCATGTGGCGAAGTTACTGGCAACCGCTGAATACACTGCAAGGAACTTTTAAACCTACGGTACAAAATGCTTGAAAACACCACAAGGAACTACAAGGTACTTTTATACCTACTACAAGGTAGTTGAAAACAGCACAAGGAACTACAAGGTACTTTTAAACCAAGTACAAAGTAACTGAAAACACTACCGTATTTTACGGACCATAAGGCGCTCCGGATTATAAGGCGCACTGTGAATAAAGTGGTTAAATTCTATTTTTGTTCATACATAAGGCGCACCGGGCTATAAGACGCACAGGTTTTCAAGAAGTATCGGGTAACGTATATACTGTGTGCGTCTTGGTCGTTGTGGGCATTCATGTTGCAGTTTTTTTCGCGCCCCACTACCTGGTTCATACATTAGGCGCACCGGCTTATAAGGCGCACGATCAATTTTCGCGAAAAAAAAAAGATTTTAAGTGCGCCTTATGATCCGTAAAATACGGTACAAGGAACTACAAGGTACTTTTAAACCAACTACAAGGTAGTTGAAAACACTACAAGGAACTACAAGGTACTTTTATAGCTATTACAAGGTAGGCCTAGTTGAAAACACTACAAGGAACTACAAGGTACTTTTGAATCAACTACAAGGTAGTTGAAAACAGCACAAGGAACTACAAGGTACTGTTAAACCAAGTAGCCTACAAAGTAGCTGAATACACTACAAGGAACTACAAGGTACTTTTAAACCAACTACAAGGTAGTTGAAAACAGCACAAGGAACTACAAGGTGCTTTTAAACCAACTACAAGGTAGTTGAAAACAGCACAAGAAACTACAAGGCACTTGTAAATCAACTACAAGACTTTTAAAGTAACCCCCCCCCCCGACCCCAATCCCCCGACTCCGACCCCAACCCCTCAACTGAACAAAAAGTAAGAAATATCGCAGTCGAATATTGATTACAATCAATTTTTCCCAAACCTGGCTATAAGTTATAGGCAATTTTATAAAATGTGGATTTTTGACAGAAGAAAATTATGCTTTCGTTCATTCTACAGATCAAATAAATCCTTTACATGCAAGCGATTTTGCCTACAGTAGCCTCCATTTTAAACAAGAGCGGCGCAATTGGAGTCCAACATTCTTCAACCTTTCTCCAACCCCCTTCCCCCTATCAGCACCTTTCTAAATACACGCCCACAAACAAATTAATGTAAAATCGTAACACGTATTAAAATTATTTCCAAGTAAAAAAAAACGCCGCGGTGTTCAGGGCGGGGCCCCTAACCTGGTCTGGGCCCCCCGGCCGGGAGGTTCGGAGGGCAGTTCCGCCGGCCCTGGTGCAAGTATTGTATTTCTTTGAATATAAACCGCCTTCAAAGTGACGCGTGTGACCTCACGGAGCGAGCCGCTTTTTCAATCGGTTCGGGTTCGGTTAAGGTTCTCAAGTACCCAAATTATTCGGTTCAGTTCCGGTTCGCTCTTCGCGATTTTGAAAAATACGGTTCGGGTTCGGTTATAAGGTTCGACAAAAATTGCGTAAAACCGGTTTATAAAACTCCGGTTAGGGTTTGGTTTGACTCTCTGGGTCTAATGGAACATCTTTCGATTCTTTGCTAGGGTTGCTTCTGTTTTATGTAAAAGCTAGATCATCGTTGGTTGCTTCTAAGCTATTACCGTCAATGATTATTCTTTTTAGAGATGGGCGCGTAGTAATCATTCGTTAAGAAGTAACGGATAGTAACAGATTCATTTTGTCAGAATACCGATTCCAAATTGTATTCGTTTGCCATCTACAATACAAGATACTCCAAATGAAAACCAGGTGAAATAAAAATACTGGTTTGAACCGGTTTATGTTGCATTTTTTCTTGCTTTTCATTTCACCGCGAAAGCAGCGGAACTATAAATACCGTGGTTGAATCTATGATGTCATTATTTCGGAATTGACTTATTGCGATGAAGGCAATAGAAATGTCTGCGCTACAGTCAATTCTGGATACTATGCCACTCCGCTTCCATGCCACTCTCGATACTATGCCGCTTTTGATCGTCCCAACGAAATTTCATAAAAAGTAAAGTTACTATGCCATCCCTTAATCTCGATACTATGCTGCCGTACAAATCAAAAACACACTAAGTCCATTTTCGTCGTATTTGAGATTTTGTCCCGAAATGGTAGGTAATTTATTGAAGCATGTGTCCACAAAATTTTGGGGGAAAATTCGCTCTAATAAAAAAGTTGGCCCACCGTAAGTCCGCTCTCTTTTGAAATACTGTCGGTTAAAACAAGACAAAACACAGTAAAATGCCTTACTGTGATCTACCTTAAATCAATGTGCTGTTTTTACTCTTTGAAACCAGGCGAAATTACAGTAAAGTAACTTGCTGTGGTTTTCTGGTAAAATAGCTACTTTTTGCACGCTCGGAACAAGACATAAAAACAGTAAAGTTTCTTACTGTGAATTGCTTGTTTTCCTTCAATGGTTTTTACAGCGAAAGTGTACTTGCTGCAATTTTGGCTAATCATACTGTTATAACGTAATAATCCGACACTTCAAAACCATGACAAAAGTCTCAACACTTCAATTAATTTTTTTAACGATATCGGTAGGCCCAACTGCAGCTGAGCTAAGGATAAGGCAATTTGAAGATTATGCTCAGCATTCACCAATCAATTATTTGTGCTAGACTGTAGATATGTCCCTGTTACCCCAGGAACGTAACTAGGATTAGCTGAGACCCTGAGCATTGCCCAACAAGAGTATGCCTAGGAATTTGGAAAGGGGGGCGCAATTTAAAGCCATGCCAGCAGGGTCTGATATATTTTCACTGCGCAAAACAAGATACGCTCTTTGAAGGTTATCATGTCCGTTTTCCGCCCAAAATCAAGTGAAGAGCAAAAAAAAAAGTCACCACGTCCGCAGATCTCCACCTTTCCGCCCCAAAATCATGTGCAGTAAAAAAAAGGTCATCACGTCCGCACACGTCCACTTTTCCGTTCAAGTCAAGTGAAAAGCAACAAAAGTCGCGGCCCACCAGAATACACCCCTGAATACCTGGAAAAAGACTCTGGGCATTTTGAAAAAGATCCTGGGCATTTGCCCCCCCCCAAAAAGGCCTAGTTACGCCACTGTGTAACCCAGTGGCGTACGGTGAGCATTTTTTAGAGGTGTGCTCCTCTACAATATTTGCTGCCACATGCAGCCATTTATTAAACAAATGTGTGGAAGTGCTCGAAAGTTTAATGCAAATGTGCGAACCAACATCAAGCGCCTTTTTAAGCAGCCTAATTTGCTACTTTATAGGCCTATATTTAATTTTGGTGTCGGCTTTTTAGCTTTTGCTATTTCCAATTTTTCGTCGTTATTTCTGCTACAAAACGGCTTTTCAATCATACTGTCAACACTTACTTCCATTCCACTAATTTAACCTACAACTTGAATTGGACCAACAACTTTAAAAAGTATATATTGACCGCCACACTTTCAAAAATCACAAGCAATTACTCGCAACCGCATCCTAATATGATGTAGAATACAATGGAAAAGGTCTGGCTTGCTTGTGTTCAACCATTGACTTCTTACTACAGTATAACGATACCTGTTAAGCCTGCCCTAAGAGAGAGCCATTGCATTATTCTTCTGCGATGAAAAAAGCAATTAGCTGTAGCGTGATTAAGCATGTATTGTGACACGTCTGGGTTCAACTTTCAAATAGTACATTTTTTGCATTTGACTCGTGTGGAAAGAGAAAAAGTCACTCTCCGCTATATAGTATGATCCAGAATACAATGAAGAAGGTCTGGCTCGCTTGTGTTCAACAACGATATCTGTTGAACCTACCATACCAGAGAATGTTGCGTCATCGGTAAGCGTTGAAAAAAAAGCTATTTGTCGTTCATCAGAGCAAAAAGAACGCAGATTGCGCTGATATTACAAAGATTAAAGAGGA
This sequence comes from Trididemnum miniatum, assembly GCA_964006365.1. Lineage (NCBI taxonomy): Eukaryota > Metazoa > Chordata > Ascidiacea > Aplousobranchia > Didemnidae > Trididemnum > Trididemnum miniatum. The sequence continues at coordinate 9,596,367 of OZ023243.1, read as the reverse complement.
GAAAATCCAAATATATCAGTGAAATGTAATTAACGTGTGTGCAAGTGATATCGCAGGGTGTGCGCTGAACACCTTGAACCTCTGGAGAATACGCCCCTGGTGTTACCGGTAACTGAAATTTTGATCGCTTGTGTAATAATGATGACCTGCTGTATTAACGATGATAAAACGGCCTTTATAGCCTTCTTTCTTCACAATTTCAGAAATTCACAATGCGTATCTGTTGAATTTTGTTGGTATCCTTTTTTATACCCACATCGAATTTTCAACATTTGCAAAAATCGGGTTTTCAACATAAGTAATACAACATAGTGGATTTAGCGTAAAAGACAAGGTTACCTTTTTTCATTGCTTTCTTTTTTTGCCTATTTAAAAATATTAAGGATTTTTAGAGATGAAGCTTGGCGTAATAATTCCCGACGATTTGACGTAAGCACAAAAATTTTTTTAAAGCCAAAGCTTTACAGACTTTTAAAACATTCCGAAATCACTTTCCAGCTTCCCATTTTTTTCTCCAAACAAACCATATTTTATTTACATCTTTACAGTAGGCCTAACACTAGTAAAGATTAAAAAGAAAGAAACGTGCCAATCAGCAAAGGCTGTTATTTTTCCAGTTTCCTCAAGTTTTCCATCAATATTAGACACAGCTCGTCATTTTCTTTATTTGGTCGCAGCATAGATTACTTAGTGGATTGAACCCTGCATTGTGACGTAAAAAGTTCAGTCACGCTTGAACGATAGTGCCAATTTTTTTTCAGCTACAATGGAAAAGTGCATATCTGATGCTTAAAAATACCAGAAAAGAGTCTTTATCTTCATGCATATTGCATCTTAGTTCAAATCTTTTTAGCATATTTGAGTTTAAGATTGCCGTAATGTTCAGGCACATCGAGCTTAAACTTACGAGCTTTGCAAGGTTACGATAAGCGAGGGAATATCATCGTAAACCGTAGCGTAAACCTTCCGGTTGAACCGTACAACTATTTTACAGGTTTTCACTGTTGCGTAACGTAATAGGCTATAGTAGTTTAACCAGTACAATACAAATTTTACCTACGTTTTCGACACTCTCTTGCCCGTTTAAAAATGGAACTCTGGGAGGACATGTCGCAAGAAGAATTGGATTTATGTTTCATCATTATCGAGACGGTAGGCTACATTATACTGATGGCAGAGTTTTGGTTAATGCAAGTTGCAGAAAATTAGGCCATATCGATAAAGATAATAGTAGTAGTAGTATACGTTAGTAGTAGTAGTTTATTTTTATTTAACGGCCAGAGAAAAACTCAAAAAAGAACAAAAACAGTGGCCGAAAAGAAGGCTACAGCAACAAAACGATATACGTTATAGGCTACCATGCGTAAATAAAAATAGACACAGCCTGAAAAATAAAAAATGCACGGTCGCTGCACCTAGTTGCTCCTTAAACTTAATTCCATTGAAAACCAATTAAGATTTTTAGATTTTTCTTTAAAAAGCCACAGATCTCTTATTAAAATACCGGTGCTTGTTGGCAATGTGTACGCAAGGTTATGGGTTCAATTTCCGCGTCGGTCAAGTCGGACACACTTCTCGCCACTGCTACGCATATTTTTCGCAGTTTGAAGTTGTGGCTCAGGCATCAACTTAGCCGCGGAGATAGGCTCAACCCGCAAGTAGACGTATAATGATGGATTAGAGTTTAAAAGAAAATCAATTTTACGGATTTGTGCCCACCTTTGGTTATCAAGCCTAAAAACCAGTCACTTTTAACCCAATAAACCATACCTAGATACTTAATGTTACTTATAAACAATGTTTTGCCCATATACAAATCCATTAGTCCCCTTAAAGTGCTTGATGTGCTGCAGAAGGCTAAACAACCCTCAATTACTACCTGCAGACCAGCATCAGACTAGCATTTTCAATGGTAGCTGAAGAGAAATTGGCACCATCACTCAAGCGTGACTGAAGTTTTTGCAAAATTTCACTGTTGTTTTTGAACTTTTTTAGCTACGCCTATTTGTATAAACAAAAATTACTAAAAATAATTAAAAATCAATAAATGACTATGTTAAAAATTTTATGCAAATTGGTTTCCAAACAACAGAGTAATAGCATGCTAAAAAAAGTGAAATCACTAATGCGTAACGCCTCTTCCTATCCACTAAGTAATCTATGGTCGCAGTGTTCATTGACTTGCTGTTTTTGCGTTCTTTTAATGCAACAAAAAATCAGCTGAACTGGACTTACTGCTTTTTGTCATAATAGACTGTCTGTGTTTTTGTCTGGTTTCGCCGAAGCAAAAAAAGAGCTGCGTGGACTTACTATTATCGTGCTTAAATTGGACTTACTATCAAATTGCTTTGTTTTAGGGCAGAAAAACAATGCATAAAACCAACATTTTGAACTTACAGAACAGAACAGAGCAGTTTATTTCGTTGCCAAATAGTACACAAACTTATTGTTAAACAAAACTCGTATTTTACATGCAGCAACAGGCACTCACGAAGGGACCAGTGGTCTTCGAGTCAAGTGACAGCCCGCGGACAGCGACAATTACTCCGTCCATACAACCAGAGCCCACAAGCCAAAAGCCTACAGCTCCGCCCATCACAGTCAAATTTTCGCTGTCACAACATAACTGAAAAAAGTGAATATGACATCCAAAAACCCAACCACAGCGCCCGCGGGCCCCCAGCTCACAAACACCGGACATGCGGACACAGCAAAGCAATCACTAAATCATAAAAATAAAGAGAAAGCAAAAAAATTATTACAAGAATTAATTATTGTTTCAGACACGGATTTGTTGTTGTGAGTAACACTAAAATGTTAGAAGTAATGGATCAATACTCATCAATCATTTACTGTATATACTGACTGAGAAGAAATTGTTTGTAACTAAATTTGAATTTATTATAGGAGAGCTGTTTTAAGTCTAGTGGAATGTCATTCCACATCTTTGCACCGATGTATTTTATGGATCTTTGGGTTTTAGTAGAAGAGAAACGAGGAAGAGAAGTATTTTTACTAGAAGCATGGCGAGTAGAATGAGTGTGACGATCAGAGGGATGCGAAAAATAATGACGAAATCGACATCGTAATTTATTTTGAGAAAATTGGTGCATGAATTTAGCTACTAGCGTGATATTTTATTTTCTAGCAAGGCAATACGATTTTGAAAAGACAATTGGTCATCCACAAGTAATCCGCATCAGAAATAGAGATTTGATCTGCATCAAGTGTTAGATTGAGGTTGGGGCTAGACTTTCGAGAATAAGGAGAAATGTATAGAGCTAGAGTTTTTTGTGGGTGTAGCGTCAAGTTGTTTGAGCGCATCCATTGATTTACGTTACTGAGTTCATCATTCGCTAATTTTTCCATTTTAGGAAGTGTTGAATCACTGATTAATAGTGCTGTGTCATCAGCGAAGAGTCTAGGGACCGAATGTAAACACTTTGGCAAGTCATTAATAAAAATCAAAAATAAAAGCGGCCCCACAATCGAACCTTGAGGCACACCATATTCTATTTTTTTAAGGTTGGAATTTGCATTTCCAATAGCGACATATTGCAATCTGTTATTCAAATAAGATTGTAGTAAATCATTAGCTACGCCACGAATACCATAGAAATCTAACTTTTTAATTAGTTTTTTGTGACAAACCGAGTCGAAGGCTTTTTTGATGTCTAAAAATATCAAGGTGGAGAAATTTTTATTCTGAATATTATCAAGGCAATCAGTTAGTATGTCTAAAATTGGGTGAAGAGTGGAATGATTATGACGGAAGCCAAATTAAGTTGATATAAGAATATTGTTTTGTTCAAAAAAAGAAATCATTCTGTTAAGAATAATGCGTTCAAAAGTTTTAGACAAGGATGAAAGCAAAGAAATCGGGCGATAGTTTTCCGGTGAATCAGCAAGTCCTGATTTATATACAGGAATTACTTTGGCTACTTTAAGTTTGTTTGTAAAAATACCAAATGAGATGCATTTGTTTATTATGTTGGCAAGTGGAAAAGCTATAATATCTGCAGCAGTTTTTAAAAAAAATGTGAGTATGTCATCATAGCCACTAGCTTTGCTTAAACTGAGTTTGTTGATGGCGCATTTAATTTCATAAGGATCAGTGGGTTTGAGATATATGGAAGAGGGGGAAGGTGATTTTAAATAAGAAAGGTATTTTTCGTCATCAACATTATTTTGCTTAGCGACTAAAGATTTTCCAACATTGGCAAAATGATGATTAAATTTTTCTGCTATTTCGGAGGGATTGGTAAAACATTTGCCATCAATGTTTATGATGTTGGGAGCTGACGTTGCAGATTTGGAAGATAAAATTGAGTGTAACACTTCCCAGGTTTTTTTTGGATTATTTTTAAAGGTGCTGAACTCATGAAAATAAAACATTTTTTTTGCCAAGCTTTTCACTCTGGTAAGAAGGTTCGTGTAGCGTTTATAAAAATGTTTATCGCTCATGGATCCATTAATGAAGTGAGTTTTATGCATTTTTTGTTTTCTTTTAATAGATTTTAAAATTCCTTTGGAGATCCAGGGTTTGCTCTGTAGTTTTTTTTTGTTTTCTGGAGAGTTGTTTGAGTGGGGCATGCTTATCTATTGTTGTTTGAACCAAAGAATAAAATTGTTCGAGTACAGAAATCACATTATTTTCATCTATAGACAGTACAGTTTCTGAGAAGTTTTCAAGTGATTCATGGAGATCAGCGTTGAAATTATCAGCAGAAAAATTTGCAAGTGACCTTTTAAATTTGGGCTGAGTCTTACATTTTATGACATTTTGGGAAACAGAAACCATGACAGGATAGTGATCGGTTACAACATAATTTAATACAAAAGGGGAAATGCGAAATCGGTTTTCATTAGTCAGTATGTGATCAAGGGTAGAAGAGGAAGTGTATGTAACCCTAGTAGGTTTATTGATAAGGGAAGCAACGGAGTTGGAGTCGAGCATATTTAAATAATTAGTCACAATGTTATTACTTTGCAAAGAAGTATTGATATTGATGTCGCCGAGAATAAAGTAATAGGATTTTGTATCGTTTAGCTCAGAAATGGAGTTATTGAGATAGTCAGAAAAATCTTTCATATTGCTAGTCGGATGTCGATAAATCGTCCCTATAATGTAGTGGGTGGAGCTAATGGTAGATTTAATTCGAACCCATAAGTTTTCACATCCAAAAAATTCAGTTGTTTGTAAAGTTATTTCTTTGTATTGTAGGGTATCAATGATATGAATTCCTCGTCCCCCAGCATTTGTGGAAGAGTTAACGTGTAGAAAAATATAGCCTGGAATCGAGATATTGAGTAAAGGCTTGTCCTTGATTTTTGTTTCACTAATACATATGACATCAGGTTTTGTTGGAAAGGTTGATAAGAAATGATAGAGATTGTCAAATTTTTTTGGAAGAGATAGCATATTAAGGTGCAGTAAAATTAAAGAATCGTTGCAATTATTAGGAATAGAGTTGACATTAATGAATTTACAAGGGTTGATATTTTGAAACAAAAGAGAAAAAGTTTTTTCACTTAAATCAAATTTACTTAAAGGGTTGGTAGAAAAATTATCACAAACCGGAGCAGTCACCGGACGTGAAGACACACTGGTAATTTCAGCATCTGAAGCACAAGAACTCATACTGAAAAAAAAAAGGGAAAAAAAAAGACAACAACAACAAAATCAATATACACAATAAACAATAAGGGACAACTACACTCTACCGAGAAAGCGATTAACGAAAGCTCGATGGCAGAAGCGCTTAAAGGCCAGTCATAAAAAATCATTTTGAATAGAAGCAAGTTGTGAGGCTTATTAAGAAATGGTTGTATGTCAGAAAATGTAATAAATATATAAATGTGTGTTGGTTATATTTAGTAATCTAAAAATGAAGTTAACAAGTTTTTAAATATGGGAGTCAGTAAAATTTGAATTTGTTGTCTACGTTTCATGAGTTAATAAAGCACAATGAATTCATAATAATTATTGTCTCCAGTAAAATATTTAAAAAGCACAGATAATTACAATTTGAGAAAACAGGTATGTCAAATGCCAAATGTGCCGTGTCAGTTGCCACACCAGACAAAGTTGGGTGTTTGGCAGTGTGAAGACGTCTAGGGCAATTTCAACTTATACACAAAAGCAATTTTCAGCAACACAGAGGTTCAATAACAAAATATAAACTCATTCGCTACCGGCGAAATACCAAAATCACAACGGGCCAGGTAATGAAGTAAAAATAATTGAACAATTTGCAATGAAAGAACCTTCAATTCCGGATACTATACAAAATCTTTGCAGCGCATTATTTGCAAGCGAACGGAAAATTACAAGTAGGCTACAATTATTTGATGCTGGCATTGTGAATAACCGAATTTAATAATAGACTACAAAATTAATATTCAGCGTTGCTGCGTCATAAAAGAAGGACATATGTCACAAGATTTAGCACGTGGTGAATGGAGTCGCGTTGATTTAAAATCAAAATGAAAAAGAGATATTATTAATCTAAATTAATCGAAGAAAATACCATCACCCGCATTCAATAAGTGAACCATAGCGTAAGCACATGTAGTAAAGAAATCGTCTACATGATGACTTTAGGTAGATCACGATTTAATTTGGATTTACTTTAACACCATCAACAAAGAGACAGTAATCATCATTGAGAATACGCCACGTTGTTTTCTTCTTCAAATGCTTGGCTTCTTTTAACTTAGGTAGAAGTTGCTTTCTTTGCTTAAGAAAAGTAGCTGGGAGATGCTCGGTGATATAGACTTTGGAATCATTTTCTTGACTGGCATTGTACCTTTTCAGGTGCTTTGCAGATGCAAAGACCAAACGTTTGTGAAAAATGGTGTTGACCTTGATTATATCTTACTGTAATCAAAAAACGTAACCACGAGGAATTTTTTTATGAAATTTGGTAAGAACAGCAATTGAGAGCGACTGATTATTTTGTAAAAATTTCAGCAAAATCGGTAAAGCTTTTCCGTTTGAAATCAAACAAAAAGGAACCCAAACAGTTTTTCGCCTTTTTTTCGAAACTTGGATTTTGAACTTACTGTGTTTTTGATTTGTACGGCAGTATGACTCGTGAGATTTATGAATGATTAATAAAATGAGCTTTGTGACGAGTCAATGTACAACAGTATGCCTCGTTTAGTTTTTGTACTGTGTTGCATAACTACAGCACAGAAGCCTGCAGCACTTTCGAAGTCAAAATTTCGTTTCGAATTGATATTTTACCCAAATTGTTAACTCAGAAGCGCAAACGAACCGACTTAAACCAAGCGAGGAAACGACTCCTACTTTTGTTTCGCAATGCTTCTGACTGACGAGTCAACAAATTCCTTCACGCTTGCGTGGCAAACAAAAGAAAAAAAATGTTCGTTTGCCGCCAGTTTGATATTTTTTCTCTTTTATCTGCCTGGACGCTCACAAGCAGAAAGAAAATATCTGGTACCTGTTCTTGGTAATCATTATAGGATTCGAATACTTGGTAATTAATATAGGATTCGACTCCTATAATGATTACTAAGTAGGCCTACCAGATATTTTCTCTCTGCCTGTGAGCGTCAAGCCAGACCAAAGAGAAAAAAGTATTCGTTTGCCACATGTTTGATATTTTTTCTCTTTTGTCTGGCATGATGCTCACAAGCAGAGAAAATATTTGGTACTTGGTAAATGGTAATCATTATAAGATTCGAATACTTGGTAATCATTATAGGACTCGAATCCTATAATGATTACTAAGTACCAGATATTTTCTCTCTGCTTGTGAGCGTCAAGCCAGACAAAAGAGAAAAAATATTCGTTTGCGGCGTGCTTGATAATGGGAATCGTTAGTGAGTCGAATTCTAAATGATTACCTTCGTCTCTGCTTGTGAGCGTCAAGTCAGATAAAAGAGAAAAAATATTCGTTCACCACGTGCTTGATAATGGGAATCGTTAGCGAGTCGAATCCTTAATCGAATCCTAAGTACCCGATATTTTTTCTCTGCTTGTGAGCGTCATGGCAAACAAAAGAGAAAAAATATTCGTCGTCGCGTAGTATGTAACTGTTTTGATTCTGCTGCTCTTTTTAGATTCAAATAGATTTTGATTCGTGATTACTAGGGCAACAGATTTTGACCTAAAAATTTTAAAGTTTTGACCCCAAAAATTTAAAATTTGGACGTTGTTTTTGACATAAAAATTTTATCACAAAAAAGCGACAACACCGTACGTTTAAGCAAGTAAAAATAAAGCTGAATAGTGTTTTATGAATGAAGTACAACGAAACCAATATAAGCAACGAACAAAATAGCACTAAAATTGTTTCAATCAAATTAGTCCAAAGGTACAAAATAACTTTTTTTCGGTCCAAACAAATTAAAAAAGATCCAAATTTTGCGAATTTGTACCCAAGATTGTCCAATCTGGCAACCACGCTTTTCTTCACTGTTAGAATTAAGCTAATTCTCAAAACTCGATCTCCGGCTATTGCAATGTAACAATGAAATTCTGGAATTATTCGAAAACGATTGCCTCGTCATAAACGCACTTTACTACTTTTATACTCGAATGGTGTTTTAATGCGCTTATGTTGAAAAAAGGACTACCAGTTTGCTTTCCACAAGCTGGCAACCAATGATTACGACGTAATTTGTTTCATCTATTTGTTAAACAATGCATATTAAACAATATAAATGACGCAGATTTTGCATCTTGACTTAAAAAGCAGATTTTGACCATATTTTTACCCAACGCAACAATTTGACCTTATTTTGACCTAATAACTTTTAAACTACGCCTAGTTTGAAGCTAAAACATGTTTAGTAGAAGTTTAACGACTTTCTGAGCCAGGTAATAATATTTGACTTTTGGTTGTCCTAGTGATTACCTAAACGAATACAAGTAACGGATAAAAAGTATGGAATATCTTTTCTAAAGTAATCACTTGGAACCGTTCCTCAAAAGCAACGATTAAGCACATCTCTGATTCTTTTACTTAAAACACTGTAGCTGCCTAGCTGGCAAATGCTGTGAGTTTGAAGCGTGGTAGGTAAATTACAATGTTAGAGGTGTGGTAGCTGAAGCACCATGGCTCAAGCTGCTGAATTAGAAACTGACTTTTTTTATTTTGTAGAAAAAATGGCAACACCATAGAAAAGTCAAGAAATTCCTTTCTATGACGTAAATGTTCACTGGGGAAATTCCCACAAATTTACTGCGATTGCGCAATTGCCAGTCATTCAACAAACGCTTTTTGAAAGAAAAAAATACAAAAAAATAGATGACTGGGTAAAAAATGCTTATGAGCAAATCGCATGTGTTGTAATTTGATTTTAAAATTTCACTGACAAAATATACGATGATTTTATGATTTGTTGCGGATGAATAAACAGAATGAAACAAAGCGTGTCAACTCGTAAGCGTTGTTTCTTTTTTTCAACAAAAAGAAAGCTGGATGTTTGGTCGCGCTGACATGTTAGTGAGCAACTTGGCTGGCGAAACGATGGATTGCGGTGGCAATCTGGATAAGTCGGGTAGTCTGAACGGTTCAGGAGTCTTAAACTTTTAGTTGGAGTTAGCAAGAACGTTTTACACTTGAAACAGCGCTAGTACGATTTTTGGGTAATAGACTACCGGTGGTTTACAGTTACACAGAATTGGCGATCTCTGTTAAGAGTTTCGGCGAGATTAAGAGTGCTCACACTGCACAGTTCAGTAGCCTACCCCTGAGTTAAACTTTGTCAATCATAAAATAGGCAAAGTGGATTAGAACAAGGGTTGGCAACGCCTGGCACGAAGGTTTTGCATGGCACATGAAGCGATTTCATGCGCAAGCAAATTTTAAGCTCTTAAGATAGCCTATTTCATGGCAGATAGGACAACTACAGATCTACCTAGGCCTACGTAACAATCTTTTTTTTAAAGAGGAAAGTGGGGAATAGGACAAAATGGCAAAATCTACATCAAGTAAGAAACAAAAAAGTTTGGCACGCAAAAAAGTTTCTATTTTGACTATTAAAACATGGCACGCTGCGCTCAGAAGGTTGCTGACCCCTGGATTAGAAAGTACCAGTAACCATTACTCTGTTACTGTAGCTAAATAAGCTGACTAGTGAAAGAGGGTACTTGGTACCAACTTGCAATATTTTTTATTCACTTAGTCGCCTATAAGGGGCCCTACTAAACACTGCAAAGGACTGAAACACTGCAAAAAAGCCACAAAGGACTTACTAAACACAGCATAGTACCGGTATGACAAAGGACCTGATAACCCCAAGCCTAACCCTAATTTAAACTTTTTAGTCACTATTTTTATGGTGTGATTGCAAGTCCTTTGTTGTTCTTTGCTGTGTTTAGTAAATCAATTTCTAGTCCTTTGTCATTAGATACAGTACTTTGGGGTGTTTAGTAAGTCCTTTGTCGCTCTTTTGCGGTGTTTCAGCCCTTTGTGATGTTAAGTAGGATCGGTCTGTAGGCAAAAGTCTAAGCCCATAGAGTCTACTCTTCTTTGCTTGTTCAGTGTTGGTTGCAAGTTATGCTGGTATTGCCAAATTAAAAATGATGTTTCAAAAAATTTAGTGTCAGAGGAAATTTATGTGAGCAAAAGTCTAATAAGCACTTTGTTCATGTGCTTTGTGATGTTATACGGTAAGTAAGATATACAAAATGAACATAATATCTATAGAAGGAAGATGAAAGAGCATTTTTTTTTTGGAAGAAACCTTGGTTTAGTTGGAGTATAATTATGGAGGTCACATTGAGCATAGGGATGTCCATTTCAGAGTATCAATATTTACTTTTTCTAGATTCTAGAATAATTCCAAATCTTTTTTTTTTTTTCGAATCCAGAATTTCAAATCCTTGACGGAATCCTAAATCTATAAAATGGTCGGCACTATTTTGATATCAGTTCAGAACACAACCACTCGACTACTACAAAAGTACAAAACAAAAAAATTAAATATTTGTTTCATTTTAAATGAATTTATAGCCAGCACAAACATTGCGGCACTATAAATTCGAACCATATATACTTGCAGTGGCGTAGTCATGGAGGTAACAACAAGCATGCCCCTCTTAAATTTTAGGAACACATGAAAAAAAATACAGCTCTAGTGTATATACGGTTGCCAGTAGCTTCGCCACATGGTAACTTCGCCACACTTTCATACATCAAAAATTTACATTGCCTACACCGAAACAAGACTTCAAAATCCCGGTCGTCGTAAAAAATTTTATCGGGTTTTTCCAATTAAATTACTGTGGCAAAGTTAGGTTGCCAGTAACTTTGCCACATGGTGACTTCGCCTCAGTAACTTCACCACAGAAACTTCGTCACATGGTAACTTCGCCACACTTTGAGAAGGTGAGGGGAGATGTGGGGATTGTAGGAAAATGTGTTGGGGTGTGGGAAGAGGTATAAGAGGGAGGTGTAGGAAAGTGTGTTGGGGTGTGGGGAAGGTAAGGGGAGATGTAGGGAAAGGTGAGGTGAGGAAGGAGATGTGGGGAAGTGTGTTCGGGCCCCACACCCTGACACATTTCCCTATACATCCTTTCCCCACACGCCAACACGCTTCCTCTCCCCATGCACTCTCCCACACCCCTCCCCACTCACCCCATACACTCTACCACACTTCTCCACTCCTCACACATCTTTCCTTGCCTCCCCCCATACCCCAAGACATTTCCCTACACCTCCCCCCACAGCTCCCCTGATCTGCCCCTACACCTCCCCCCACACCCCCATACCTCTTCCCACAGCTCCCCTACACCCCAACACACTTCCCCACTCACCCCATGCACTCTCCCCACATCTTCCCACACAGTTTCGATTATGTGGCGAAGTTACCATGTGACGATGTCACCTTAATATATTTAATTGGAAAAACCCGATAAAATTTCTTACAACGACCGGCAATTTGAAGTCTTGTTTCGGTGTAGGCAATGTAAATTTTTGATGTATGAAAGTGTGGCGAAGTTACCATGTGGCAAAGTTATTGGCAACCGAATATACAAGCAGTGCATACTGCACTCATGGCCTCCTACGAACACTGCATGATCAAACACACGCAAGGCCGAGCACACAATTGCATTTATGCGCAACGTCTAAAAAGATTATGTATCACCCACAATTTTTCTTTACAATTAAACAGAATCCTAAAAGCGAAACTGGTTTAAAATAGGAACCGGTTTCGTAGGATTCTAATTCTGAAATGGACATCCCTAATTGAGCGTAGACTGAAATAAATTGCTCTTTGCGCGTGATGCTGAACTTTCTGAATTATCGTTTTTAATTTGGCAATACTTGCGTAATTTGCAGCCAATTTTTAGATATGTAAAAGTGTAAATATTATATCAGTACCTGAATTACTGTGTATAGCAGGGGTGGGCAGTGCAGCCCGCGTGACCATTTTATGCGACCCGTGGTCACTTACAGAAATATGAACTTCTATCATGAATCCAGCCAAAGACTTTTTCTTTTTGTTTAGCTCTGCGCTGAATGTACTGAAAAAAAGGACATCAGCGGCTGTGTAGATCTTTTTTTTGCTGTACATCAATCTTCAGTGGTGAAAACAGTTGCCAGAACTTTCGTCACACTAGTGACTATACATTGACGAGTCCTGCGATGTATGGCGATAGTTTGCTTTCGCATTCCGGTCAAATTCGATCATCACGTCGAACGTTTGTCTCACCTACTTCGGCATCGCCAACCGGAATCCCAGGTGTGGGGAAGTGTGTGGGGAGAGGTGAGAAGAGATGTTGGAGAAGTATGGGGGGTGTTAGGGAGAGGTGTGGGGAAGTGTTGGGGTGTGGGGGAGGTGATGGGAGATGTGTGGGAGTAGGTATAGGGAACCCCAACACACTTCCACACTTTCCCACATCTCCCCTTACTTCCCCCAAACCTCAACACACTTTCCCACACCCTCCACAATCACCTCATACACTCTCCCACACTTCTCTGCACCACCCACATCTTCTGTTACCTGCCCCACCCCCCAACACACTTTCCCACACCCTCCACACTCCATACACTCTTTCACATTTCCCCCCACATCTTTCTCCACATCTCCTCTTACCTACCCCCACACCCCAACACACTTCCCTACACCCATACCCACCTTTCCCCACATCTCTCCTCACTTTCCCTTACTCCCTAACACACTTCCCTCCACACTTCTCCACCCCTCCCAACATCAAAATTGATTAAAAAGTATGCCCGAGATAAAACAAGAAACACCCGGTAGTCCAGTTGGCGTTGTCGATGTATGGTGTGACAAAAGTTCTGGCAACCAGCAAAAACAGGACTTCTGCCTTTTTTTTCTGCTCTTCCATTCAATGCCGCTCTCGGCTTCAAAATTTTTTCAAATGTGGCCCTTTGTGTGAACAGTGCTCAGTGCCCACTTCTGGTGTAGGGAATTTCAATAATTTTTTGAGTTGATAATCACCGAGAAAGTACTTCAGCTACAAAAAGTGGTTTATTTTTTCTGGCACACCCGATGCATAGAAAATAAAGTTTGCATAAAAATTCTCGACCCCCTACTATTTGCTTTATGCAAGAAAAAATCGATGCCTATGACCAGTAATGATAATAACCGCTATCGATAACAGCTAAATCTATATTGTTAGCGACATGATCTAGCGATACCACGCGCAGGTGACAGATCCTATGTGACGGGTTTGATTCGTGGCTGGAGCTGATCGCATTTGACATAAAATAATGGGTGGCTGCTGACTCGAAGAAAGCAAGCTCACTTCGCAGTCTCCCTCAATTACTGTTGAATTTTCAGTTCAATATAATTTGAAAGTATATTGTTGAAATGTCCAGTTACGAGAATCGCTTTCACCTTATTTTTCTCATGAAGTGATTTTCATTCTGTATTTTAAATTAATGACCATTTCTGATGCTGTTGATGTTGCAGTTGTTTCCCGACAATATGTTTGTTCTGTAATTAATTGTTGAATTAATGATTACAGCTTAAAAAACTGAGGCTATTGGCAATTATTGCTTTTTCAGGTTATATTAATATATTTTGAACTAATCTACTAATTTACTGAACATGTGTTTATTGTACAATGGCATATGACCCTAATTTAAACTCAAGTGGTGGGTTCAAAACTCCCATGAACAACGACGGTTCCTGCCCGGACTTTTCTGACTGGTATCAGAACGAAGAATCATTTGATCTCTCTAATTTTATGAGCAGTAGTGCTAATCTTGAGCTGTGTAGTGACGATTTGTTTCAAAATCTTTTTCCGCCAAATTCACCTCTTGGTGGTGCTGATCCAAAAAAAGAAAACACCGATTTCGACGATACTGAGGTAGAAAACTGGTATCATAATCCAGCAAGTGGTCCAACCTCAGCCTGTGCATCGGCTTGTTCATCTGCAGCTCCTTCGCCTGTCCCAGTCAACTATTACAACACTCCTCCTGTCACACCACAAGCAGATCGGCAACGTCCAACTTCTCCTCATCACCTTCAGTTTGATGGACTAACTTCTCCAATGTCATCATCAAGATTTGCCTCCCTTCGCTCTGACGACCAAAGAGTCAACTTTGCTGCTCCTCAACATGTTCAAAATGATATTCATCACAGAGCTGATGGCCATATTGTCGCAATTAAAGAAGAACCAGATTCTGATGGCTTCATTCAAACTGTACCAATGACAGTCAAGTCGGAGATGCATACTTTGCCCAATAATTTAACAACGGGTGAGCCATCAAATCCTGGTACGTCGTTTGACTCCGTTAAAGAAGCGTGCAAGCGATCTGCCTCAATTGATGCCACTGTACCTAACAAAAAAGGAAAAATTCCTGAAAAAGGAACGGTTGAATATATTGAAAAGCGCAAAAGGAACAATGTTGCGGTTAGGCGCAGTCGAGATAAGGCTAAATTGAGGGCACTTGAAACCCAAAAAAAGGTCGACGAGCTGTCGTCCGAAAATGAAAAACTGCACAAACGTGTTGCCGAACTTACTCACGAACTCACTACCCTTAGAAAACTATTACAAGCGCTACCGCATATGAACTCCTAATAGCGTTTTGCGCTGTAAACTTCTTTGTTTTTGCTGTAAAATTTTTATGTCATTATTGCTTGCTTCGTCTCTGTATTCCTTTTTGTGAATGAGGACTTAGATAGCAATTAATGTATCCGTTTTTTCGTGTTGCCATTTTTAACGTTAAGGATTAAGGAGTTTTCGGGGGTTTTAGCTACGTGGTTTGATATGTAATCATTATCAAATTAGGTTTTCTTAGTTTGTTTCTATTTAGTACTAATTGTTTCCTACCAGAGTTTTGCTTTCAAAAAAGTTCCTTTTAAATCTTCTCTTCATCAGTACTGGCATTATCGCTGTATAATCGGATTTTGCGATACGTTTCTGTTAGCAAGTTACTTTGTTTTGGTCAAATAATAAGCGTATTTTTTTTTTTTTTTTCATGACAAATCATTTTGCTTTTTATTGTAGCATTTTTTTGTTAATCAATTAAAAGCACTTGTTTTAGTTCAATAAAAATGATATGCCGATGGTGACCTAAAGGTTGTTGGTTAGGTTTTATTTAAGAGTGGAGCAAAGCCTTTAAAATTAACAAAGCAGGTTGCAGATTGCGTTGTTGGTCTTTAAATTGAGTTGCACAGATGTGTCTTCTCCACCGTCAATGCAATAATACATCCAAAAATATAGAGACATATCAATAAAATGAATGTTATATTTTTCGATATCGAAAAGGCAACGCTTTTTCGATTTTAAAATTAAGAACTGCTACGATGATTTTTTAAAAAAATTTTTCAAAAAAAAACTTGAAGTAACAGTTCACGCAGTAGGGTTTTTTGCCCAGCTTAGGAAGTTGCGAGGAAACGCTTTTAAACCAGGTCTACGCACACTGCATTTGGATGGGCATTTTGCTGATAGTGTTGTTGACATAGCAAATTGACGTAATGATGTGGAGTGCTCTCATATTTGATCATTGTTAAGTGTTTCTCTCGTAGTAGTTGCTTTATACATTATTCATTACCGTAGCCTACATAAAATGACTTTTAGCTGGATTACCGTAGCATATTGATGAAATGACATTTGTCTTGAATGAGCTGAATTAACCGGCTTGCGAAAATCAATTCGGTCGCTTCTGTTGTAAGATTAAGTCATTCTATGATTGACGTTTTCACGTCACGTGGATTGACGTCATCATAAACTGGTTTTGACAGGATTCATTGTTCGCACTTGCCAATTCGTCAGATTCCGTATTAACTTTGCGCACGGTGAACCGAAGCAGCATTTTGATAAAGATTGAGTCCATGACATAGTTGAACAAGTTGCAATGGAAAGTCTTAAAGCTACTGCTAATGATAACGCTGCAAATACTGCCAAATGATTTTCCCATGCTGAGCACCTGAAGTTGGTGTTTTGAATGTTGGGTCTAAATGCTGCTTTCTTTAAAATTTGGTTGAATTTTCTCGAAAGCAAACTTTTTAGTTAGGTGACCAATTTAAGCTGTTACTTCACGGTATCGATAAATTTACTTATGGAGACTTTAGCTAATATTATGGCTACGTGCTAAGAACGGCGTTATTGTGAGTGCCTATCTGTCAGCTGAGCTTTTTCAATTGCAATCGTGTGGTGTTTACTGCCGTTATGGCAGGCTATGGCTGCTGATGTACGTGTACCTGTGCTACTATATATGGTAGTACACATGCTCCACGCTGAAATGTTGGGCCAAATGTCACTTAACCGACGACGACTTGATTTTCAAGAGTGCTAAATTTCGGTAGTGTTCAAAAGTGTATCGTCATCGTATCACGTGCTTCGAAAACTGTTACTATCAAAACGGGATATAATAACATCACGCCATCACGAGACCTGATGACGTCATATTTCCTGCTTGACTCTTTTGAGCGTAACACTTAATTAAAACTAACCCTTGATCCCTTTACGGGTTTCCTCCTAGAAAGCATTTTTAGTTTTAGAAATTTATTCTCTATCTTTAATTATTCATTCAGCTTGCTCTAGGAAACAAAGAGGTGTTTTTTTTTTCAGTACATCTCGTATTGGTTTGAGTAGTTTTGACCTAAAGAAACTTGGGTAGCGCAAGATAAGTACCCGTACTTTTGGCTGCTCATTTCAATGAATTTCGGACAGGCCTACTTAAAATTACGGAAACTTAATTACGGTGAAATACCGTTTGAAATACTGTAGCTTTTTCAAAATTCCGACGGCAAGACAACTTACTGCATCGACATATTTCAATGACCAACTTGCGCACACTGTACAAGCTTCCAGTTGCCAAAAGGTGAAAAAATTTCACTTAAAGCTAGGGTTAATCAAGCGATACCGATATGTAACGTTTGCGATGTTTGCAAAGAGTAAACATTGTTATAACTTGGAAAATGTGTATTATGATTTCGAATCGGAAACAGCTGTTGGTATTGAGAAAAGTTTCATTTTAAAACTGACCTTTGGTACGTGGCATTTTAGCTGAAGTCTTTTTGGCTGACAATTTGAAACACATTTTCACGCCCTTGATACTGCTTATAAATGTCAAGAATTTCCAACTTTTTCAAGACAATTGAAACTTAGCAGGTAACAAACTTTGCCATAGCGATGCCCAGTGCCGGATTTAAGTGGTGGAGTACCATGTGGCCCAAGTTTGGTGGGGGCCCCATCAGCGGGGCCCTCGAGATTTGGCAAAGTTTGAGGGCCACAACCGGGGGTTCGGGGGTGAAAACCCCTGCCGCCGGAAGCCAAAGGGTGTGGGGCGTATCCCCCAGCCGCCGACGAATTTTTACGGTTTTCACATAAAAAAACACTAGTTTTAGCACTTTTTTATTAAAAAATAGCATGCAGTGAGTGCAGTCACCTAAGACTAGTGATGTATGGATCTAATGGGGAGTACAAGGAGCGACCTTTCCGCCCCCTAAATCCATCATGGGTTGCATGCTTGTTGTTATCGATTACCAGAAATGTGTTGCCAGTTTTTATTTCACAATGCACAGAATAAGAAATAGGCTAAAAAAGAACAATCGCAATAGATACCGGTAAATTAAAAAAATTGTGGATAAGCGAAGGTCGATAGTACACATTAATGCACTGCATTTCCCCGTTCATCTAATGGGTGTCTGTATTTTTTCCAGTTTTTGTAGAGAAGATAGGCTCCGGCCTAGTTTACGTTTGTTGTTTTTGACCCTAACCCTAACTCTTCCACAGCCCAAAGCGCTAGCAAGCTATAAGTAGGTCAAATGAAGGCCTAAACCCTAATTTAACCTGATTTAACGTTCAATAGCACAACGTTGTGGTTGGGTTATATTTTGGGGAAACTCAAAATTTAGTACGGCAGAACTGTGCAAATCACAAAATAGGCCCAGATGGTAACCTTTAAGCTAGATACGCACTACTCCACAAACTATAATGAAGCAATATCACTACAAGACCTACAGTCATGTTCAATGCGTTAACACGATTTAATGCTGCTTGCTAAGCTTGATACTAAAAACAAACTTGTTTTCATTTTTCAAGAAGGAATAAATAAAAAAAAACAAAAAACGAGGTAAAAAAAACAAGTGCAAAAAAAACTGTTTTTTTACATCACTACCTAGGACAACGCAAAAATATTTTCGCAGCTTACTGACGGTTTGTCTAAAAGCAGAAGCTTGGCTAAAATAAGTGAACAGAGGCTGCAACCATTAGCCTATTAGTTTGAAAAATTATTGACTTAATTCCGGGCCAGGGGGGAGGGGGGCAAGGCACCGTGGCCCTCCCTGTGTGCGCCTATAGGCCCCATTTTTTGAAAGTGCAAAAATTAAATCGTTTATTTTAACAAAATGCTTCAAAGGTTAGGCTATAGTCGTCAGTACAAGCAGCAAAAGAAAACTATTATCAAAGACTAACTACACCGGTGCACCTAGAGCAAGGGTGGGCAAACTTTTCACACGAAGGGCCACATTTGGAAAAACTGTTGAAGCCGCGGGCCGCTCGCTGATTGGAAAACAAGGTGAAGACCTTTTTTTCTTTTTTTGAGATAACAGTCCACGTACGAATGTGATCTCCAAAATCAAAGGTTTTCACCTCGTTTTTCATTTCAATTTTGCACCGTTGAGGCTTATTTTTTTGAAAATCACTGCCATCTGTGATCTCTAAAGGAAAAAAAGGTCTTCCGCTCAATTCATGGTGGAAGTGGGAGTTTTGTATCGCCATTACCGGTACTCTATTAGCTTTTTATATTTTTGTATCTGTGTTATTCTTAGGTGAAACGACTAGGCAGTCCAACATTATTTTTAAATTTATATTGTTTGATTTTTTGCACGCCTCTCAACGTACATCGTTTTCTGTCGTTTCAGCCTTTTTCTTGACCAGCTTTTTAATATATCTGTGCTGTAAACTTTTGTTCTCGTGGTCTTGAAATAAAATAAACCATACCATACCTTACCAGCAGTGCCGTAGCAGCTCAGCTTTGGCCCCCCCAAAATTCTTTCAAGGGCCCCTCTACCAAGTTTTCGATATAAATTGTTTTAAGTTTTTCCAGGGGTAACAGCTCAGTGTCTCAGCACAATGCAAATACTGTAGTAAAAATACGCGTTGTCTCTGTGAAAAAATAAGAGGTGTAATTTTAAGACAAGTTTGTTACACCCATTTATCCATTTTCTCTTAAAATTGTCAAGCTAGAGCGCACTTTTTTGTTCGCAGATCATAATCTGGAGATCGAGCGCATCAACTTTCGATTGACAACATGGCCAGTAAAGAACCAATCGGTTGACCGAGTGGATAACGCCTGCTTCTAGATCGGTAGACTATGGGCTTGATTCCCAGTCGAGTTAATCCAATGACTTAAAAATTAGTATTCACAACTTCCTTACTAGACAATAAACATTCAGCATTAAAAGGATGGTATGAAGCAAGCCGTCAAGTTTGTTTGCTGTAGCGTTGGGAAAAACACTTAACGGGATTCCCCCTTCTAAGTGTGGTAGACAGATATAGCCGGCAGTTCCTAAGCGAGCTCGACTAGCGCCCCATTGCTCTCTGTGATAGGTGGGTAAAAATACCAACAAACGAAATGTAAAAAGATGTCTGCGGTTTGCCATATTAGATCTATTAAACGTTTTACTAAGTTTCAGTTTTCTGAAGCTCTGTTCAGCTCTGGTGACAGTAGCAACGCATTTTGTAAATTCGAGGAGCAAGGCAAGCGAGCACTTATTACTATAGGCCTATCGAACTAAAAGCTCAACAGTATTGAAGGGAGATGCCAAATAAACTTGTGCCGATCTAACCAGCAACCATTAGGCATATGTATCAAATTTAATGAGCTCCAGCCGTGAATCGAACCCTTCGCAAAGGATCTGAACCTGCGTGCGGTAGGCCTTCTGCCAAATCATATTGCGGACAATGGCTGTTCATGCACGAGACTGCTGGGTGTAAACAGCTGCAATGAAAAGACAGAAGCGACATCACATGTCAGCTTAAAACTTTCTAGTATCGATATAATAACCAGGTCCACCAGTTGTTTAAGAAAGTTTGCTTTGAATATCTTCCTTAGAAGCTATGCATGTTTAGCATTTGCATCGTACATAAACATTCTCTTTTTCTATTTTCATTCTCTTTTTCTTTTAACTTCTTGATTGAGGAAGACAGGCAAGGGTGGAAACCCAAACCTAAACTTAAACCTGAAAACCCGGTTTTAAAAGAAATTTTGGAAACCCAAACCAGTGATGAATGTCTTAAGACCGGTCTTGGTCTTAAGACCATGTTTTTAAGGTCTTGGTCTTGGCTTGACCATTTGCGGTCTTGGTCTTGACCATTTAGTTTGGTCTTAAGACCGAAAGAACTAAAAAGCATCTAGTAAAAATTTAAGTGATCCTGCACAGCTAGAAAAAGTATGCAACAGCGTGTATGTGATTGTGTTGTTCTTTATTTCAGAATTTCCCAAACTAGGGTCCGCGACGACCGCACAGGGGTCCGTGACAATGTTGCAAAAAATAGAAAACTAGAACTTTCAAATAATTTTTGCAGGACATACACAGACCCAATTAATTCCTTTAGAGATTAAAAATCTTATAGAATGTTTTTTTCTTCTATCTGTTGATTATTGAGTAAATATTAAAGTTAGTCATGGATTTTGATACTCTTGCCTTTATTGTTTATGAATTATAATCTTGTAATAGCCTAATTGCAATGACAAGTTAAACTCACGAGCAGAGATGATAGACTAGGTCAGAGAGACCCCGATGTAAGCTTATTAAGATGTAAGTTTACAACAGGGCCGGCGCCCCAATCGACATGCTTGCCTCCCCAACTAACAAGCTTACACTTTTTAGGACAGCGGCTTTCGTGCTTACAAACTTTGCGCCCCCCCCCCCCTGATAAACGCTTGGCCCCCCTAAGTCGACTGTTCTAGCTCCGGCTCTGGTTTATAAGATGCAAGATGCAAGTTTAACGGCCACCTTTTTTTACATCCTGTTGGTAGAGCTAAATAATGACTAAAATCATTATAATTGTGCGAATGTAAAATCAAATCAAACCTTTATTATACTTACGGTAATACGCAGAAACGTGTAACGAGTGGCGGGACCCATTTCCGCGACTGTGACTTTACTAGCGCCCGTGCAATACAACTTCGACTCCCAAGAACCCTCGAAATGATGGCAAGCTGCTGTTAGCAACGCTGTGTCTGATTTGACCGGCCAGGAGATCGGACCCCAGACCTTGCGCACCGATATTGACGTATTTTACAAGTGCGCCAGGCGTCGGCAACCTACTGCACTTAAAGAGCCATCTTAACCAATATCCCAAAATATTAAACACACTGTAAGCAGCAAAAACTCTACGGTAATCAAAAAATATGAAAAGATCTTTGCTTCTCCCTCTCCCGAAAAAGGTTTTCGTTTATCCTCACAAAAAGCCTCAACCTGAGGATCAAAGAATCGCAGGTTACCGACCGCACTACGCCAGTTGCTCGGTCTACAATTTACGGTCAAATTTTTGAAACAAAAGCTGTGAGAAGCAACCCCATCCGTCCCATTCATGTGGTTCACATGTGTTGGTAAAAATTGAATAACGATTAAGCACAATTTACCGTATTTTTGTGTTGTATTTTACGCTATTATAGCTGTTGGGTGAAAAATTAACGCAGCGTAAAAGTGGGGTCCGTGGTAAACTTGATTCGCAAAAATGGGTCCGTGGCACAAGAAATTTTGGGAAACCCTGCTTTATTTCTTTCAATGTTCTGTATATGTTTTGCCCGTTTTTTTTGTTGTTATAGAAAAATAGCGATAAATGATAAACCGGTAATTCTCATCCCATTTTTAAGGTCTTGGTCTCGAAAAAAATCAAAGGTCTTGGTCTTGAAAAATTTACAAGGTTGGTCTTGTAGGTGATGGTCTTAACTACATCACTGACCCAAACTGAAACTGATACCTACTTGGCCAAATTTTTAAAATCCTAAACTTGAACCAAAGCCGTTTTTTCTTGAAACGTTAACACCGAAACTGAAACAAAATTTTCTAAGGTTTTGGGTTTTAAAAATTGTCTTTACCAACATTACCAGTACAGTTCCTTTAATGCTGAGCGTCAAATGGAGAAGCTGTGAATACCAATTATTGGGTTTTTGGTTTCTCTGGACTCGGAATTATATCCAAGTCGACAACTTCTGAAACAATATTGCTCTCCTCACTCGGCCATCTGAGCTGTTACTTATCATCGTAATAAAACAAAAACGCCAAGAAGTAAAGCATTTGAATAATCCGTATTTAAAATAAAATAAGTCTGAATTTAGGATTGAATTTAATTTATTGATCGGATGGCCGAGCAGATAGAGCGTCTGCTTCTGGAATGATAGACTCCGGGGTTCGATTCCGAGTCCGGTCACACCAATGACTATTGGTATTCACAGCTTTCTCGCTTGATGTTCAGCATAAAAAGGATAGTGTGAAGCAAGCCGGCAAGTTTGCTTGTTATGCCGTTGGGAAAGGCACTAAACGGGATTTCCCCATCCAAGTGTGGTAGACAGATGGTCGGCAACTTCGAAGTGAGCTTGTTTTGCGCCCCGTTGTTTTCTCGTGATAGGAGGATAAAAATGCGAATAAACAAAAAATAAATACATAAAATTTTAAATCCGCTCACAAGGTGTTAGCCTAATGAGTTTGAATTTAATTTTTTCAAAAGTAATGAGTTTGAATTTAAAAATTAAAAAATGATAGCATCCAACTCACCGGCCGGTTAGCTCAGTTGCTAAGCCCACGCTATCGGTACGGAAGGCTGGGTTTCGATTCCCGGACCGGTCAAATTGGCACAGTGTTACCAACGGCTCGCCACCGTTGCGACGTTTCTTCAGAGCTGTGTAGACCGGGCGCTAAGCCGCGGAGATGGGCCCCGCCACTCGTTACACGCTTCGGCGTAATACGGCGAGTAAAATGAAGATTAGATTTTTAGATCCAACTCCGCACCGGCCTCCTTCTTCAAGTCCTACGCGCACTCTTACACCAATATATTCTTTATGACATCATTACGCAGTTTATGACGCTATTTAAAAGGGAACGATAGCGAAGAATTTCAAAACTGAAATATAGAATCTGAGCGCAAAAAATCCCATTCAACGCGATTGGCAAAGCAAAATTTTATTTTTGAATTAATGCAACTTTGGATTTTGAAGAAAATTTGGGGCCCCTTTTGGCAGTGTGGGCCTCCCAAACTGGGGGGTTTGGGGGGCGGCTTCTACGGCTCTGCATACGGTACCAGTTTAAGTTTCTGTAAATGCCGTCTGGCCAGAATGAAAGAACCGGCTAGCTGGATTTGGCCCGCGGGCCGTAGTTTGCCCATGTCTGACCTAGAGTAACAATTTACACTGGTTTGACGCGCGCTTAAACTCAGAACAAATACTGCGGGTGAACAACACGCACACACACTATGCTCAGCTATAGTAGTCTACTATATAAAAGCATTAGGCCTAACTAAAAATTATCAATAAAAATCATTCATCAATTAACTCAAAGCAAAATTTAAATCTCTTTAGCCTAGGTTACAATTTGAAAAAGGGTCTTGCTACATTAGATAGAGCTTTATTGGCCTCTGTGTTAATTTATTTAGTATGAGTCAAGTGCATCCAGAAACACTGTGCTCTCGCCTAAACGAATGAAAAACTAAAACAGTCATTACAGAAAACGTTCAAACAGGTACTTTTCTTGCTGCAAAATTTTGGATGGCGGCTGTAAAATCTAGCTTCCGTAGAATATCACACTCCATGCTCATGACCGTTAAGTAAACAAGTCTGCTTTGAGTCATAGATGTGCATAACCTACTTTCAATTATTTTTAACTTGGAAAAGGAGCGTTCTCCAGCGCAGTTGGATTTCATTAAAACAAGGTATATTTGCAATGCTGTTTCCTCATTTGTAAAAGTATCGTCCTCCTCTTTTCTCTTTGTTAACTGATACAACAACATTTCCAAACTGCATTCGCTGCCTTGATGCTCATCTTGAAATACTTTAGCGAATTCGGCAAACTGAACAATTTCCTAATACCAGACTAATACAGCTACACCTCTTTTTCCTTTTATGCCAACTAACACTACTATGACTTTATCCTGCCAAAGTGGCAACAATCTGCCTTCATACCTAACTACGATAAATCTTTGTTGGCCTATGAACGAACAAATTGGGCTACCATAAACAGAAAGTAAAATCACGACTAAACATGATCGTTAGCCTATGTTAAGCTAATTTGCGAAATTATGTCATGCCGACCCACTCCTGGCTTGTGGAGTAATGATGCGTCTCGACCAAGTCAGTTTGTTACAAGACAATATTATTTTGCCCAACACTGCACAAATGTACAAGTAACTTGTAGTGGATGGTGGGGGCCCCGGGCCCATTGGGCTCCCCCCTAAATCCGGCCCTGGCAATGCGTCGTTCGAAAGCTTTAAGATAGAAAAGCTGATCCTCGAAACAGTAAATCAGAACATTTACATTAGAACCTCCAGGCTTCGAAACTAGATCGAGTCATAGGCATAGGCCTACGAAGGACTAAAAATGATATTTATAGCAGCTCAATTAAATCGTTTAGAATCAGCATGGAAACTGGACTAGAGTAGACTATGGTAAAATACAATGCAATATTATGATAAAATTAATGAACCTCAGCGCTACAATATTCAGGCATTTAAAAAGCATCCAAAAACAACGTACCCTTGTTTTTTTGAAAAGTTCCAATAATGTAGGTTAGCGATTAACTAGGCAAAGATTTTGGCTATAAGCTGATGAACTAATAAGACTTTTGAACATTTTTTTCGACGTCTTAAGTTATATTTTACAATCGTAGGTAGATCACAGATCATGAAAGATATATCAAACACATTCTCCATTTTTACACTTCTGAGTAGATTCGCAACACGTGTAATACTCGTTTTGGTATTCACAACAAGGTTGATCGGAGGGACAGGGGTTGTCCTGACATGTTAGTGGGAGAGGCGGTGGAATTGGAGGATCAAAATTGCAAGAGTTGCCCAGGCACGTCGTGTTTGGTAAGATTCCCGAAACAAACAAATCCAGCACGGCGGTCTGTTGCATCGGAGCAGAGTAGTTATAAGGACCCGAATATGCTACTCCAAATACCTGAATAGCAAGCATTCAATAAAGCCTCGCAAAATTGTGCGAAAAACAGTTAAACAATCTATTAGCAAGATTTTGTTCAATTTTTAATTGTTAGTCTCGTCTTGGAATTTCAACTAAGGATGTATCACTGCATCAAAAGACCGAAATTCTAGAAAAACCCAGCTTGAGCTATTGCTCCCGAAAAAGGTCAAGGATAATCAAGCCTCAAAAACCATGGTCAAAAATCAAATCTTCATTATGCTCGCGTGGTCAATCCCTATTAAAACCGAGATGAACTGCAATAAAGTACAAAATTTTGCGCTGAACAAAACTTGAAGTTCGAGTCATTTTACTTTAAAATCCTGTTAAGTCTAGCATCTTTGCTTTAAACTTAAAATTTGCAATTGAAACATCTTACGGGTCCAACTGTGGTGTTGCGGAGAGACCTTCCATCTTTGTAAATGACGGTGCAGTTTCGCTTACTTGGCTCACACCTATTTTTACTCCACGCGGTGTCGCTATTACGTTGTATGAAGTGAATGTAAGAGCCAAGGTTTTCCATTCCCACAGAGTCGTTAAATTTTCTGGTGTAATCTATCAAATATCTTAAATTTCTGATAAAAATGCCTTTGAACATTTTTTGATCGTCGTTGCAGGTTGGAGAACAATATTCAACGATTACTCCATTTCTAAACAAAATATAATAATCGACACAAAATAGGCTTATGTAAAATATTTGATGTAATGCCAGTACATGCAGGCAAAAGCGCTTACGAAGTAGGCTACATGCCGGTCCCTAACATTACTTCCCTGAAATTTCGATCCAATTTATGGTGAAGTACGGATACGCAAACAGCAGTATGTTTTGATTTAGCCATTTCAATAAATAATTATTTTCAAACAATATTGAACTGAAAATTCAACACGAATTGAGAGAGCAAGCTCACTTTGAGTCAGCAGCAACCCGGTAAATATGTCAAACGCGATCGGCTACAGCCGCAAATCGAACCCATCGAGTAGGATCTGTCACTGGCACATGGTACCGCTTGGCCATGCCGCTGCCCATGAATAGGGTGTATTTACTATACTACGTTTACGAGTCTTTCCTGACCTATTTTACCTCCACGTCATGCACACTCACACAGTTGAGTTGGTGATCGTGGCCATGGCTATTTTGTGAGCTAAATTTATCAGTTCCGATGATTGATTTGTCAAAACTTGGCTTGCTTCGACCAGACCACCTAAAAATGAAGTGCTGTAACTACTGTAGAAAGAATGCGACCGGAATATAAAGAAATATTTTAATTCATCATGACTTGAAAACCAGTTTCTTAAGTTTTAACTGCAGCGTATGTAGCGTCATATAATCAGGCAAAGTTTCTAAATTTGTTGTAGAAGAACTATCCAGGATAATTTCAGTTTCAGTATGGCTCGAAACACGAATTCTAATTTCGAATAACGGCATGAAAGTATGAACTACAATCGAACCCCGCAAACATTTCCTTTTACGTATTCAGATACTTTGAATTCTGGGCCACACCCAGAGACAAACGTCTTTGCTCAATTTTTTATTAATTGAAAAGTGTTTGTGTTTAGCGTTACACAATGCAAACCACTCCATACCTATCATCAGTCCCATATTGTAGGTCGGTCCAAAGTACTTATTGCTTGTGCAATTTGAGTAAACGCCGTCGGCAACCAAATACGTCTCGTTACAAATAAGCTGGGTATTTTCAATAAACTGCACAGAAAAAGTTGAAACTTAATGAAAACAAAATATCAAAGTGCAACAGCCCGTCAGTGCATAAGAACTCTTGATTGCTGTGTCTTAACGTAAAACATTTATGGTTACATGACTGTCTTGTTTTGTTTTGAACAAGCAGAAATTTAAAAAAAAAGGAAATGTGTTGGAGTTGACAAGAAAGTTTGGAAAATATTATGATCTGCAATTTTGGATTAAATGCTAATATTTCTGTAGCTTTTGAGCATAACGGAACGCAGAAACATGTTGTGTTTCAGATGTCTAAGTCAGTTTAGAGACGGTAACTTGCTATCAAAAACAACCGTATCTTTTCTTACTTTCCAAGTTTGTTCTACCCTTTCCCGCAAACTTGTATCGTTGGAAAGCCGACACAACTTGGCTCCTAGCATAAGCATTTGAGCATTTTCCACGGTTTGTTTTTGAGCGTTGTTCTGAAAGACATACATCGTAAAAAAACATACAAGTGTAAAAGAATGCATTTTGTCGCTTATAAGCTACCAAAAACAACCCAAGTCATCTTTGCCGTGTTCTGTAAATTTGTCTTCTTCTTCATTTAAAAAAAAATTGTTTTAAATTTGATTCTGAAGCATAGAAAAATAGTTTGAGGTTGTAGAAACTAGTTTTTAGTATCTGACCCTTCTGTAATCGTATTTTCTTACAATCTGCCTTCCTTTGCATGACATGACTTCAATAAAATTGACTTCCAAAGAAGGTTTTATTGATCCGTTCTTGGTTTAATTTTGTTTTGTAACTAACCCAACGAAAAACCGTCATTAAAAATAAAGTTAAAGCACCAACATAATCAAACCAAATTCCACCGGTGCAGTTATTGGTAGAGTTGTTGTCCCAGCCATTAGTCCATATCCAATCATAAATTTGTCGAGATTGATACAAGAAGTTGGAATACTCATCCTTTGGATCATCAGTTCCTAAAATCTGAACATAAATTTAAGAGAAAAATTTAAATTCTTTTTGAAACACAACTGCACTTCGCGATTTTGTGGCATGATAGTTTAATTTTAGCCGTAATTTTGAGAATTTGATTAATGATGGAGCGTTTTCAAGCGTTTGCATTGCTTTTTTTTTCATGAAAGTGATCACGAGACCTGTGGGTATGGAGTTTTTCACTTTTCTAACAACGTTTATATTCGTTTATGGCCAATTCAAACCAAAAACGTTATGTCTACATCAAAAAGTGACAGTCTGTCTTCAAAAGGCCAGTTCAAACTGTTTATCGCTACGATGTTACAGTATGCATAGCATAAATATAAGCAGGGCCGGATTTACCAATAGGCTAGGCAGGCTGAAGCCTAGGGCCTCGGAGAAATAAGGGGCCTCGTCACGAGCACCGAAAACCTTCTTTTTATCAAGACCTTTTTTTTGGAAATCGACCATCAAGACCTTTATAAACCTGAAGGTAGAAACAACAGCGTATTTAGGGGGGAGACCATTGTGTCATGCCCCCCCCCTTTTGATTCTGTATTTTAGTAAAAAAGAAAATTAATGGTACCATGTGACTAAATTATGCCGGACTCTTTTGATGGTGTCTGTAGCTTATGGCCAGGGGGGTAGGATGAGGGGTATGCATCCTGCCATCAGCCATTTTCAAAAATGTTTTTCCATAATTTCAAACCTTTTCCATAGCAATAAGCTTTACACCTTCAGCTCGTACATCCAAAACGTGCGAACAAAATGTATCATATTTGGCGAAGCACTCAGAATTAGAGTCCCAAAATTTTAACAAAATTTGTGTGAAAATTATTTAAAAAGTACTAAAATAATCATTACAGCATGTAAATTTTCAAAATTATCCGGGGTAGCATGCCCCCGGACCCCCTAGAGTCTTTTCTGTGACTCAATCAGCTTCAAATAGTTCTGCCGAAAAAAATACGCTTAAAAAAGTGTGGAAATTGTGCCCCCACCCCCGTTCAAAATTTCTCGCTACGCCACTGCGTAGAGATGAGTCTGATCGGTGCTCACTAGGTCCTCATCGATCAAATAGCCTAGGGCCTCTCATTGTCCAAATTAGGCCCTGAGTATAAGGCAAGAAAAGAGCAAAAACAAATTCATGCATTCTTGTTGATAAGACGTTTTGGGGGCGAAAAAGTGGTGTCATTACCTCGTGAATCCTGGCATAACTTAAGCCATACCAAGCCATGTCGTCGTAAGAAGGGGAAGGATAATAAGCTTCCAACAAACCATATAAATCCCGAACAGAGCCTTTTACCACCGACTCAAACCTGAAGTAAAAATTACGCAACATTTATGACGTGCGCCGACTGTAAATCGTATCAGAGTCTCCGCAAACGACAATTTCTAATTCCTTGATCTATAAGTTTATATAAAATATTTTTAATAGCTTTTAATTTTCACTTCCTGCAATTAGCATTTTAATTAACTTATTGTTTCTTGATTAAGTTTTACAAACAGGGTTTTAATTATAGTGGGAAAATGCTTGGTGCCAAGGTAAAGCACGATGCCTTTTTTTTGGAATTTTGTACTTGTTTTTGAACTTAAGGACTTGATTTGATTTTCAATTTTAGGTACCCAAACTGGTTCATAAATCGTTGTAAAAAAAACTGCTTACACATGCAACAGATTTTACTAATTTTTCAGATCTTCCATTTCAGAATAACGTTGCTTACATAGAATTGTTACCATAAAACATGAAATTAGCCATAGTTTCCAAAACAGCTCCATTTTGCCAGAATCCGTCAAATCCATTCCACGTTTGATAACTGAATAACCCTGCTATAGGGGAGGGATACCAGTTGTGTTGTAATGCGAAAGCAGCCATGCATGACCTCACAGCGGCTACGTCGTCATTAAACATTTCTGAAGTGCAGATGACTGATGCATTATCTGAAAATTAAATAATTGGCCTGAATTTACATGTTTGTAAAGATCAAACAGATAAGTGAAAGAGCTACGGCCGAAATGTTGTGGCTATAAAGTTGCTGCAAAAATGCAACGGTTGTGTATTTGTTTTAACGCGACGCACGACAACGATAAAGGAGAGATCACTTTCACCAAGACTTCTCGACGTAAAGGAGACATTTTTATTTGTTTTAATATTACGTTATCATGTGAACATGTGTGATGCAATGATGCAAAAGACAAAAAATTCTCGAAGACATTGAGAAGTTTGAGTTAGTGTGATCGTACCATTAGAATGTAAGTAAATGCAGCTGAGCATATTTCGTGGTCTGTGAGCAGGAAAATAAAACAAACGAGGGGGAAATTGACACCTACCGAGCATCCGTAATCTCATCAGAAAAAATATTGTAATTTTCTTCATCTTCCTTTTCGATAAAAGCAAAATTTGATTTCCCACAAATAAAAAAAACTGATACACCGATAATTTGCAGGACTAATGTACTACAGAAATGTCATTGTACTGTACAGAAAAAAAAAATGTTTGCCTACGACATATATGCTACTTCATCATCCTTTGCGCTTGAATGTGGAATTGACAGTAGAGATGTAATTTGGAAAATATGAAGAGTAGCAAAAATATTGTCGAGAAAGTGGGCGTACTAATCTGTGCGAGCACTAAAAGCGTCGGCGAGACAAATGGTATTTTAAAGAAAATCTTTTGCTACTTTCCAAGTTTGTATTTTTGCTAATTTTTGATCCAATTATGAAAATGCCCAGTTGGCATTTCTTTTTCAAAAAAGTTTGATACCCCTGCCTTTCATGCAGGGGTGCAAATCTATGTTAAGCATTGCGGAGGATGATTTAGCAAAATTGACCATTTTTCGATATTGGGGGGATGATTTAGCAAAATTGATCATTTTTCGATATTTTTTAGGATGTAAATTGGCGATTCAATTGCTAGCATTACCAGTTTATCGGTTTACATTTCTACTCAGTGCTGGCAACCTAGGATTTGACAAGGGAAAGCAACAAACGGGGGTCTGGGGGTGAAACCCCCAGCCGCCGGAGGCTAAAGGGGTGTGGAGGCTACGCCCCCAGCCGCCAACAAATTTTTACGATTTTCACATAAAAAAATACTCATTTTAACAATCTTTTTTATTGAAAAAGGGCATGCAGTGAGTGCAGTCACTATGGACAACACAAAAATATTTTCGCAGCTTATGTCTAAAAGCAGACTGGGCTAAAATAAATGAAAGGAGGCTGAAACCATTATTAGCTTGAGATAGACTGAAAAGTTAAGTTTTTTGCACCTTATTACAGGGGCAAAGGGGGGGCATAGCACCGTGCCCCTTGCGTGCGCTTATATGCTTCAGCTGCATATTACCGTAATTCACACACTTTTCCTAAACTTTTCAATCACTAAATCGCAAAATTTTCCTAAATTGTCACAACAATGCACGAATAAAAATTAATTATCTTGCATAACAAAGGGCAGTATAGCATATTCATCGGTAATAATCGCCATATTAAGGAAAAATGCTGCCGACAGAATTGATTTGCGCTACACCATCCGCATAATTAGCACTCATGCGTCTTGGTTGGGTAGGCTTACTGTACATCGTATGGGGAATTTTTCACTTCCATGAAAAATATTGGGGGATGCTGCCGAATTATTGGGGAGATACATCCCCACATCCCCCCTACATTTGCACCTATGCTTTCATAGTAGTAGGCTCAAGCACAATAAATTTTTGCCAAAAACTTACTTTCCTCGTGAAAGGAATCTTTTTGAAATGTCTGCACCAGTTGAGATGTGATACTTGTGGATATTTCCAGTAATATTATCGATATCAACACTCCAGCAATCCAATTATTCATTTTCAAACTTACCACAAAGCTGTATGATAGATATTGTTGCAATCCCTATAAACCACTTCTCCTTCATCTCATCCATATAAATCAAAATAATCAAGTCTTCATTATACTCGCGGTATTACGCCTAAGCGTGTAACGAGCTGCGGGGCCATTACCGAGGCTTAGCGCCTGGGTAATGCAGCTGCTCCGAGAAACGTCGCGACTGTGGCGAGCCGTTGGCGACACTGCGTTCGATCTGACCGATCAGGGATTCAAACCCACGACCTACCGCACCGATAGCAATATCTCAACAACTCAGCTAATAGAAATTTTTATTTCCTCTACGGATATATTTAACACAATAAATAATACTAAAGGGCAAAATCAAATTGTTTCTACCTTTTTCTCTCCAAACACAAGCTCATGCATTACTTTTATCACAACTGATTGAAACACACATCTCATTAAGAAAATCTCGCAGATTCAAATTTTATAAAAGACTCTTTTTTCTGTGGCTTTTTGAGACCACAAAGCTTTCCGAGGGCTGGGAGAGCTGTTGTTTGCGAAAGTAGTTAAATAACAAGACCGTAATGCAATGAGGATTGCAATAACTGCAATGATGTTTAATAAATTACTAATTAACAGAGATGAACGAATTGGATATTGAACAGTAATACATCAACAAATGAAATGTGTTGATGGCAACTTTACAGAATTGAAGACATCTTCAGCATTTTGAAACTTATATACGCTTAATGCTGTAAAAACGTTGATAATAATGAATTCATACAGTATAATAACAATTTTTATTTTAGCGGCTGCGAGTAAGATGCAGAGCCAAGATCTAGCATTTTCAAGTGATTATTGATTATTTAGTACGACTAATGTAGTAGACATAACTACAGAAACAGGGTGCAGTAAATAACATAAAAAAACAAACTTAGACGAGAAACCAAAATTCACTACAAATGATCTCTTCATTAACCAACTTTTTGCAAGTCTCATCGCGGAGCCAATGAAATGAAAGGTCGAAACAGCCTTCACAGTGTGCTGACAACTGTTTACATTTACGCTTCTGTTTTTTTTTTTTTTGTAATGAAACTTTGCAATTCAATTTTAAGCTAGGTTACAGTTTCGTTATAAGTGTGGAGTCAAGTGAAAACAGTATTATATATAAACAGTCTCGTTAGCCTTGCTACGCACCGCTAATTCAGGCTATAGACTCGTTCCAATTAACCTCTCAACTATATTTCTTTTCAAGTTGTTTCTTCTTATAGGCAGGTGACCAGCCGTAAACAACTAAACCCAGTAAAAAAGCCTAATATCCATCCCACCAGGGGTGCGTTGGTAAAATTCGAACAAGGGGGGCCCTGTTCAGAGTTAAAAATTCAGTTGTTTTAAAAGCCAACAACCCATAGCATTTGAATCGTGTAAAGCTTAATTGGCCCGGTTTCAGTTACCCACAATATGTTTTAGTCTACAACGTTTGTTACTAGCTTATTTCCAATTCCACGACATTGGTTTATGTAGTTACAAGCCCACAATCACTAAACGTTCAGAACTCACAAGAGTGTAGACCTAGTGTCAGAGATGGCAATAATACGGTGCGGTATTATTGCGTCACTAAACAGCAGAATATTGCGTCAACAGTGTTCAAGATAGTATCGGTTGCGAATTTTTGTTAGACAGACCCGAATGTGTGAAAATACTGAATATTAATTAGCACTAAAAGTTTACTATGACTTGAATAGTTGGGCCCCCACAAAGCATTTTTTTAGAACCAGGGGGGCCCAGCTCTTCCCCGAGCCCCCCACCAAAGCACCTCTGTAAACCACAACTTAAGTTAGCCTCTATCTATCGTATATACTACTGGCCACCAAAGCAACCCAGTTATTTGCAGCTGCAGACTCATTTCGACCTTATTACTATGGTCTCATCTGCATTGTAATAATTTGTTCCCAAAATTAAAAATACAATTTACAATAATTTTGTTTTTAATGTTTTTTTCCGAAAAAGTACACTGGTCCAAAAAATGTACTCAATTTTTAACAAAGCACAAAGAAAATACAAACGAACTACAGAACATTCATTTTTTAAAAATTACAGCAAGTAATTGGAATTAACCAACTATGTTTCATAGTAGATCGAAATAAAATTTTGCCTTTTAAAAAGAATAGTTTCGTCACGATTTTCAATATGAAATTATTGCAAACGGTGCGTGAGGTTTTGGGCGAGAATCCTGGCCTGGTCAAATCAAAAACAGTGTCGCCAAAGGCTCGCCACCGCTTAGGATTTGTGTGGCCCTCAGGCGCTCAGCCGCGGAAATGAGCCCCTCCACTCGCTACACGCTTCGGCGTAATAACGCCAGTAAAATGAAGATATGATTTTTGATTTGAGAAAATCTGAATTTGAAGTTTAGAGAAAAGAAATAATGTATTACGCAAACAAAAACAATAAAAATTTCTCCACGATATTTTTAAAAGTTAGAATATAGTAAAACTGGTTTGTGCATATTTACCCTGTCCACATGTCCAATTTTAGTGGACCTATAGTGGTCCACGATTCTTGGTTCTACTTTCCGCATCATAATCAATTTTTTGATATCGTGTGACATGGCTATATGACTATGACAGTGACATCAAAACATTGATTATGATGCAGGAACTAAAACCAGTAACCGCTGGCCTAAAGCCCATTTAAATTGGACATGTGGACAGGGTACTTGTGTTTTTAAACCGGACAAAATTGCAAAAGAGGTTTTTGTGATGTGAAGCACGTCTATCATGAACAAAGACCTAGTCAAGCGCAGGATAATTGCTTCTTTGGCCCCGGAGTCCAATACTCTAATACACGACTCAATGAATTATATGCGCTATGGGCAATTAGGCGTATTGTAAGCTGCCATTAATTTAAAGCCCGGTGTATATTATTCACACTTTTGAGAGCTTAAGACATGCATGACGTAAACCTGACTTTTTACAAGTCAGTATTCCTGCTCAGTAAGCCTGCTTCGAAAAAGTGTAACAAAAGGCACAAGTTTTTGCTACAAAGCATCTTCATAATGATTCTCTGCAACACTTTCCACAAATGAATTCTCTATGACTCTTCCGTTAAAAGACGCCGATGCTTGCGGTAAACTGGACGTGGTATCCCTGAAAACGATTCATAAAAAATCTCCAAATGTTCCATTCTTTTATTCTTTAACATTTTGCATTTATATCCTACTGTCTTGAGAAAGCGACGGATGTGCTGAGCGATCTCGCTTAAGAGTCACCCGTGACTGGTTTAGGCTTAACGTCGGAGGAATTCTGATTAAGTGCCATTCCCAAATGCACAGCAAGTGAATTTCCAGTATATTCTGTAGCCTACATTGCACAGTGTCCCGCAATTAAGAGCGTCATACAAAGAGGATGCAAATATCAGTTTTTGACTAAGTGGTTTGACCTGATTCGGAAGCAAACCCCCAGGCTAACGCTTCGGAATTCAAGGCATACGCGCTATCTATTCGGCCATCACGTTTTTGTCATTTAAATAATACCAAGGAAATAATAATATTCAGTCACGACAAAAGAAAGATTAATATATAGATCTAATGCAAGCCAAGCAGTGGAAAAATCAAATCTTCATTATACTGGCGGTATTACGTCGAAGCGAGTAACGAGTGGTAGGCCCACCTCCGCGGCTTAGCGCCTGCTTGGCAACATCTCCGAAGAAACGTCGCAACGGTGGTGAGCCGTTGGCGACACTGTGCTCGATTTGACCAGCCCGGGAATCAAACTCCAGACCTCTCGCACTGATAGCGTGCGCCTAACAATTAACTGAGCTAACAGTGGAGTACACTAGAACTTCATATCATTCAAGCATCCTTACTCATAGCGAAGTGATGTTATGGGCTTCTTATTTATAAGAACTGGTGCACTTGGTGAAAGTGAAGTTTGTTTCTGCAAAAAATTATGTTCGTCAGACAAATTACGGTACTGTTTTTAGTTTTGATCGTAGCATTCACAGCCAATCAAACTCGACTGTTACTTGCAAAGTAAAAGTACAGAATAGGCCTAAATAACGTAATTGAAACTCAATACCAAACAGTCCCACGCATTATCTGACAATGAAAATTGAAAAGGATAAAAAAATCCTATTTTACGATTGTAGTTCTTTTTTAACATATCAGTTTCCATTTAGAAAGCTTTTACCTGGAAATCGTTTTCCTTTCGTCGAGTGTTCAGACAGTAAAGAACTCCCAGAATTATGACAAGAAATATGATTCCCGACAAGACACAAGCAGCAATCAGAAAACCTGTAAAAATAGAGAAAAACAAATCACGCAAATAACAACAACAACAACATCAACAACAACAACAAAAACAGAAAATTCGCACCCCCACTAAAGAGTCAAAAAACCTTGAATCCGCTAATTCTATTCACTAGAAAAAGACTCCGATTCATGAATTACATTAACGTCAATAAGGCTCGTTTCAGCAAAACAAAGCGCGATGCAGGAAATGCTATTTTTGCCAAACATTTGTAGTCCAAGTAATTTATCAATACAATACCAGCTGCGACGTTTTTTCAAAGCTGTATTGCCCATGTAGGCGCTCAGCGGCGGAGATGGACCCCGCAACTCATTATGCAGGCTTCGGTAATCGGTGTAACACCGCGCGTACATTGATGACTTTTTTATGGATTAGCATACCAGAAGTGTTTTGAGCCGCTTCATTGTTAAGATTTTCGTTTTCAATAAAATCAGTTCTCTGTATCGGACCAATGCTGACTACTCCAGCAGTCCTGGTAAAGGTTTGCGGAACTCGGACCAAGGAATCACACTAGAAGCACAAAAGCTGTAAGGTGGGTTACACGTTACCATATTAGATTCTTAACTTTTTATTTAATAAGCTAAAAACAGAAGCATTAAGTCCATGAATCAAAGTCTGTTTGACCGTAAAGTTTTTCATTGCATTTTCTTTTAAAATTTCCTCAGAGAGATTGCCTGTCTCTGACTTACGAGTTATATTATTTCTGCAGAAGAATCAAAATAGTGTTTAACAGGGGCGTAACTAGAATCAGCTGAGACCCTGGGCATTGCCCAACACTAACTGGGGTGTGCCCAGAGATTTGAAGGGGGGGCCGCAATTTAAAGCTATGCCAGCAGGGCTGGACATATTTTCACAGCGCAAAAAGAGGACAGGTTCCTTGAAGGTCACCACGTCCCTCCAAAACCAAGTGAAGAGCAAGAAAAAGGTTATAACATCCGCAGATGCCCAATTTTCCGTCCAAAGTCAAGTTAAGAGCAAAAAAAAGCTGCGGCTCCAACGGCCCCTCCTGAACACCTGGAAAAAGACCCTGGGCATTTATCCCACTAAAAAGACCTAGTTACGCCCAGTAGTATAAAAAGTAGTCCAGAAATCTACTTAAGCAAAAGTATTGTTACTGATGGCGGAAACTACTTGAAGTAGAGTAGAAAGTAGGGGATGTAAAAAGTAACCAAGTAGAAGTAAAAAGTACCAGCCTTTTGAAACTACTGTAAAAAGTAGCGTTTGCAAAACCAAGGCCATAAAGCTGAGCTTTGGCAAAAGATAATTTGCTCACTTCCAGACTTGACATATATTTTGCCGATGCTTAAGTACATTTAGGATAATTAGCACATTTATTTGACGAAAATAAAAAAGTGAAGTGTGTCATAAACCTGCAAAATGCAACCTCAGTGTCCACGCCAAACACAAACAACAAAAGTCCACTTAATATCACGAAATTGTAAAACTTATATAATAAAATAAAACAATACCAAATACTAATGTTGCCAATTTTATTATCAAGGATGATTATTTATCATTTGCGTGATACATTACGTAATATTAACTACTTATCATTTTTAAAGCCACCTAAGTAGCGTTACTTTCTGATTGAACTACGTAAGTAGAAGTAGTCGAAATTTAAATCACTCAAGCAAGTATTGGTTACCAAGCAATAATACTTAAGTAGTCTGCTCAAGTAAAACTACTTCGTGACTTTACACCACTGGTTACGCCATTGGTGTTTGATAGCCACCGAAAACTAAAAGCGCCGGTGTTGTAAACTCCGGGGCGCATGCTAGAAAACGAAGTACTAAAAAGGCAATTATTGGCAAAAGATAGTTGTGAAATTTATGGCATTTCATTGCATTGAATCACATTGACTGCACTGTGTAGAGATATGCTTAACCGTTACTTTTGAGTAACGGTTCCAAGCGATTACTTTAGAAAAGATATTCGACACTTTATATCCGTTTAGGTAATCACGAATCAAAGATCTTTTTTTTATTTTGGGCGTCGGAAGCGTGAAGACCTTTTTTTTTTTTTTTTGGGTCTTCACCTGATGTTTGGGGGAAAATTGGACGTCGGAAGGCGTAAAGGTTTGGTAGAGATGTGCTTAACCGTTACTTTTAAGTTCTAAGTGATTACTTTAAAGTAATCACTTAGAACTTAAAAGTAATCACTTAGAACTTAAAAGTAACGGTTAAGCACATCTCTACCAAATCTTCACGCTTTCCGATGTCCAATTTTCCCCCAATTATCGGGTGAAGACCCCCCCCAAAAAAAAGGTTGTCACGCCTTCCTACGTCTATTTTCCCACAAACATCGATTCGTGATTACCTAAACGAATACCAGTAACGGATAAAAAGTATGGAATATCTTCTCTAGAGTAAAGATGTGCTTAACCGTTAGTTTCAAGAAACAGTTTCATGTGATTACTTTAGAAAAGACGTCGGAAGGCGTGAAGACCTTTTTTTTTTTTGGTCTTCACCCGATGTTTGGGGAAAAATTGGACGTCGGGGCCCCGGAAGATGATTTCGAGGGAGACCCACGCATTGCCTAGTTTCGGCCCTGGATGGCAAACGAATACAATTTGGAATCGGTATTGTGAAAAAACGAATCTGTTAATATCCGTTACTTCTTCTTCACCGTTACTTTTTAACGAATGATTACAATGCGCCCATCTCTAGTACTGTATATTGTTTTGGTGAGAAGAACAACTACTTTTTTTAAATTTTTGTTAACTTACTCCACTTTGTTCGCAATTATCACAAGCTCCAACTGAGCAATGAAGATAAAATTCGCGCTGTGCAGGAAGAAGGAAAAAGATTGGAAATCGGATTGTAACGTCACTGTTTTGGCCATTATCTGACAATGTTATGACGTTCCTCCAATTTCTACTGGCACAACTACAACACAAAACACGGAGTTGGATGAAGCATTTTGACTTTTGTAAAAATCATCCTCTCTATGTGTGTTGCAAACCATCGTTGTTATATCAGAAAGGTCAACATTGCACAAAAACTTATTTTTTTAAGGGAAGAAAAAATTGAGTTTTAGCAAGGGTGAAAGCAAACGAAATTCAAGGACAATTTAGTAACTGACGAGTTCACATTTTTGTCTCAATCCCTACCGTTTATGTTGATAAATTCAAACAAGGAACTTCTACCACCCTACGCTTTTACATCAATGACATTATTTGCAGGATCCTTACCCCTACTACTTCATGAAAAAAATGATTTAAAATGATAGAATAATGCCACAATGACCAGAGTTTTAACGAGGCAACATAATCATGAGAAAAAAACTCAAAATTGGTTTCATTTACTCCAAAGGTGCTTAATCTATCATTTTTGTCAATGGAGGTATAGGTATAGTCGGTTGAACAGCACAATGTTTAATATTTTGTCACTTCTTCGTCCTTCAGAAAAAATAGCTGAAAAGCTAAAATTCAAAACCTACCGTAATTAAAAAAAAAAAAAAAAAAAAACGATTCAGGTTTGCATGTCGTTAACTTAAAAACTAAATTTGCTTTTTATCGGTATAATAAAAGCTATCAAGAAAAACATTGTTGTAGCTTTGCAAAAACTACTTTTAGAAAATGTGATAAAAAGCACAGTCACTTGGTAGCAACGTAGCCCAACTTACCCTGGGAAGTCCACGATGGTGTCGGTAATGTTGTGAACAAGACTGTCAGCTCGTTTAGTTGCCCAGCAAGTTTCCAACAAAAGATGTTCTGTTGGTTCACTTGTGTAGTTTAAGTGAACACCCATGTATACAAAATCTCCGCTAAGAACACGAAGTGGAGGAATGACTTTAGTCGAGAACGTGGAACTCTATTAAATCGTCAGCAATGATGTTGTCAAAACGCCGACTAAACTTATTGAAAGCAGGTGCAAGTAAGTTAACAGTTTCAGTCAGGCTACTTACTCAAATAAAATCAGCCGAACTACGCGTAACTACGGTAACTCACCCAACGAAGTTAGCGTTGTAGTGGCAAAACCTGGAGATAATTCACCATCACTTACTTCTTATTAATTATCATAGCAGGATTATAAGCGAAACAACCAAACCCAAATGCATGCATATCATAATCCTATACTCCATTTTAGCGACATCACAATAACTCCAGCAGTATTACAAGAAAGAATTTAAAGATGAATTTTTACCGTGTAAAAATACGCTGTTGCATCGATATCGTAGGTGCACGGCCCAGACCCGATGATGATGTCACTGTTGACTGCGCATTGTCCTTGGATTACAATGGCGCAGTGGACCAAAAATACAAACCACGCTAAAATCAACATTTTTTGTGAATACGATGTAGGCGGCAAACTGTACTGCACACTAAAAATACTGCTAGAAAGCGGAAGGGGGAATGCTATTTTGTTATCCTGTTATGTGGAGATAATGCAGTTTCATTGACAGACCCTGAAGTCGTGGTAAAGAAGCTCAAAACCCCTAATTTTTTTTGATTTTTTGTACGTAACAGTCGAATAGGCTGGTACTCAACTGGCCACTGACCTCAACTCTCAAGGGTGTGGATAGCTAATGACCACACACATGTTTCAATCACTACTTTTTCTTAATTTCGGAATCACTTTTTTGGAGTAACATTCCGAAAAGAAAGTATTTGGCTATTTCATGCACTAATTTTCCTTTTCCAAACACAAACGAGTCGTGAATTATGAGTCATAATTAAAAACTTACCGAAAATAAAACAATAAAACATTCAGGCCTACAAACTCATCAATTGTCTTTCAAAATTAACTGCAATAAATTAAACAAAACATAAATGATGTCTTCTGCGTTTCAACAAAGGAAATTTATGCAAATTCTTCAGAATCCTTCAACATTACGCTTCCATTGCTTTCTCGTTCAGTTTGAGACAGATTTTGACACTATCACTGGTAATCAACTCTGGCTATTTTTGTAAAGAGCATATCTCAGTTTTCCCATGGATTTGGATCAAATTTAAGTTGAAAATGTTACCCTTGAATGAACATATATAAACATATCATACGATATAATTTCAAGTGCTGCCACTCCCTTACGTCACGGATAGTGACCGTGTTTTGATGACGTCACGTCATGCGCAATAATACAAATTATGACTCAGATTTTGGATTAAAGTAGAAAATTCAAAGCAAGTTGTCTTAAAATAAAAATTGTTTGATACTAAAATTAACTTATGAGACACAACTCTTAAAAAAAGTTTAAAAATGTGACATAAGTTTTAAAAACAATAGTGACGTTTAGTAATGAAATCATCTTATGTAAGTCACATAGATAGTGCATATTATGGACCTGCAATAAAAAAAAAACAAACTTGGTGATTATGGGCCTAACCTCTCTGCGTCTTTAAAGTTTTTGGTACAGACAACACGCTTAGTCGCTTAGTTTTTATATTGCTTACATATGAAGATGTATTAACTTGAATGAAGATCGGTCCGAAAATTTGTTGGCTCGTGTACTTGAGTTTACAACGGACAATTTCAACGACGTGCAACTTTGCGCTTAGCAAAAAATGCTCAATAAAAACCTAGGAGCTCAATTGCTATTTCTAATATGGGCGCCAGTGTAGCAAACCAGTACATATACAGCAGTGTGCGAATTAATAGGGACAAAATTATTTTTTGATTTTTTTCAAAATTCCTGTGGGTTATTTTGCTGCAGAGGCTCTATATACTGTTATGAGAAGATTTAGTTTATTTTGTGATGTGTTTGCAAGGATTTAGAAAGATTTTGATTTGAATATTCAGTGTTTAGTAGTAGATTTAGTTAAGATTAAGCGAGTGACCTTGTTAGTGAAGAAAAAGTGTTTTTTTTTATATTTGCCTGTGGATGTGTTTATTGACTCTGAAATAATGGATATCACTCCAAGAAAGAGAGTAAAAGTTGTGGCCCTCCGAGAACACACACATACGACCATTCGAAAGATAGGAGAGGAGCTAAATTTGACCAAATCGACAGTTGGAAGAATTTTAAAGATGAGGGAAGATCGCAGTGATGTCACCACCACCAATAGACGTGGTCGATGTGGAAGAAAGCGAAAAACTACCACTCATGATGATAGAATGATATTGCGAAACGGTCTAAAAGACCCCAGGAAAACCCGCAAAGACCTGCAGAGAGATTTGGCCATGGCAGGAGTCGATATCGACTTGTCAACTGTTAGAAAAAGACTTGTTCAAGCCGGTAGAATAGCCAGATGCCCCCGAAAAAAGCAGTTGCTGACTGATGTTATGAAAAAGAAACGTTTAGTTTGGGCAAAAAAATATAGACATTGGGGAAAGGAAGAATGGAGAAAGGTTATATTTTCGGACGAGAGCCATTTTGAGGTGCATGGTCACAGATCACAGTACGTGAGACGAAGTACTGGTGAACCTCTTAACAGCTTTCACATCCAGCAAGCTCCAAAACATCCTCCAAAAAATGTTTTGGGGATGCTTTACGTTTAAGGGCACCGATAGGTTATGTTCAATTGAAGGTATATGATCAACTCCACTAATTACCAAGAAATATTGGAAACGAAATTAGTTATGTTTATGCAACAGTCATTTCCAGATGGAAATGGGATTTTCCAGCAGGACAATGCACCCTGCCACACATAAAAAAAAATGCTAACTTTTTTTCAAAAAAGCCAAATTGACCGTTTTAGACTGGCCTGGCAACTCTCCTGACTTGAATCCAATAAAAAACTTGTGGGCAATCATAAAAAACGTCTTCAAAAGTCTGATTGCTCCACGAAAACAAAGCTCATAGAAGCAATAATTAATCAGAATTTGGTATCATGATGATGAGGTCCAAAATATTTGCTCAACCCTTGTTGATTCGATGCCAACACGAATTTCCATGCTCATCAATGCCAAAGGGGAACATATTAAATATTAAAACTGTTTAATTGAAATAATTGGGGCTAAATACACGTTTTTGGCCAATTTTGTTATTTCTTGATCGTTTTTTTCTTGTCCCAATTATTTCGCACACTACTGTACTCTGGGTGTAAAGATCCAAATTTGGTATTCAATTAAATTTTGAATTCAATTAAATGATTATTCTGTTACATGATTATTTTGTTGGCGACATGCCTAACGGTACCGCGCGCAGGAGACAAATAACGGATGGCTACTGATTCGAAGAGCGCAAGCTCACTTCGCAGTTTCCCTCAACTACTGTTGAATTTTCAGTTCAATATAATTTGAAAATAGCCTCAAGTGTTTGAACCAAGTGCAGTTACAGTCTTCGGTAATTTCACCATCGTCTACGCCGGTGGTTTTCAACCTTTTTCAAGTCCCGGATCCCTAAGTTAAGCTATTTGTTGTTGCGGACCCCATACAAATTGACACAAATAGACACGATTTTAGAATTGTTATTGAAAGTAATGTGAGTAAAAATCAAAGGCTACCTTCACCAGGGATGCCTTTTTGTTACCGCTTGCCAAAAGCTATCCATTTGAAGATATGATGGGCGGCACTTATTTTTTCAAGTAAAAATCCCAACTGCACAAAACACGACTCGCTGCTCACGCAAAAACAGCTCAATTTTTGGCGTTGGCTTTGATAACAAGTTGTATTTTGGGGAAGGACCAATATTGCTTATTTACTCATTCTTTTTCTTCTTTCGGCTTTTCCCTACTTGAGGTCGCCTCACCGCAAAAGTCTTCTCCTTCGGTCAACTTCGTCTCTCTCTCTCTTGCTCCAACCATCTCCATGTCTTCTCTCACCAAACCCATCTATCTTCTCTTTGACCTTCCTCGCTTTCTTTTACCAAATTGTTTATTTACTCATAATTACAAATTTATCTCGGAAACTCCATTAACATTGACAGCGCTGCCTGTAAATAATTGCGTTTCTGAGCTTCTTGATCTGCAGGCTGTTGGTGTAGCTATTCTAGAATAGAGCTTGGTGCCGAGACGCTGTAGAGCAGATGCGCGTCAGGGCTGCGAACTCGAACTTGAACTCGAAAGAACTCGATCATTTTGCCAAACTCGAACTTGAACTCGAAAAAATATTTTTTCTGAACTCGAACTCGCATAAAACTGTTCGAGTTCATTAAAAAGATAGTTA
Source organism: Trididemnum miniatum (assembly GCA_964006365.1). Lineage (NCBI taxonomy): Eukaryota > Metazoa > Chordata > Ascidiacea > Aplousobranchia > Didemnidae > Trididemnum > Trididemnum miniatum. The sequence goes on along the minus strand of OZ023243.1, from coordinate 9,551,954 downwards.
AATTGTTGAAAAGAAATAAAAGATCACTATACGAAATATAGTTTGTTGTTCAAGTAGTCACAATCGGTGTAAATTGAAGTTATGATTTTACCAATAGAAAAGCTGCATGTCGTTTATTTGTTCATGCCATTGCGACCTACAAAGTCCAGGGCTGCGAACTCGAATTTGAACTCGAACTCGCCGAACTCGAACTCGAAAAATAAAATTCTTAGAACTCGAACTTGAACTTGCAAATATCTCTTAAACTCGAACTTGAATTCGGTTAAAAATCGATCGAGTTTGCAGCCCTGATGCGCGTATAATCTTTTTGATGCGAAAGTCTAACACGAGTTTGGTACCCATATAACTGCGCATGGAGACAGAAGGCACACGCACTAGCTGGATGTTTTGCAGAAAGCCCTTGCCAAAAAAAAACATCCCAGTCTCTCTGTAGTACCAGTACTTCAGGCGTAACGGGGGTGTTTTTTCTTAAATCAAACACTTATTACTAGCGGCAAAAGATCGTATTCAGTGCTTGACCTTCTTAAATCACGTTTAGATCGTTTCACGTCACTACTGGTATATTTCACAAACATTATTAGTAGCATCAGGAGTTTATAAACAAGTTTGAAAAAGTGGAGTAGGCTACTGTATTGCAAAGCCCGTGTAACTTCGTAGTTATACGGATTTTGTTGCATTGCAGTGAAGAAAAAATAAATATTGGAATTTACTAACACTTCAAATGTTTCTGCGGGCGATTTAGCATAAAAATTTTGAGGAGGCCACGGGCCGAAAAATTTTGACTGACTGGCTGGATCCGGGCCGCAGATTGACGACGCCTAACCTTAGCTATGCAAATTTTGGCACAATGAATTTGATATCTGGATCAAAATTTGTGAATGCAAGGCGTCAATTATTATGCAGTAACAAACGATTTTTCGCTTTTGCTTTAATGTGTGGAAGCACTGGAAGCATTTTCAACTAGGTATGGTTTTGTGAAGGGCAAAATTGTATCATTACAGGCAATAGCTCCAAGTGTGGAAGCATTTATCTATCGTTTTTCTATCCAGAATTTGACATGCCGATAACCATTCGTAAGTAAGAAAGTTTCAGCTCCAACTGTTGGTTGCAAATTAAGCAGTGCCTCCTTATGCGTGAGTTTGCAAAGTTTCAATGATTCAGTCTTACCAAAAAAGGTCGAAAGAAGTTGCTTGGGCCTTAGAACTACCGGTGCCTATTTCATATTCTCATATCGTTCTGAAAAAGATCATTTTTTGAAATGCATTAATATTATTAAACCCCGGTACTTCAATAAACTGCCCTATTTTTGATGAAATTTTCAACACTTTGGCGGACCCCTTGCGGACCCTTTAGACCTAGCGGCCCCCTTAAAGTCATTCGCGGACCACTTGGGGGTCCGCGGACCCCAGGTTGAAAACCACTGGTCTACGCTATCACCAGGAATATCTTTACCCATATAAATTTAGTACAACAGCAACAGTACTGCAGCTTTATGTTTCCACCGTAAGCTGTTTTCCCGTACCATATTTACTGTGTTCCGTAGGAGTATTTTGTTTTATAAGTATTTGCAACAAGTACAAATAGAAAGCTAAAACACCAAAGCGTTAGGTCTCTTGAAAGAATTTAAGCAGAAAATTGCCATTGATTTCAACGCAATCAGAATGATTTTGACCATCTAAGCCAGTGGTTCTCAACCAGTGGGCCATGGACACATTTTGAGGTGGGCCACAAGAACTTTTTAAAAAATTGCTACATTTATTAAAATATTCTATTTCATTTGTGTCACTATATAGTTAATTTTACACCTTTGTGTTTGTTTAGTAATTTTGACAGTAGTAGCGATGAATGACGCTGCTGTTTTTTTGCTACAGAGTGGTAATTTTCATTCCAATTATTCAATCAATAATGTGTAGTTTCATGGAAAGTTTGTAAAACCAATCTAGGCGATTGTCGTAATAGGATTTATTTATCGCTGTGTTGGAGGCGTGATACATCAATGCATTCGATTGCGTCATATATGGACTTTGATTTTAAGCTACTGCAACAGTGTAGTTCTCAAACCAAGCCACTTGGCTCCCTAAGGTAGAATTTGCAAGTTGAAGGGATGAACAGCGGCGGATCCAGAGGGGAAACTACGCTTGAAAAAGTGACGAAATTTAATGTCCTCCCTAAAAAAATTTCGGAATACGTTCCTGACATGAAACATTTTAAAAAGACTGATTTACGCCCGTTTCCGGGTTTAAACGTGTTTGTATTTAGTTAACATTTAACCTAATTCAAAATTATATCTCTCCCACACCAAAACTTTCTGGATAGGCTTCTGAGGATGAATACTCGTTTAGAAAGGATGAAAAGCTAATGGGCCACAGCACTTTGGCGTAACAAAAAATGGGCCACGAAAGAAAAAAGGTTGAGAACCGCTGAACTAAGCAATGGCGTAGCGAAAAACCATAAAGAGAGAAAGGCAAAAACTGCAAAAGCCATCAAAAGAGTGTGGTATATTTCAGTCACTCAGCAACACTTGATCTTTTTTACTAAAAAGCAATGGCAAACGGGATGGAAAGGGGAGGGCATGGCACAATGCACCTATTATTTTGGTACAAGTTTTGTTCAAAATTCGTATTGTTTCGCAAACACAAAAATGGTAATCTTAGCGGTGTATCTGAAATTTACGACTATTTTATTGTTGATGAGAAGATCTAAGGTGTGGTGAAACCTATTTGCAGCATAATTCAATGTTTCCCGGCGTAAATCCTCATAATTATGAGCTTATTCTTCCGCAACAACAAAATGTTTAGCATATTTTGATATCAGCTGCTTTAAACACATAGAAATACCTCATGTTTTTCTCTATTTACAACTTGTAACTATGGATTCTTAAGAATCTTGTTATGTTTTGTTTATGCGACTTCGGTTTAATAGGATGGTTTACGATGGATTCTATAACTCACAAGAGGTCCAAACTGTCCAAATATCGCGCTGTTAAAACTACACAAATGAAATCTTATAATGTCTTGCTACAACCCCCTCAGACATTGCTATGGTAACACAAATTTCAGCCCCCCCCCCTTCCTCAAAGTACTTCCAACGCCCCTGCTCAGAGGTGTAGCCTGCAAAAAATTTAGGGGGTAGGGCCAGATTTAGACAATGAAAGAAACACCTGTTTTCATTCGCTTTTAGTGATTGATCAGTCAAAAAAGATTTTCGTGCATCAAAACGAAGGCGGCAGGGCCGGGGCGCCACTTGCTTATCATATAATATCTATGTAAAGCCGTTATCACAATCGCGTAAAAACTGAGTGAAAAAAAGCTGTGTATTTACATGCTGATTGTTCTAGCAATTGTAAACGAACATTTTTTAAAATAATTTATGCGTAACCATGGCAAAAAAGTGCTGTAGGTCAACATACAGTAATATTATTAAGCGGTGAAAAGGAGTTTCCAAGCTACTCAATGAACACTTAAACAGACGTAAATCCAAGCATCAAAAATCACAAAAACTTGTCTTAGCTTGCTCTACTACTTTTTTCTCACTTTTTTGTATCGTAGCCTACTTCAGATAGAAAGTACAACGGAAGTTCATGTTAGCTACAAGAGCAGCCAAGCTGAACAGAAAAGAAACTAACCGTGTGAAAAAGGATGAAAAAGACCAAAAAAATAAAAAATTTGGAAAAATTTTGAAATTCAGCAAAGAATATTATGAGTGTATAAGATTTTACTGCTTCATGTTATATAGAAGAAAACAGGCCTTTGATAGGAAAAAAAAAAGGCTTCTTGGTGTTTCATGTAAAGTTCAAACGGGCCTGGGCCTCAGCTCGCTGCTGTGCGGACCTAAATGAAACGTAAACCTTATTTTTGTAAGTCCTTCAATTCAGTGGACCCATAAACACTTCAGTGTAAAAAAACTTTGGCTGTAAGACGCTGTTTCAAGATATCAATGTCATATGAAACTTAATTTAGCCCTCTGTATCCCCCGATGTGACTTCTCCTACAGGGGCAAATATCCAGAGTTTTTAGGGAATCTAAAAATTCAAAAAGTGCTTGCCTTGCTGTTTTGTGTCTGGAACAGGAGTCGGCAATCGGCTGCTCCGGAGCCGCATACGGCTCTTTCCTCCTTACACTGCGGCTCAGCAAATTTTTAATTTAATTTTCTCTGAAGCAGTTAGTGGGTTTCATAAGCAACACACTATAGTTGTTTAAACAAAGAGTAAAGGTAGATGAAGAAAGCGATTCACAGTGTTTTCTTTATAGCCCATCTTTAAAAGGGTGGTCAAATCCCTAATAAGCGTATGTATCTTTTTTTGGATAAATGCGTTCATTACCCATTTTAGATGTCAAAAAGTATTTAGGGCTCAACAACTGAAAAGCAATGTTCTTCCTGGCCTACCGGACGGGAAGTCATGACGACTTCTTCTTGTTGGGTCAGAGGCTATAACTGCACTCCATCACAAACAGTGCATAGCACTCCAGTAAATCGTACCGTGGAGCGAGACAGCGCTGTTTCTGGCTATTAGCCTTCATCAGCCGCCCTCAGGTGAAGAACATGTATCTTTCAGGACGAATAATCTTGCCAGGATCACTCATCCCTTCGTATAAATATTTCTTAAAGAATTTAACCTTTGTGGTACGCATATCCACTCGTGTGGCTACGTCACCATTCCAGTCAAACTCTTTACGTGGCCAAGGTGAAGATCAACAACTAAAAAGCAATGTCCTTCTTTCTTGATCTTCACCTTGGCCACGTAAAGAGTTTGACTGGAATGGTGACGTAGCCACACGAGTGCATATGCGTACCACATAGGTTAAATTCTTTAAGAAATATTTATCCGAAGGGATGAGTAATTCTGGCAAGATCATTCGTCCTGGAAGATAAATGATTTTCACCTGAGAGCGGCTGATGAAGGCTAATAGCCCGAAACAGGCGCTGTCTCGCTCTACGGTAGTGTTTAGGGCTTCCAGGAAGTTTTTTTTGTTTGGAAACCGGATTCAAATGGCTCTTTCGGTATTAAAGGTTGCCGACCCCTGGTCTAAAAGCATAGGAAAGCAATAATACATTAATATGCATTAATAAAATTTAGGAGGGGCTTCTCTTGAGTCCCTATAGCTTCCCCTGGATACGCCTTAGTCTTACAACATTTTTGTCACATTTAAGAGCATCTTAATCGCTGCAGTTCATAATAAGACTAGAGTGCATTCATAAACTTTACATCTTGAAGCTGTTTTGTATGGGGTGCCGTTTGTAAAAGAATGCAAATAAACGGAATATATTCAAATCGACTCCTATTTTGTGTCAATTTAACAACTAAACGGAATTTAATTAAATCGACACGTTGTTTCATGTCGATTTGACAAATAAATGGAATTTAATTAAATCGACACATGTTTCGTGTCGATTTGACAAATAAACGGTATTTATTAAATCGACACGTTATTTCGTGTCGATTTGACAAATAAACGGTATTTATTAAATCGACGCGTTACGAATGGCCCTTGCTGCGCCGTTTGAAAAAGCAGTGTTTCTGCGATTTTGGATCAGAATCAGTTTGCGTGATAGGTTGGTTCTAGACTTCACAGGTTCCATATTCTATTACTGGCTACGGTTAGCTTGTGTTACGGAATATCGAACCTAAAACACTGCTTTTACAAACGGCGCAGTAAGGGCCATTTGTAACGCGTCGATTTAAATAAATACCGTTTGTTTGTCAAATCGACACGAAATAACGTTTCAATTTAATTAAATACCGTTTATTTGTCAAATCGGCACGAAATACGTGTCGATTTAATTAAATTCCATTTATTTGTTAATTAATTCCGTTTATTAGTCAAATCGACATGAACTAACATGTCGATTTAATCAAATTCCGTTTATTTGTCATATTGTCATGAACTAACGTGTCGATTTAATTAAATTCCGTTTATTTGTTAAATCGACCCAAAATACGTGTCGATTTGATTAAATTCCGTTTACTTGCAACTTTTTACAAACACACCCCATAGTTTTAAACGACTTTTTGAGGTGTATTTGCGCTGTGATTTTAGATAACATGATGATGTTAAAAGAAAATAGAGGTCGTAGTTAATTATTCTCCGAACCCATTTCGTATGCATTGTTTTCAGTTACTTAAGTAGCTGTGTAAGATTGAAAAACAGCAAAAATGTAAAAAGTTTCTGATTTAGACGTTTTGACAACAGACTTAGCAGACTGTCACCGTTAGTAGTACTATGTAAGTTTGTGACGTTTTACCTTGCCTTTGTTTTCTCAGTACTGCCATTTAAGGGAAATAATGCAATGATAATTCCAATAATGATATGACAACGATCATTATGCGTAATAATCGATAGAATATTATTGCTGCTACTATGTTGTACTAAAAATGAATAGTTTTTCGTTGGTTTTTTAAGCTACAATAGTTATCCCTCTTATAAACTGCGTGGTGGTGAAATTGGGGTTAGATGGTTTCCAACTCCTTCGTCTGAACTTGATGGACTGAGATTCGTTGTAAATAATGAAAAAAAACGTATGTATTGTAAACCGTAGAAATTTACCGAAAAATGACATCGACCTAAATTTGCTATGGAACATCAAGCAAGCAACACCGCATTTGATTTGTTTTTTTACGAGAAAGATCAAGTGCGGTATCAATTTAATCCCAGATTTGTCAGGTAATATAATAATTGGAATCTTGAATTTCTGAAGCGGACACTGTTGAATTTCGTAACTGCCCTCTGCTAACTGTGTGATTCCTTCCAGCTTTTGGTCCAACAGCTATAGACACAAATCCCTACCATGGTAGTGAGCTTGGAGAATTTAACCTGTCGATGTCCTTTTTCGATTTTTACATTATTACTATGGTTATTCATATTATAGAATAAGCTTAATTTTTTTATTTTTCAGAATCAAAGTTAATTTTTTTCACGCTTTTTAATTAAACATTTTGATATATTGATAATTATCTTGACACGATGGGTTGTACAAACGCAAAAGAAGTTAAAGCGACTGATCAAAAATCAAAATCAAAACCAAGACATACCGGTAAACCGCACTCTGATCCTCCTAAAGCACACAGCAAAGCCAAAATAGAAGATCCGAAACCCGCTGAAAGACCTGCACCGGTCCCATCGGTAGCTGAAGAAAAGCGCAAATCCAATGCAACTACTTCTGGAGAGTCTGGTAAGGAAGTAGAAAATATTCAGCAAACCCACCCGAAGCAAAGCGCTACCGAACCAGCTGATGAACTTTTTGCTGATGCTCCAGAAGAATAAGTTTCCTATTATTTCATTTTGAAAGTTTCTAGTTGTTGTTATTTTTAAAGAAGACTTCTCGAATTTAAAATGAAAAAGTGTTGCCCTAAAACACCGTGTTACTGATAAAGTTTTGTTAATGTAAACCGCATATGCTTATTTTTTTTGACAATGTTTATCTGACCGCGAAGAAAATGCCATACCAAGAAATGCTTTGTCCTTTGTTGCAAAAATTGTAACAAGTAAAAGTTTTGTTGCTACAAAGATTAATTTTACAAGTTCCCGTAACCCATGATGTAGATGTTTATAATATTTTTTTAAAGCGTAAATTACAATTTAAATAAACTATATGTATTTTATTGGCGTCTTGATATCTTTCAATTTCCGTCTCTAGCATAGACTGAATTGTTGTTGCAGTTTGGATAATTGCCAGTGCTCGAGTTGCAAAAACACCTATAGGGGGATGGTGCTAGCTTTTCACGTAGCCATAAAGGAGGGATGGTCATTATTCAATAGGAATTGGTTCGGGCTAAAATATTTTAAGTGGGATGGTGTTGTTTTCCGGGAGGATGCCATCCCCCCGCACCCTCCCTTAACTTGAGAACTTCTTGTTGTAGTTGCAATGCTTATTATTTTTGCTTGCGCAGATTAAGCACTCACAGTACGCTTGCTCCCGCAGGTCTCCTGCGAAACAAATTGAGCAATTATCGCTCGAATTCTTCACAAAAACTGTGCCCTAATGACTTTGGGCACTTCCCCCTTCAGTCTTCGTAGTTCTCTAGAAGGCGAACACACATTGCCATCATATTGGCCAATTTTTCGTGTGCAAGTGGTTACAGTACTGACAGATTTTTTCAGTATAGAAACATTGAAATGTGCACCACAATAAAAAGAAAGTTCTACGCGTGATTAAATAAGTTAAAGTGCGTTTACCGATGCGCTGCATGCGGCACCCAAAGCGAGGCAACGATTACAACGTACGGTAAGTAAATGCAGCAGAGTTTCGCGTGTTTGGAATAAAAAAGCAAATAAAACGAACACGTGACGAAAAAATTGTCGAGTGTGCCGCCTTTATGATGGTCCCTCCCCCCACAAAATCAAGTCCTCTGAAAAAGGTTTACTGCTAACGGCACGATCAAGGCCTGCAAAAAGCATGCTCCCCCCGGAAAGTTTGTCCCGTGGCCCACTAAAATTTTAATACGGCCCTGAGCGCACTGGGCCTATATTTCACTGTTTCACAAAGTCATCTACCTGACTATAAAAAGTATAAACCGTAGAATAGCAGGAGTGGATTTTAATTTCAACACCATCAACACGATAACGATTAAAAAATACGATAAGATGAAAGAAATACAACAACGACACCAGAAAACAAAAGAGGCAACAAAATGAATAACTTTATGGCTTGCAGGTAGGAGAAGTCGAGAAGATGATTAGAAAAACAAGAATGGGCATTGGTTATTAGAACAGGCTGGAACACCCAATTCCAAAGTAATATAGGCTATACGCATAGAGGCCTACGATAGATGAGCGGACTGTGATACTATCGACTCCGGATCCATTCTGATTTTTTGAAACAAAAACTCAATCCGCCCCGAGTTTAAAATATCAAGCTAAACACTAAAATGAGAGTCCACAGTGCGACTCAGTCCGAAAAAACAACTTTATTTTTGAAAATAACGTGTAATTACGTAGTAATGCGACAATGCTTATCCCGCGATTAGCAACCTCCATTGAAAAAGATCAAGGCAAAGTTTTGTATTTTGTTGCATATTTCTCCTCCTATCCAGGCAAAGGTTGGACCCCCCCCAATGGTTTGTCAGCGTTTGTGCTTTATAGCCAGTATTCGTTCATTTGTCGTAAAATACGATAATTTTGGTCCTTGCTTCATCTGCGATTGTTGTAACATCACAGCACAAGCCCACTGTCCTAACGTTTGTAGTACAATCGCAATTGCGAAAAGCGTTGGCCCTTGGCCGGTGTTCATGGCTGTTGGTAAGGTGAGAACAACAGCTACTGCAGTAGATAAAATAGTTAAATAAATAACTGAGGTTAATTTCGAATTGTTGTAAACAGAAAAGTCAACAGTACCTGAAGGTTGCTTGCGCTCTTTGGGTCAGCTGCCCCCAGCCCCCCGGTATACAGGCCCGATACTAGGCAATGCGAAGCCTCCCGAAATTATCTTTCGAGGCCCCCTAAAAACTGTTTCTTGGATGGTGATGCAAAAGAGCAAGCCCCGAAGGGGCGATGCCAAGCTAGGGGAGTCTGGGGGCATGCCCCCAGAAAATTTTGCGGAATTTGACTCCAACATTTTGCTATCTACGAGAAGAAAAAACGTTTTAAGGCTTATTTTTGTGCCTTTCACTTGAGGATGAGGGGCCATTGGCAGGAGCGAATCTAGAAAGTTTTAATGGAGGGGATGTGGTTTTAAATTAGGTTGAATGTTAACTAAATATAAAGACGTTTAGACCCGGAAGCGGGCGTAAATAAGTCCTGTCAAAATGTTTCATGTCAGGGGCGTATTCAGAATTTTTTTCAGGAAGAAGGCACGAAATTTCGTCGCTTTTTCAAGCGCAATTTTTTCCCGGCAGAGTTATTTTAAGCAACTTAAGTAACAAAAACGACTTTAGGGGGTCCGGGGGCATGCTACCCCGAAGAATTTTTGAAAATTTGCGTACTGTAATGATCATTTTAGCGCTTTTCGAACAATTTTCAGGCAAAGTTTGTTCATATTTTCGGCCCCTAACTTTGGGTGCTTCATCAAATATGATGCATTTTGTGAGCACAGTTTCGATTATGCGTGCTTAAGGCGACTAAGGTTTATTGTAATGAACAGGGGTGCAAATCTATGTTGAGCATTGGGGGAGATGATTTAGCAAAATCGACCATTTTTAGATATTGTGGGGTAGGATTTAGCAAATTTGACACGTCTGCAGATGTCCAATTTTTTGCCCACAATGAAGTGAAGACCAAAAAAAGGTCATAACGTTCTCAGATGACCAATTTTTTGCCCAAAATAAAGTGAAGACCAAAAATAGGTCATCACTTTCGCTGATGCCCAGTTTTGGGACATGAAAATATTGGGGGGATGCTGCAGGATTATTGGGGGGGGATACATTCCTTAATGGATTTGCACCCATGATTATGAAGAGGTTCGAAATTACAGAAAAACTTTATTAATCCAAAGCATTGTTGAAAATGGCTGGTGAGGGGGTGCATCCCCCACATCCCCCCCTGGATCCGCCCCTGGCCCTTGGTATGCTACTAAACGTTTGTTTGCTAGTTTTGCGACTGCTTTTTTTCCGAAAATTTGCAGGGCCCCCCCATGGCAAAAAAAGCATACATATGGTATGGGGGCCCCACATTGCGCGAGTCAAGACAAAAAATATATTGAATCTTAGAATAGGCCTATTTAAGGCACCATTATCATACGTTGAGTAAATAGTACTGCGTACTGACTATTTACGGGGCCCTTTTTTGTGCGGCCCCCCCCGATAGGGAGGTTCGGGGAGCGCTAGTTTCGGCACTGCCGGTATACATATGTCAAATGCGATCAGTGGCGTACGCACGGGGGAAGGGGGAGTTCGCGGTCAACCCCCTCCCATTGACGATTGTAAAATAAATAAAAACCTCTCTTTTTGGAACGATCCGTTTTTTCTTTATACAAAGATTGCCAAAATTGCTATCTTGTTTTTCTGTGCTATCCAATTTGCGTATATCATCTTGAAAAACTTAGATTGTGATGCAATAACGCCGATAGTCAAACTTTTCTGGTGCGTTGCGCTTGACGTTAACGATTGACGTTAGCAGAAAAAGTGAAACCTTTCTTTTTTGAAACGAACCGACTTTTCTTCGCGCGGAACTTGCCGAAATTGCTGTCATGTTTTTTCAGTTCTTTCCAACTTCCAACTTTCTAATTTAACTTCGAGAAACTTTTGTTACGATTGTTTTGAAACCGTCGTAACTCTTATGAAGTTCTCGGTAAAACAATTGATAGGACGGAACGTCAAAGCCTTCTCTCCTCACTTCCGCTCTCCTGTCAACCAGACTTGAACCAACATAAAAATCCTTTATTAAGGGCTAAGCCTTTTGGGCTAAAATTCAAACTTGAAGCAATGACGAACAGTAAAGCAAGTCTTTCAGAGTCTTTCAGAGAGACAGAGTGAAATTTTACCCATGAAAACCCAGCTATATCACCAAATTTAAAATCTCAGCAGTCAAATAGCAACTCAAAATCTTGATCTCAAAAGCACTTCGTGCACAATATTACAGGGTTTTAACAATGAAATGAAATGTTGTGTGGTTTTGTGGCGCTTTATAACTACTAAGATCCTTTAGCGCCAGGACTAAATTTTGTCAAGAATTCACGGACACATTTTTATTCTCTGTTTATTTCATCCTCCACGCTACACTTAATTGCTGAGCGTTTAGCAAGTGTAACAGCAGATACCAGTTATAAAGTCTTTGGTTTGACCCGACTGAGAATAGAACTCAGCCTACCAGCTTCCAAGGCGAACGCTCTTAACCACTAAGCCATGGCGCAGTCAGTCATACAATAGAAAAAAGGCAGTGTTTGAAGATGCTGCACTGATTACAGAGTGCAAAGCCTGCAACCCCGTGCGAGAACAAAGTGATTTTTACAAGTCGGACTTCAGTGCGTTGGTTCGTGTAGAGACTAGAGAACGGTGAAATTTTAAACAATGGTTCGACTTCGAGTCCTTAGCAAACGAAAATTTACTTAGTATAAATATTTGCCGAAGCGGGAACAACGATGCGACGCAACAATACCGGTATTCCAACTTTTCTGATGTGTTTTGCTTGAACTGCAGTTTTGTTACTGATCCTGCTGTGAAGCAATTGGTAAGTAGGAGTTTCCTTAAATACGGTGTATCTGCAGAACTACGGGCGCACACAAAAAATTTTTTAAAAAATGGCCGAGTGGTATGGATCAGATGGCCGAGTGGTATAAAGCGTCTGCTTCTGGATCGGTAGACTTGGGTTCGATTCCGAGTCGGGTCAAACCAATGACTTTAAAATTGGTATTCACAGCTTCCCTGCGTGACGCTCAGCATTTAAGGGACAGTGTGGAGAAAGCCGGCAAGTTTACTTGTTGTGCCGTTGGAAAAGGCACTTAACGGGATTCCCCCATCTTAGTGTGGTAGACAGATGGCCGGCAACTCCTAAGCGAGCTCGTACAGCCTTTTGTCGCTTTCTCGTGATAGGAGGATAAATATGCCAATAATAATAATAAAAAAAAAATGAAATCTTCTCTGCACTCGTTTCATTAAATTCGCTGTAGTACCGAAGCGTGGTGGCGAGTGGCGGGGTCCGACCCCGCAGCGTACCGACTGGGCAACGCAGCTCCGACGAAACGTCGCAGCGGTGGCGAGCCGTTGGCTACCCTGTGTCCGATTTGACCGGCCTGGGAATTGAACCTCAGCCTTCGGCATCAATAGCGAAATCATTAACACTGCGCTATAACCGGCCGGTTTGTTGGAAAATTATTAAAATATAAAAATCTAAATTGGCACTGCCCTAAGTGTTAAAGATAAAATAAAAATAGGCCTACTGCCAAGGAAAACCAGACCAACGAAAGATTTTAAGAGGCCCAGGAGCCGAAAGGGGGGTAGGGGGTAGGCAAAATTGTTTTACCGCACCGTAACTGTCCCAGGAGCTGGAGTACTCCGTTTCCCAGACACCCCGATTATGTGTTTGAGAGTACGTATCTGATGGTATCGACGACGCTGTGATTTGATGGAAAAATGCTTAAATAATATCGACGCTGTTTTTGACCTTTTTCGCCTGATTAGAGATTCCTCTCTCGCGTAATTTATTTTAGTTTAAAAATGTTTCGGTAGAGAGGGCAGTTTGTTCTCATGCTCCACTATCTTTCAAGACAGTTATGGGAGAAACTGCTCCCTCATAATGAATGCATATTAAATGTTAATATCAAGGTTTATATGTGTTGTTTATATCAATGTTGGTTCTTGAAAAAAGATTTTTCGAAGGGAAGCAATTACTTGTTTTACCCGCTTGGCTACACCCTGTTTGTGACGTTGAGAAAGCTAGCCTACTTTGGCCAAATAACCTTTCTATGGCCTAAAAATGAGGTCAACCAAAATTTTTTCAGTAAATTTTTAACCACGCATTGACAGCTTGAGTTTTTGTGAAACCTTTTCTCTTCTTCAATGAAGCGCAAAGAATCAAGCAAAAGTGTGAACGAAATATCTGGATCGTTTCCTTCGTTGTGGTAGCTTAACCATGGTTAGCTGCAATTGCGCAATAATTTGGACTTGAAACGTTACAATCCAATGCACTTTATTTACCTCTGAACTACTGTAATAATTTGCAGTATCTCTTAGTCATCACGATGTGACGTCACTGAAGCCCGTGCCATTGAAAAATCCTGCGTACGCCACTGAATGCGATTGGCTCCAGCCGTGAATCGAACCCATCACGTAAGATTTGTCACCTGCGCACTGTACCGCTAGGCCACGTAGGCTATACTATAGTTGACGATGAGTTTTTGTGGAATAGGCTGCATAGTAAGCGATGAGTTTTTGTGGAATAGGCGACATATTATAATACTGTAATCATAGAGCCGTAGGAGATGGGGTTGTAGGGGATGCAGCGGCATCCCCAATTTGTTTCATATGTGGCATCGCGTCAATTATTTGGGCAAAATTTGGCTGTAGCCTACGAAAAAATTAAAAAATGCTTATTGAAGATATGCTTTTTTCAATCATTCTTGAGTAGTCTCGGCTTGTTCAGCAGTGCGCAATAAGAAATTTCTGGTAGTTTTTGTGCAATATGTTTGAATAAACAAGAGGCTTCTTTAAGATTAGGCTACACCCTATTTTACTTCCATGATCTCTCGAATGTGAAACCTAAATTTGGGCAAAAACTGTAAATGAAATCTGGGCAAAAATAATTTGCATCCCCAAAAGTTTTCTCTTCCCTACGAGTATGAGTCTGTAATTGCAATATAGACTAGCTTCCGCTCTTCACTTACGAAAGTATAATTCTCTGCCTTGCGCAATCGCGTCATAAGTGACAACATTAAAGTAAAAATCCGGCTTAGGATTTCAAACATCCCCCCACTGAAAATTCTTGCCAACGCCACTGCTCCTATCACGAGAAAGCAATCAATGAGCTCTACAAGCTCGCTTATGAGTTAACGACCATCTGTCCACCACACCAAGATGGGGGAATCCCGCCAAGTGCCTTTTCCAACGGCACAACTAGTGAACTTGTCGACTTGTTCTCCACATACTGTCTCTTTAATGCTGAGAGTCAAACAGGGAAGCTGTGAATATCAGGGGCGTATCCAGGAGGGCCACAGTAGTCGCCCGACCCCGCAGACAAAGCACAAAACTTTCGTGGTGTAAAGGTGGTGTAAGCATAAAAGACTGCGGTGCTCCGTTTCGTTCGCTCCTTTCAAATTTGTTAATTTTTAATAAATAAAAAGAAAACATTTGGCAACACCGTAAGATATAGATTTTTTGATAGTATGGCTAAAAGGTCCTTTTTTTGAAATTAGTGCTGTATGCTTTGGAAGGAAAATTTTGTGTATGGTGATTTATTGAGAAATTGATGTAAACTACTTGTTTTGTGCAAGAGGAAAAGGTTTGGCATAATTTGGAGAAGTTTTGCAGTGCTTCTTCGACTACAATTAAATGGGTAATCATCCTACTTTTTTGTGTGAACTGTGAAGGAACGGTTTTCAGATTCAGACATCAGCGTTTGTGTCCTCTGCCTCATAGGCAAGACGGCCGCAGGACAATCTGAGGGCGTGATCACCTTTTTTTGCTCTTCACTTGACTTTGGACCGGAAAATTGCGGCCCCCCACTTTCAAATTCTTGGGCACGCCCCTGAATATCAATTTTAAAGTCATTGGTTTGACCCTACTCGGAATCAAACCCAAGTTTACAGCTCCCGAGGCGGACGCTCTTACCACTCGGCCATTCATAATTTACGTTAAATTTGCTTTAAAAAGATATAATCCAATTTGCAATCAGCTCCAATCCAATCCTAAGCTCATTCCAGATCCGATTTTGTCAAAATCCGGCACAGCATGTTGCAGCTCCAACCCGGCTCCGGATACGGTTCATGCTCATCTCTGAATACGATCTTTTTATAAAAAATACTTTTTGCAGCAGCTCAGATAGCCGAGTGGTAGAGCGCAGTAACAACGTCCGCCTCTGGAGCTGTAGACTTGGGTTTGATTGAGATTTGGATCAAAGCAATAACTGTAAAATAGGCATTCAGAGCTTCACCGCTTGACGTTCAGCATCAATTTACGGGAAAGTTTGGAAAACAAGTCGGCAATTAAGTTTACTAGTTGTGACGTTGGGAAAGACACTTGGCGGGATTCCTCTATCTTAGTACGGTAAACAGATAACCGGCGTTCCGGCAGATAACATATAATTCCAAAGCGAGCTTGTTATAGCGCTTTGATCGCTTTCCACTGATAGGAGGATCAGTGGCGTAGCGAGAAATTTCAAAGAGGGGGGGCATAAACTGCAAAAGTCTGGTATATTTCAGTCATTTAACAACATTGTTCTTTTTTTACCGAAATAAAAAGTGAGCCCATGGTACAATGCTTTCTATGTGCGCCTCTGAGGAGGATTAATATGCAACCGGATGCAACTAAATATAATTTATGTAAAAGTGGATCTAGCGCTGCTAGCGCAAGACTAGCGTTTACGCTTGAGTAAGTTCAAGATCGGAGAAAGGGATGAACATCCCGCTTTACCTTTTTTGTGCATGAAACTGGGCAAGTGGGGTATTGCTACGAATCTACGATAGGCTATAAAAAGTCGTTATATATCAGTGAGCTTGTTTGGCAAAAAAGTATTAGCAAAGTTAATGTGTTGAAGTGGAATTTGCGGACTGGATTTTTCATTGTTTTGTTCTAGACAAGAAACCCGGAGCGACTAAGCAACTAACGCTATACCAGTGTCTGTATTGTATAGACCCTCTATGAGAAGACATTTGTTTACGGTGGATCAAGGCTTGCATAAATGAGTTATCTCTGAATGTTACAGTCTTACTTAAACTGGTAAACATCTTACATCTAACTAGAGATCATTTGACTTTAATCTTCACGACAGCAACCAAAAGCAATTATGGAATATCTGACATGGTCAACCCTTCCCCAGCATATACTGGTGCGTATCTTTGCTTATTTACCTGTCAATGACCGACTTAATGCAAGCTTGACTTGCAGTTATTGGTCTGAATGTTTTCATAATCCAATGCTTTGGAGTAGATTTGTTTTCAAGTTTGATATGGATATTGATAGTGAAGGACGAGCAGTGAACTGCA
Organism: Trididemnum miniatum; assembly: GCA_964006365.1. NCBI lineage: Eukaryota > Metazoa > Chordata > Ascidiacea > Aplousobranchia > Didemnidae > Trididemnum > Trididemnum miniatum. The sequence continues at coordinate 9,535,385 of OZ023243.1, read as the reverse complement.
TTGAGAATTATTGCGGCGTTTTAAAGGATGTAAAAATCCTGGTTAATCAATCTCAAAAAGTTAGTCGTGACAGGGCGTTTTATGTAATGGATGAACTTACTGCTGCATCAAAGAAAAAACTACAAAAATTTGCTTTTCATTTTACTGGAGTAAACCCACTTTGCTTTAATGGACGTGAAATATTAAGCAAATTGAAGAAGTTGTTTTCCCGCACTGCTGATTCTGAAATAATTTTTCATTTGACATTTGTTGATTTTAATCATTGTAATATTGCATTTGACAATGAATTGATTTCTATCTTTGCCAAACAACATCATGCGTTGCGCATTTTCAAAATGCAAAACTCTTGCCTAATTGATAATGTGACTCCATCAAGTATGCTTGAATTGGTTAAGAGTTGCATTTTTCTTGAAGAGCTGCATACATTCTATCATTCAATAAATGCAGATGTTATAAAGGCATTTGCAGATAATGGTCGAGCACCATTTAAACATTTGTCATTAATGTGCAATCGAAGTGACAAATATAGTGATCTTATACAGACTGAAGCTTGGAATGAATTTTCAGTATGCAATCCCAAAGCTCAAGTAAGCATAAAATTTCACAGCTTAATGCCTCATCACATAATTATACCTTTGCTTTGCCCTGGCATACCATTAGCATCACTTGACCTAAAGGTGTATGGCTGGTTAGCTGATGAGTTAACTCATGTTGCTGCCACATTTTATTCCTCTCTGAAAACCCTTAGTTTCAACCCAAGTTTAGACTGGAGGTCTAAAGCACCCCCTGGAGTTGAGCCAGCTTTATTGGAATTGGTAACTCGTTCTGAAAAGCTTGTGGAATTGCATTGTTTTTGTGTTTTAAGCCAAGATGTCATAGAAAAGATCAAAAAAATCAGATCATTTTCAAGTATTACCTTATATAGCTTCGAGTCAATGATAAACGCTGATTCTTCTCCTACTACTAGCACATGAAAATACAGCTTCTAGTTCAGAACATAGTACTGTGCATGAAGACATTTTAACATATTTTTGAATACCGGTACCCATATCGATACAGTATTGAAAGATGTATATGATAAACATGATAAAGTATTTGTTAATATTACAGTAGCAGAAAGTCTGTTTTACCATAAAAGAAACTCAATCAACAAACCTTGTTAATACAGTTGCAGCATTCATACTCTTTTTGTTTCTTTGGCATTTGCTGGACACTATGTTAAGTTTGTATGTTAGAGGTTACTCTCACATCTGCACACTATTGGGTGTAGTGTAGTGATCACTAAAAGTAATCGGTAATCTTTTTGTTTAATGTTTCTAAGATTAATCACTGCATGCACTACCACAATTTATGTGTTTTAATGATGCTTCTCTGCGTTCGGTATATCTTTTGAATTTTGCAACTGAATGTGTTTTCAATTATAAAGGTGTGTTTATAGGCTACTCTTGATTACCATTGCCTTGCACCAATTAAAAGTTTTTAATGTAATTATACCAACTGCATTTATTGATTGTTAAATTCATTTCATAACCTCTTAACTTAATGTTTTCAACTAACGTAATTTCAAATTTCTGGCACAACCTTGCAGTATGGCATTGATTTATTGTGCAGTTGTGCACATTTGTATTAAAATTGTATTGTGTAAATTGAAAGCATAAAGTTATTGCTGTTTTTGTGGTTTTTATTTTGGAATAAGTTTCTTTGCATTTGTTGGTTACTTTGTAGTCTCAAATTTTCATTTATACTTTTAATGATGCATTTTTGAAGTGTAAGTTCAGTTTAATCACTTAGTTGTTACCAAGATTAGATATAAGCAACAAACTTGAGCAAAGTCTGTTATTTAAACCAGGTTGTTTTTGCTTCACAACGTTATTGTAGCATGGTTAGCATTTTAAGAGCAGATATATCCTCTTAAAAATTTAACTTTTATATAATTTATGTTACTTGGAAGTTGTTACAGTGACTTGTATAAGCTACGATTGTAAATGACTTGCAGTGTACTAATACTATGCTTATTGCTTAATTTTGGTTGTATTATATCACATATGCCTTACAGTGTTCCATATGCGCCCTGTACTGCTATGGTTTTATTGCTGATTTGCGAATAAGACTGACTAGATTTAATTAAATCTCCAATGTTAAACTTTAAGGACATCTAGGGTATGGGCAATCAAGTTGTATAGGCCTACTGCATTTTTTTGGTCTCATTAACAGCTGATTTGGTGGTTTTAAAACTGACAAAAGATTACACTCTGCAGAAAAAACTTTTGTTCCTGATTTTCCAACTCTTATAGGTATTGGTGCTTGGAAAACTATTTCTAGTTCAGTTTCTGCTTGAGCCGTTTATGTGGACAATTGTGGCATTTCAGTCTTTTACATGATTAGTTTTATTCGCAAAGCTACGAAAAAGTGTTTTGTGTTGTACCGGTACTGATTGTCAAGCAGAAAGCCATGTGGGGCTATCAATTTCTTAGTGGCATTACAACTGGATGTGTTGTATATTTGTTTGTTTGGTGGTGATATTATTATTACTACATACTGTGCGTAGACATTTCAATACAAGACTTATTGAGGTAAAGTCGGCTAGATTCCTGGTATATATAAAATACAACATATTTTATGCAGAGATCAGTATTAATTTTTCGTTGCATGCAATTAGTTGTGTCAAATTTTCAGTATTTTGCTTGTGTATAACTTTGTTATGTTCGATCAAATTCATATATGTGTATATGTTGCTACGTTTTGTCGATCCAAGTGTTTAATGTGTTGCCTATGTGTTTGTAGTGCATTTTAATCAACGCCTATTTTAGTTCATGATTAAGCAGAATGAATTTCATCATTTATTGTACCGGTATGTTATTCTTATCTACAGCTACCAGCTGCAATAGAAAATTAGTGCTACGCTTTATTCTGATATTTCCGATCCATGCGTGCAACCGTGCCAGCGTTTTTCAACCTGGGAGACCACCTTGAGAGTCGCGGAGATCCAGACTTGGGCAAAATACTATCCAAATGTATTTAAGTACAAATACCATATTGTACATTCCCTATAAAGTAATTAAGCACAAGCGCAAAATACCTTATGGCAATACTGGTAAATACAAATGCTTTAACAATGTATTTTAAGTACATTTGAAAATACTCTTATTACTTTTCCAGAAAAAAATCATAAGCCTACACTTAAAAGGAACAAAACTGGACGAATAGAGTCGAGACATTGCCAAAATGGTTTCTAAAGTACTAGATTTCAATAAAGAGCCACTGCGTTTTATCAACTAAGCTTAATAAATATTGCTCGAATATGCAGTGTGCACCCCCAACGGTAACGAATGTATTTAAAATAGAAATACTTGTCATAAAAAGCGTTAAATACAAAATAAAATACAAAACACAGCATTTTGTTTCAAATACGTATGTGTATTTTAAAATACAAGTACGAGGAACACCCCAGTCTGCGGAGATTTCTCGTAAAAGTCAAATCGAAAGAATATCAGAGGCTAAATAGATTTTTATCTTGGTCAGCTGTTTTTTAAAGTACAGTAGACTGTTAATATATCTGCCTTCCAATTAATAGAATCGAATTAACTTTAGTGGCGTGACATTGTCGTAGAACAGTTGAAGCAAGGTGTTGGCTAACAACGACGGGAATATTCAGAATGTCCAGTGGCGAATTCAGGGGGGGATGCATCTCCCCCACCAGCCAATTTCAACAATGTTTTTGACGAACAAAATTTTTTCATAATTTCAAACCTCTTCTGTTCAACAATAATTCTTACGCCTCAAGGTTAGTACTTAAGTTGAGGGGGATGCCATCCCCCCATAAAACATTCTAGCTTCAACCATCTTCCTATAAATAATGACCATCCCTCCTTTGCGTCTGCGTGAAAAGCTTACATTGGGGGTGGGCAAACTACGGTGAGATCGTTTCCTACGGCCCGCGGGCACTTACGGAAATATAAACCTTGTTCCATACTGATATTGCGTGAAATATAGGACATTTGCGGACGTGAAATGTAGAACCTTGTTCCATGCTGATATTGCGTGAAATATAGGACATTTGCGGACGTGATGACCTTTTTTTTCTATTCACTTGATTTCGAGTGGAAAATATGACATCTGCGGTCGTGATGACCTTTATTACTTTGCTTTTCCAATCAGTGCGGCCCTCGGCTTGCCCACCTCTGACTTACACTAACCCCCCATAAGTGTTTTTACCTCTCCAACACTGCTTAAGGTGTGTTTACACAGATTGCGATGCGACTTTTCGTACATAAGGTGACGTAGGCCACGAAACAGTTAGAAGTTACTTAGCACGACATTTTAGAGAACAATCCTAAAGTGCTTTACAAAATAACCGATAAAAAGCAAAACTGTTGGGGTTTCGAGTTGTGTGGAAGAAGTTTGCACCAACTTCTTACGTCAAAAAATGGATAAAATTTCGTACGACAACAAATGGGATTAAAAGTCGCATTTACTGCAAACGTTAAAATGCCCATTACAATATGTGAATTTTCCAAGGGAGCATGCCCCCTGACCAACGGCGTTGGAAGATGGGGGCTGAACCCCCTCTATATTTTTTCAGCCCTCCCATAGAAATTTTGAGCCCCCTTCAGCCCCCCCTTTCAAAAATTTTTAACTACAGTAGGCCTACACTCTATTGCACTTCAACGATGGTTTATGGCAGTGGTTCTCAAACTTGTCGGAAGTATCGAACCCAACAGGTGCCATGCAAGCATACATCGAACCCTTAATTATAACCAGGAGCGGATCCAGAAAATTTTAGAGGGGGATGCAGTTTTGAATTAGTTTGAATGTTAAATGAGTGCAAAGACGTTGGACGTCTAAACCGGAAAAGGGCATAAGCTCTTTGAAAATGTTTCACGTTAGGGGCGTATTCAGAATACTCTTAAGGCGGTGGAGGGTGGCATAAAATTTTTACATTTTTTAAGCGTATTTTTTTTTTCCGGAAAGTTAATTTGAAGCAAATTGAGGAACAAAAATATGGCTCTAGGGGGGTCCGGGGGTATGCTTCCCCGGAAAGTTTTCAAAAATTTAGACACCTGTAATGGCCATTTTAGCGCTTTTTGAACAATTTTTATGGCAAATTCTGTTTAATTTTTTTGCCTCTAAGTCCTTCACCAAATATGATACATTTTGTTCGCACATTTTTGATTTATGCGTGCTTAAGGCGTAAAGATGATTGTTAACAAATAGGTTTGAAATTATGGAAAAATTGTATTCATCAAAAACAGCGTTGAAAGAGTATGGTGGGGGAATGCATCATTCCACGCAGAGATAGTCATTTACTACAACTGCATGCCTTTTGGCAAAAACTTATTCTGATCTTAGCCGAACCCCTGCTACAGCCTCACCGAACCCCTGGGGTTCGGTCGAACCCAGTTTAAGAACCACTGGTTTATGGCGTCACTTGTAATTCGTTTCTTTTCTTCATTGATACCATCAAACAACGTAGCTCCTACTGACTTTTGCAACTTTGTGATGAAAGTGAACAAAATCACAAAAACTGTTGATTTCCTGGTACCTTCGTGTACAAAACTTTTAGAGCTTTACTATCATTTCACAGTAAAATTTTCTTCGATTTCAGTAGAAACGTCTGGGCAAATAACAGCGAAACAACAAAATATCAAATTTAAATTAGCTAGCTTGTCCCACTAGCAGTGGCGTAGTGAAAAATTTTAAAAGAAGGTAGGGGCCATAATTTCCACATTTTTTTCAAGCGTATTTTTTTCGGCAGAACAAATTTGAAGCTGATTGAGAAACTAGCAAAGTTCTAGGAGGGTACGGGGGCATGCTCCCCGGAAAAATTTTTGAAAATTTACAAGCTGCGAATGACTATTTAGCGCTTATTGAATAATTTTCAGGCAAATAATGTTTAAATTTTTGACTCTAATTCGAGTGCTTCACCAAATTATTATCCTAAGCGAGCTCGTACAGCGCATTGATCGCTTTCTCGTGATAAGACGATAAATATTCTATTAAATGCAAAAAATACGATGCATTTTGTCCGCACATTTTCGATTGGGCGTGCTTATGGCGTAAGGCTTAGGCCTATCGCTATATTGAAGAGATTCGAAACTACAGAAAATTGTATACAACAAAAACATTTTTGAAAATGGCTGGTAGGAGGATGCATACCTCTCATCCTAGTCTTACCCCCCTGGATCCGCTCCTGATCACAAGCTACAGAAACCATCAAAATTAAGAGTCTGGCCTATTTCAGTCACGGGGCATCATTAGTTTTGTTCTTTTTTACTAAAAGGCACAGTCAAAAGAGGGAGGCATGGGACAATGGCTTTGCCCCCTAACTAAATATGCTCCTGCCTAGGAGCCTGACACTAGAAGCTTATGAACGGATAATGAATTCATTGAAAGGAGGGTTAACACGTTTGCAGACGTCGATCTGGCTACTGTGTGTTATGCTAGCTAGAAGAAAGTTTGAGTTTATCAAACTGTCTCGAAGTGACTTTTACTGAAGGTAAGTGCATGGTGCGCATGACGTATGTTACGATAACAAGGAGGGGGTTCAGGGGGGCTAAGCCCCTCAGACGTTGGTATGGTAACGCAAACTTCAGCCCCCCCTACTTAGAAGTATTTTCAATCAGGGCTGCGAACTCGATCGATTTTAACGGAGTTCGAGTTCAAGAGATATTTGCATGTCCGAGTTCTAAGAATTTTATTTTTCGAGTTCGGCAAAAATGAACGAGTTCAAGTTCGAAGTTGCAGCCCTGGACTTTGTAGGTCGCAATGACATGAACAAGTAAACGACATGCAGCTTTTCTTTTGGTAAAATCATTACTTCAATTTACACGGATTGTGACTACTTGAACAACAAACTATATTTTGTAGTGATCTTTTATTTCTTTTCAACAATTCTAATATCTTTTTAATGAACTCGAACAGTTTTATGCGAGATCGAGTTCAGAAAAAATATTTTTTCCATTTCGGCAAAATGATCGAGTTCTTTCGAGTTCGCAGCCCTGCTTCCAACGCCCCTGCCCCGGATCCCCCTAGAATCATGTTTGTTTCCCTATTTGCTTCAAATTTAACTTCGCCAGAAAAAAATACGCTTAGAAAATGTCAAAATTTGGTGCCAAAAAGTTCTAAATATACTCCCCTTGTAGTCCCCTCACATGGACACATTTTCTAAAAAGGGTTAATTGACGCTCTTTCTCGGGTTTAACATCTTTGAATTCAGTTAACATTTAACCTAATTCAAAACTGCATCCCCCCACCAAAATTTTCTGGATCCGCCCCTGAGTATGTCTGACTTCTTGCGAGCACTTGACCTTCCAGACGAGACTTTATTAGCCTAAGTTAAAATCAGAATAACGACTGAGGGCTCAACCAGAATGGCGAGACAATAATCAATAAAACGGCAAGGCGGTAAAACAGGGGTGGGCAACTTCTTTAGTCGGCGGGCCATATGTGGGAAGACGAAGTCCTTCCCGGGCCGGATAATTAGAAGGATCGAGTTCAAGATCACCAACAACTACTATTGTCAGGGTCGCTATGACTGGAAGAGCAAAAAAAGGTCTACACGTCAGAGATGGAAATCGGCCGGGTCGAGATTCTTTGACCGGCCGGTCAAACCGATCAAAAAAAACGGCCAAATTCTCCTTTCTTGCAACTAAAATACACCTAAACACCAACCGAAATATAGCCTAGGCTTACATACCGATATGTGATTTTTATATAGTTTACGTGAAACGACATTAACAAATCACACCTTCTGAAAACAAAAGTTTATAGTCTGTTTACTTTCATTCAAATACTCTTTTTATGAGATGAAATTTTACGCGTTCAATACATCCAGTGACAAAGTTAGTGCAAATTACAGTTTGCCATTAGGTGTATTGAAAACTGAACATAAACCTTCAGTAAAAAAACGGTCGACCGGGCCGGTCAGTGAACGGCCAACCGACGTAGATTTTGAAATTTACCGTCGGTTCAGTAGAAAATCCTGATCGGTTCCATCTCTGCTACACGTCCTCAGATGTTCTGTTCTTTACCGAAAAAGAGCAAAAAAAAGGTCTTCACGTCCTCAGATGTCCTGTTTTCCATCGAAAATATCGGTGAAACAGTGGCGTAGCGAAACTTTTTAAGAGAGGGTTCATAATTTCCACATTTCTTTTAATCGTCTTTTTATTGGGCAGAACTACTTTGAAGCTGATTGAAATACAAGAAAGGTTTCTATAGGGGGTCCGGGGGGCATGCTCCCCCGGAAGAATTTTTGAAAATTTACATGCTGCAATAAGTATTTTAGTGCTTTTTGAATAATTTTTAGGCAAGTTTCGTTTAAGTTGTTGACCTTGCTTCTGAGTGCTTCGCCAAATATGATGCATTTCGTTCGCACACTTTCGATTTAAGCGTGCTTAAGGCGTTCTTATCTCTCTCGAAGAGGTTCGAAATTATGAAAAAATTGTATACATCAAAAACATTTTTGAAAATGACTGATGGGAGGATGCATACCACCTGGATCTGCCCCAGGCCATAAGCTATAGAAACCATCAAAACAGTCCGGTATATTTCAGTCACTTGGCACCATTACTTTTGTTCTTTTTTACGAAAAAACAGAGTTAAAAGGGGGGAGCATGGAACAATACTCCTCCCCTAAATACGCTCCTGCGGTGAAGAGCGAAAAAGGTCTACTCGTCCTCAGATGTTCTGTAAAAACATGAAAGGTCCTCGGCTTGATTCGTGGAAGGAGTTTATATTTGTGCAAGTGCCGGCGGGCCGCGTAAAATGGTCTCGCGGGCCGTATGTTGCCCATGCCTGCGGTAAAAAATAACTGTTAGTTTTTCCAACTAAAACTATGAATTCAAAATAACCAAAGCAATTTTGCGTCTTGCTTGGGCGTTACACGATTTAATTTATTATTATTATTATTATGAAGCGGTTTTAAGGCGCTTAACAGTGAAGTCTTTTAGCGCCAGGACTTAAACAATACAACCTACAGTACGTAAAAACAGTAATTTAACATTAAAAGGACACGTAAACGAAGTAATCAAACGAACAGAAAAAAAGATTAACAATTTGGTTACACAAATCAAGTCATTAGGTTTGTTTAAACCAATTGACACGAGACACGCCAGTCAGAGTAGAAAACAAATTAGAAAAAAGTGGAAACTGCTTTCAGCAGCCGCGAAATACAGAATAATCATCATAACCACGGAAAAAATGCAGGGTGAAGCGCTCTGTGACTAATTGAAGGTTAGCTAGATAATTACGCAACATAATAAGGACGTGAGAGCCGAAGGTCCTCAATTTCAATACCTCGTGAACACAAAGTTGGTGCTGTAACAGTGTTGAATTGTCTTTCTATTTCTATTACATGAGAAAACTTGGCATGTGTAGGGGAAGGTGGGGATATTTCTGACGAAATTTACTTTTATGACTCTAGAGTAGGCATGGGCAACGTACGGCCCGCGGGCCGGATTCGGCCCGCGAGATAATTTTATGCGGCCCGCCGGCCTTACAGAAATATAAACTCCTATCGCGAATAAAGCCGAAGATCTTTTATTTTTTTATGGGACTTCTGAGGACAAGTAGACCTTTTTTGCTCTGCAACGCAGGAGCGTATTTAAGGGGGGCATTGTGCCATGCTCCCCCTTTTGAATCTGCTTTTTAGTAAAAAAGAACGATACTAATGATGCCAAGTGACTGAAATATCCCAGACTCTTTTGATAGTTTTTGTAGCTTATGGCCAGGGGCGGATCCAAGGGGGTAGGATGAGAGGTAAGCACCCTCCCACCAGGCATTTTCAAAAATGTTTTTGATGTACATAATTTTCCATAATTTCGAGCCTCTTCGATAGCGATAAGCTCTACGCTTTAAGCAGGCATAATCGAAAATGTGCAAACAAAATGCATTATATTCGGCGAAGCACTCAGCATTGGAGTCAAAAAAATTTTAAAAAAATTTGCGTGAAAATAATTCAAAAAGCAATAAAATAGCCATTACAGCATGTGAATTTTCAAAATGTTTCCTGGGGAGCATGCTCCCGGACCTCCCTAAAGCCTTTCTTCGTTCTCAATCAGCTTTAAAGTCGATCGTTATGCCGAATAAAGAGACGATAAAAAAGAATGTGAAAGTTATGGCCACCTTTTAAAAATTTTCGCTACGCCACTTCTTCACCGATATTTTCGGTAGAAAACAGGACATGAGGACGTGTAGACCTTTTTTTTGCTCTTTTTCGGTGAAAAACAGGACATGAGGACGTGTAGACCCTTTTTTGCTCTTCCAATCAGAGCGACCCTGACAATAGTACCGCAGTTGTTGAAGATCTTGAACTCGATCCGTCTAATAATCCGGCCCGGGAAGGATTTCGTCTTCCCACATATGGCCCGCCGACTAAAGAAGTTGCCCACCCCTGCTCTAGAGTAAGATTGAAACCGTGGAATTACGAACTCTTTGTACAAAATTGTAGATAGCCCTTTGACTTCAATATGAAATTGTTCGTGAGTGAAATAGCCCAAAGCATTAGGCCATTACTTACTAAAATGCGAGGTGGTCTAGTACAGGACTTCCCAAACTTTTTCGCTCGCGACCCCTTTTAATCTTCCAAAATTTTTCGCGACCCTTTACAACAAAAATCACAAACAGTGCGAAATATGCATTTGTGATAATTATTGAAAGGCGAAAACTAAAAACAAGTTACCGCTACTCAATTATTTATTTATTTTATTTTTGTGGCATATTTATCCTCCTATCACGAGAAAGCAATCAATGCGCTATACGAGCTCGCTCAGGAGTTGCCAGCCATCTGTTTACCACACCAACATGGGGTAATCCCGCTAAGTGCCTGTCCCACCGACACAACAAGTAAACTTGCCGGCTTGTTCTTCACACTGTCCCTTTATTGCTGAGCGTCAAGCAGGGAAGCTGTGAATACCAATTTTAAAGTCATTGGTTTGACCCGACTCGGAATCAAACCCAAGTCCACAGATTCAGAGGCAGACGTTCTTACCTCTCGGCCATCTGAGCTGTGGATGCTTACAATGCCTACTGGTTTATACTTAAATAGCTTATTAGAAACAAAAAAAGCAAACACATTTATGTAATGTGATGGGTGCAATTGCTTTCTCCTACAAGCCTAATCCAGCCGCGGCTCAATATTTGTTAATGCCGGTCTCACGGCGGTTTCAATGTTGCTTATGCAGGAACGATGTTTTGCCGTCAACGTTGAACATGCAGACTCGCACAGACACGTCGAGACAAACGGCCGGAGTGCGGTTACTGCCGAGGCCGATGATGATGGATATTCGGCTTTAATGCTAACCATTGATTAACCAGCTATCCATTGTTTAAATAGTTTTTAGTTACCGGTACTATAGCCTCTTGCCAGCAGAGTTCTACATGGCGTCGCCAACCGAAGCGAAGAAACAAAAAGATACATCCAGCTTTATCACTTGATACCAAAGTGACGAAACAAAACAGTTCATAGTTATACAGAGAACTACAACATTCAACCGCTACCTCACCATTTCGTATTTAGCTTAGAGATAGGCCAAAATCTACAGCTAGGCCTAAGTTAAGAATGCTGTTTGCGCAATTGCACCAGTTTTAAAAATCACAACAGCATGCTACGCAATTGCGTAACACTGAATACACAAATACTTTGCCGAAAATTTGTACAAATGTGTACTTCCTGCGACCCCTGAAGTTTGTTACGCGACCCCTCGCGGGGTCGCGACCCCCAGTTTGGGAAGCTCTGGTCTAGTACGTCCGAACTTGCCCCAATAGTGGGGATAGGTCCCGACATTAAAAAAGCAAATTTGTTGCGATGAAAAAGCGCTCTGCATCAATTTCCGCTGATAGAGAAAACAGCTCGTTTCAGTTAAATTCACATCACAGTTTCAAAAGTTTACAATGAAGAATTCAAACGAAATCAACCGAATGAAAGAGACTATGTGCATAATCTCAATAGTTTGGTAAAATTAAATGTTCTATAGCCTAGTTCAAAATTCAAGTTAAAAAGGGTAAAAATGGACCTCGAGAAGACCCAGTAGCCTAATTTGAGGCAGTGGCAATTTGAAAGCAACATCTTCTGGTGCTAAAATTATTTTCATATTTGATTTAAATTCATTTTCAAATTTGAAAGCAATATGTTCACATGCTATTTCGAATGGTTTGTTATGTATGTCCGAATTAACCCCACGCTCAGCCCGACTAGCAAATGGCAAGCTCATCCTACACACAACTTAATTTTTTTTAAATTCATCTTGTCTGCGTGTTTTTTATATATGCCTGACTAGTATCAATACGAGACTTCAGCTTAAACTGTTGCCATGCTAGCACAAAACCTTGCGATTTCGTCTCATCTGATTTTACTTTTTTGTTAAAAATCGTGAATATGAAGTTCAACAAAAAACTTCTTGATTTTGCTTCCTAACCAATATGGCGATTGAAGGAGAAGATTGCGGTGACTGCTACAAGTCACATGATGCTGCAAAAATAAAACCGGAAGTGGTTGGTCCGAACTAGCCCCAATGTCCGAAACAACCCACCTTCCCCTCTTCAGAATCATGGTTAACATTTTTAACGTGTAGTAGAAAAAGGGTTACAGCTGAGTGCAGGTTAATTTGTATTAGAAAACATTTAAAACTCCGGCCTATTTGAAAAAGCTCCAAAATCGTCGGATACACAGCACTTGCAATCTTTCGAAACTGAGTTAAAACTATATTTTCTTCACCTCAAAAAATAAGTTTTATTGGTGGGAAGTCCGTTCTCTACTTACATGGATGTTGCTGATTCTCTTGATGAACAGGAAAAACCCTTTTACCGTATAACCGTAGCGCCACAAAATGTTGTTCACTCTGTTCGAGTGCTTTCAATTGGTATAGGCCTAACCCTAGGCCATATCTACAATCATCTAACCTAACTTTTGAATCTTACTTTGATGCAACGCCACACAGCAAAGTAAGAAGACGCTTTCTGGCGGTGGAGGCGTGCAGCGAAGATTTGCCACGAAAAGGCAGTGTTTCTCGGAGAATCTGAGCTTTTAACGCGTCAAGGAGGCACGAGGGGATAACATGCGTAACTCCCTTCTGCGACGCCACTATTTGCGAGATTGGCTTCTCAGCTCTGGTTGCTATCAAAGCAAAGGCATGAAATCGACAGAGTTAAAGATCGGCTTTATCGAACACTCAACCAAAAAAATTGAAGTCGGCAATGCTGTTACCAAGTCAAAAGTGGCCTTTATGACTACTGATCAACGCAGATAATCGGATTGTTTTCTTTTTGAGGAAAAAGAGAGCAGGAAGAAGGGGGGGTCTCAGATTATAGTGAAGTTCTTCAAGAGGTCATGAACCCCAAAAGATTGGGAAACATTGTGCAGTCATTGTTACATCATCGTTTTTCCGTAAAACAAAACGCAACTGGAAGTCACCGTATAGGAATTGGTAAATTGTTTTACAGGATTTGGGCCAATATCCTTCGCCTCTGTGTTTACATCTAAGATGCCATAATAATTCAGCTAATATAATTTTCACTTAGCCTACATTGCTTTAGTTTTCCATCAACACTTTTTAATACATCGAAACACGCACAAGTAAGATTTCAAATTCCTCCTGCTACTGGTGTTTGAACTTGTTTTCCAAAGATAATAAGCTCAGAACTAAATTTTTGAGGGCTATAGATCCAAAGTAGTACAAAATAAAATTGAAGCTGCATAATTGAATGCAATTTTATGCTGTAGTAGTTGTTAAATTTTGCCTTACTTGACCACAACCTTTCCATCAAAGCGTTAAAAAAGCATTTTATTACGTAGTTCAGCACACACCACAAAACGAGCACTTAAAAATGCTCACACTTTAAGCAATAACGCAACAACAAAAAACAGAAGTGCGGCAGACAAGCTTAAAGACATCCAATCTTACCAAGAAAGAAAAAAAATATATATATCGAAATCATCAGTCGATGAACGATTGCAGCGATTTCCGCACAGTGGCAATATCTTGATTTTTCTGAAAATATAAAACACAGAATAGAAAATAACCATCACTGAGCGCTTAGACCAGCTTTTTGGATGTGGCGGCATTAAAAGCCTCTTATACAGCGGACTCAAGAAAATTTGAAGCTAAAACATCAAGACAATGAGCTTACTTGAAGTACAGTTCCGTTTCTGCACAGGGACAATTAAACGCAACTACTGCAAACAAAAGGGCCAAGTAGATATGCTTCTTAATTCTATGGATATTGGAGCTACTTGCCACTTAGCAAAAAGAGCGACACCAAATTTATACACGGTAGCCTGTTAACCTGTTTTGGGTTTGTATACACACACACTGCGTTCACCATGAAAAACTTACCGATTGCGTTAAGAACTTCTTTCGTAAATCTGACACCTCTTTATTGGCAGCTTTGCAAATTTGTTTGTGTTCTCTCTGGTGACTCATTTCCATATTTGCAAGGCTACAATGAATAATATTGCATCAGCTCAGCACAGTTTTCAAAGTTATTCGAGAAATAAATAATTGCGGTTATTAGCAAAGCTTTGAACGCAAAATTCAAACAGTGCATTGCGGGAAGCAGTAAAATAAGCGCGCATCAGCCATCCAAATTATGTCACGAGGATTGGCGACATCAATAGCAAATATTGTTAGTTTGCGGTCTTTTTTTCATGAAGCCTTCAAATAAGGTAGCTTACCTTTGCATAAATTCACAATGTAGATCTTTCAGAGTATTATATCGTTTTATTTGCTTAGTTCTTATTTCGGTGCTCAGTTTTAATTGTTCGTCGAACAACGACTGAAAAACAATTAAACCATATCACGAGCCATCAGTTCGTCGAAAAACAATTAACTATATTACAAACTCGACAGCTTAAATAGCTGAGTGGTAAGAGCATCCGCCTCGGGAGCTGTAGATTTGGGTTTGATTCCAAGTCGGACCAAACCAATGACTTTAAAATTGGTATTTACAGCTTCCCTGCATATCGCTCAGCATTACGTATATCGGCATATCGACAGTGTGAAGAACAAGCTGGCAAGTTTACTTGTGTCGTTGGGAAAGGCACTGAGCGGGATTTCTCCGTCTTGGTGTAGCAGACAGATGGCCGGTAACTTCTAAGCGAGACAGATGACCGGTAACTCCTAAGCTAGCTCGTAATAGCGCATTGATCGCTTTCTCGTGATAGGAGGACAAGTATTAGGGTGTTTCAATTTTTCACCATTTTCGAAATTGAAAAAGCTTGGGTCCGCATATAATGGGATTTTGACCACTGATTCGAAATACATAAATTTTTTTCTATTACGACCTCATTTCGATATGGTACCGCGCGTTTGAAACTCCGATATGGTGTAAAATCAGGGATTTTCCCTCACTCAAAAACGGTTGGTGCTAGAAAGTCAATATTAGTATCAAATTGCGCAGAAAGGTCGATTTCCTATACCCTCACAAAGACTTTTTTTGCCCTATCTTCATCCAAAGTTGCGTAAAATTGAAAAAACTAAAAATTGACGTATTTTGATGAAATATATATGTTGCCAAGCGTTGTTACGATGATTTTCTGTGCATCTAAATGCGATTTCTACGCGTTTCAACAGTATTGATTGCTTTAATTAGTTACTAGACTTATTACTGTGCACCCAGCAAACAATCTAAACACATAATACCAAAAAAATCATATTTTGATAAAAACAAAAAAAAAAGTTTTATTTCAATAATAACGAAAAAGTCCTGCATTAACGTCATTAGTTTACGCAATTCCTAAATTTAACGGAAATTTTTGTGACTTTAATAACTGTTATTGTATGGAAACGTTGCGCCTGTCGCCAAACCCAGGGGTGGGCAATCTTTTTACACGAAAGGCCACATTTCAAGATTTTGAACCCGAAGCCGCACTGATTGGAAGAGCAAAAAAACAAACATTCAAAAGCCTGAAACCATCGGTGATTTTTGTCATGAAAACCTGGCAAAAATATCCGTCACTGGCATTGCTTCTCTTCACCTTAAAAGGAAAAATCGAGTGGTTAGCCGAACAGAAAAGTAGTGGACGTAAGTCGAATGATAGTTTTCGGACTGATCAGTTGTGTCTGTTGGCCTTGGCTTGTAATACCCTTATGTGCCGAACTCTTTGAAGCCACTATTGATGTGCAAACAAAAAACTGTGTACCATTCCAGATGGATAACGACGGCTAGTGGATATCTTCGGTTGTTTTTTTTTTTCATTCAGACAAGCTGTGCGTCAAGGATATGACCAAACTGACCCAGATAGTTTCTTACATCGTGTCTGTGTATGTCCCGTCTTTCATCATGATTAATTTCAAGCCAAAAGCTTGTGATAGACCTTTCTTAACACTCTTTTAAAAAGATTTGCTTCCTGCTTATCAGGAGGTTGACGAACAAGTGGCTAACATGGTTTTTAAGTATTTCGTAGAGTATGGGTCCCAATGGCTATCTCCAAAAAACGTTGCTCTAAGTCTATTTTCCGATATTTTACCACTTTACCTTGAAGCTGTGAAAACTTCATCCTCGTTGCCTCTTGCTATCAATACTCGTGCTCAGATCAAATGCCGAGCAGCTAGACTTAAAATTTTTTTCACCACCCAGTCCCAAAGTGCGCCTTGTGTGACATATAGCGATATCATACCTGCAATGTCATGGAAGTCCATTGACAACAACAATCGTGCAACTGAACGGCGAATAGGGAAGCTTAAAAATGTGATTCAATACCGAATTTTTGACGATAACAAAAACTCCCGCACTGATTTACGGTTGTATTCTTACTTGTGTAATGTGTAATGAAGGATTTTAATTCAAGGAAAATGTTTGTAATCGTCTAGTGATGAATTATGCTCGTTAGTGTTATTAATGCAGCTCAGTATTTTTTACCTTTCGGCTTAAGCAAAGGTGTTACGCCAGGGCTGGGCAAACTACGGTCCGAAGTTTCGCGAGCATTTAGCAATCAAAGCTTATGCGGCCCGCGAGCACTTACACAAATATGAACTCCTACCGTGAATCAAGCCGAAGACCATTTATTTTTAGCTCTTCACTGATTTTCAGTAGAAAATAGAACATCTAAGGACGTGCAGACCTTTTTTTTGCTCTTCCAATCAGTGCGGCCCTCGGCTTCATAATCGTTTCAAATATGGGCTCTTCGTGTGAAAAGTTTGCCTAACCCTGGGATAGGCGACAGGCGCAACGTTTCCATACAATAACAATTATTAAAGTCACAAAAATTTCCGTTAAATTTAGGAATTGCGTAAACTAATGACGTTAATGCAGAACTTTTTTGTTATTATGTGTTTAGACTGTTTGCTGGGTGCACAGTAATAAGTCTAGTAACTAATCAAAACAATCAATACTGTTGAAACGCGTAGAAATCGCATTTAGATGCACAGAAAATCATCATAACAACGCTTGGAAACATACATATTTCATCAAAATACGTCAATTTTTAGTTTTTTCAATTTCACGCAACTTTGGATGAAGATAATGCAAAAATATCTCTTGTGAGGGTATAGGAAATCGACCTTTCTGCGCAATTTAATACCAATATTGACTTTGTAGCACCAACCGTTTTTGAGTGAGGGAAAATTCCTGATTTTACACCCTATCGGAGTTTCAAACGCGCGGTGCCACATCGAAATGAGATCATAATAGAAAAAAATTTATGTATTTCGAATCAGTGGTCAAAATCCCATCATATGCGGAGTTTTGCGGACCCAAGCTTTTTCAATTTCGAAAATGGTGAAAAAATGAAACAGCTGAAACACCCTAATAAATATGCAAATACTAAAAATACAACCCTCCTACAACTGAAGCAATGTAACGCAGTCTGCCTCAACCCCACTACCGTCTGATTATATGTAAGGTAAGCAAAATTTGTTGCATCTTGCACAAGCTTGACAGCTCAGATGGCTGAGTGGCAGCTTCCCTGCTCGACGCTCAGCATTAAAGGGACAGTGTGAAGAACAAGCCGGCAAGTTTACTTGTTATATCATTGGGAAAGGCACTTAGAGGTATTCCCTCATCTTGGAGTGGTAGACAAATGGCTGGCAACTCCTAGCGAGCTCGTATAGCGCATTGTTCGCTTTCTCGCGATAGGAGGATAATAATGCAATTAAATACTAAAAAAAAAATATACTGAAAATACAACCCTCTTACAACTGAAGAAATGCAACGCAGTCTACCTCAAGCCTACTAGCATGACTCAAGACAGAGTAAAAAACATACCTAATATCAAAAGTTGAATCCATAAGTCATGATCAACAAGCAAAAAACTTGTTAAAAAATATGTTGTTTACATGCTTATTTTTTACGCCAAGAAATCTCCCAATTCATAACTTCAGTCAAATATTTTAATCCAAGTCTACTATACCCAACAACGGGTTCATGGAATGAGTCAAGGGTATAGCGTTTATGTAAGTAAATCAGAGCACATGACACTGATCAGCACCAGGATAAAAGCTGCTGCCTGCACATCAGTCTACATTATCTTACTTTCATTTTCACAGCACATCGTCTGGAAGTATTTAAATCTTTTTGCCAATCTTTCAGTATAGCATCTGCTGTTTTGTAAAAATCTTCATATAAGCATGCTCGACTGTCTCTCTAAAATAAAAACGAAGAGGTTAAGATCATACCTGAATTAAAAGACTCCCTAAAGATTCCACTTGGGCACTGGCGCAGCCAGGGGGGGGGGGGGTTAGGAGACCAGTCCACCCCCTTTCAAACTACAGATTTAAAAAAAGTTATTAAACAATGAAATCCCCGTTCAAAATACTATTTAACTTGAGCATGACCTCTGAATAAATCGCTAGAAAAGCGAGGGAGGGAATAATTCGTTGAATGATCAATTTAATCAAATTTTTGTAAATAAACATGGGTTGTAATGAGGATAATGCCGCGTTAAACTGACTGCCCTCAACACTTTACACAACCAAACGCAACAAATGATCAATCGCTGCCACATTCTTTCTTCTTAAAATGCGTATTAACGCAGTAATAAACAGCCAGCAATCAACCAAAATTTTTATTGACCGAAAACGAAAGGACGCAAATCATTTGTTTTGCTATTCCAAAAAAGAAAGCGGTACGTAAGAGACTTTTCTCGAAAAAATTACTTTTTGTAACTTGAGAAAACAAAACTCAATTAGGCCTACATGCTCATAATTCGAACATTAAAAAAACGGCTGCATCGGTAAGAAATTTACTTTTACAAAATCATAGCCATAAAAAAGATTTTCGACTTAGCCGACGACGCGTTTTACCATCTAGCCATGAATCAGTTACGCAATTGAAAATTAAGAAACGTTGGCATAATTGATATTGCAACTTAATTTACCGATAACCAAACAGTTTTGAATCCTTATTAATGGCAATAAACACTATATCGATCAACAAAAATGTGAGCTGAAGTACTGATCGCAATTATCATAAAAGCAGAGTCAGCACGAAACTCAGAATGGTTATGCAGGCTAAAGAGAACCTAAAAGCTTCGTTTTCAACTTTTGCCCAAAAGATAGTCCAATTTTTTCTTTTTCATGAAGAAAACTTTTGATTTTAAAATTAACGTTGTTTTATTGACACATTTGTTTTTTTCTTTACAATTTTCCTCTTGTATTTAATGCATGGATGAATCAAGCGATCATCGGCTACGCTAACTGCTTCAGTCTAGTATAGATCTTAACTCAAAACTAAGCCAGAATCCGTTTCACGGGGTACGATTGACAGCTGCAGTCTGAGAGCACTGCCAGAGAATGTTGACGTCAGCCATGAAGGCGCTTGCTGTATCGGTAAGAGCGTCCGCTTGGTAGCCGGGAGAATGGCGCTTTATTCCCGGTCGGATCATACTAAAGACTTTAAAAGTAGTATTCGCAGCTTCCCGCCAGGCGCTCGGCACAACCGGAAATGCGAATGGTTAAGTACTATGTGTGTTGTTTGTTCTCTAACAGCATTCAATCATTCATGATCGATATTTGTAATGGGCAGCCAATTGAAAATGGCCTACACAATGTGTGCTTAGCACCCGCTGTCCCGTACCTTTACCTTTTACACCTGCAACAGCAATAAACGCAGCGTGGGACAGTCACTGGTATCAGAGCAGCTGCAGACGTGCAGAAAAGCGGTGAAAAAAGCGGATGATTTTGGCCACTTCCCGGAGAAATTAGAGAGTGGTTATTAACAAAAGTGTACCTTAATTAACACTTGAGCATTAACAGTTTCATTGTTGCAGAGGCAAAAAACTTTTGAATTACTTATAGCGTAACATTGGAATCAAATCGCTCATTCTTCAGGATAAACTGATAGGCCTGACTGAAACCTTAGAACCAGTAATTCCATGGAAAAAATTGCCCCCACCCCTTTTTTTAGGTTTGGCTGCGCCGGTGCACTTGGGTTAAAACAACACAGGCTTCAGTTTTCTTTAAACGCTAATAAATGAAACATAATAAGCTCTTTAATTGATTCATAAGGCTATGTCATCGAACTACGGAAAGCAAACTTAATTCATTCCTTCAGGCCTCTTGCCTTCTATGACACAAGAATGAACTTTTGAAAACACATTTGAAAGGCAAAATGATTTGATAAAATATAGAAATTGTCTTCAAAACCACAAAAACTGGGTCAATCACTAGTCACATGAAATTAGTTTCGGGTTTTTCATTCACAAAAAAAAAAACGATATTGGAGTGGAAAAAGGACGAAGCACCTGTTCCTTTAATATTCTGTCGACTTTGTCTCTTGAGGCATTGCACTGTTTTGTATACGTTTCCAACTTTCTACGTTTTGAGTTCATAGTTTTTTTGATGTCTGTACCGACCTTATGTAAAATTGTAGCAACCGGCCTACAAAAGTCAGCAAAGTAATAGTCTGTAGATAAACAGTTTTGATGAATTTGTTAAAGACATGGACTTTGACATGTAGAACTAACCGGAACCAGCTGAAGAAACACTACAATATTACTGAGTAGGTAGTACTTCGGAGTAATTCCGACAATAAAATACCTGTTTTACATGCAAAAAGCGCCAGCAGATATGACGCGCAAAATGACCACAGCATCACGGGATATCTACCGCAAGCCTCTTCTTTTGACAATCGTAGTATAGGTTAGTTACGATACAGGCCTACATCGCATTACTTTTCGTAGCGACAATATCCAACTTTGCAAAAAATCTTACCCACACCAAGTTCAATCAATCATCTAGTCTTATTATTTTACAATAAATGCATTACCTAAGTCTAATTAGTGCATTTAAAAAATGACTTAAAAGCTTTAAATGATTAAAAATAGTTGCTAATGAAGTCACTAATCACATCTAGGGACTCGATAAGTTCATGGCACCAACATGAGCTTGCCGGGCGAATTTCAGCTGTCTCTTTGAGATAAGCATTGAAATAAAAGCTATTTACGCTTCTTCTGTTTCTTCCATTTCGTTGTCAGAAACATCTTGGCTATTCCTTTTTCTGTTAGATTGTGGCCTGCAAAAAATGCGTGTGAAATGGCAAGAAGTTCTAGGTTTATTATCCCAAATGGACATTATTAGTAAAGCATCAATTAAAATACTAGATTATCTTCTCTGAAAGAAAAATGATGCAGCGAAAAAACAAACGGTCAACGACAACATACAAATTTATTCAAAATACAATGTTTTGCGAAATGCGAGGCTGTTACTTAAAAATGGATATATATAGTCGAATAGTCCTGCTGTAGGAACCGTCATCATTCGATTAGTTTTACCCAGCAATTTGCAGCGATTTACAGAAACTTACTGGTCATCTTCTGAATCTTCAACGTTAAAGAGTGATTTTCCCATTACTGGCCTGCAAACACGCCTGATATAAATCGCAGATAAAACGCAGCTTGCAATATGCTATTGCTTAACTGCTTGCACAAAAACACAACGTTCGTACCTCATTAATTCGTAAAAATGTAACCGGCCAACGTAAAAACCAAAGAACAACAAAAAAAACAACTACTATTAGGCTACTCTTGGTAACCACAAACGGGCCAAGAATGATGACCACTTACCGAGAAATCTGAACAAGGCAACGTTTTTTAGCATGCTTATTCTTCATCTTAAAGAAAAAGTCGGACAGGGCGCTGTCGCTTGACTTGAAAAAACTGTAGTTGAGCGAAAGCTGGTATTTCAACTTTCTAATCATGACTCCGAATAGACTGAATGCGCTTGCACTGATTGAATTTTATAACTTCAATGTCAATCGTTCCCTTACTTTTCAACGTTTTCATTTCCAATTTCACTTATATTGTCTACCTCATCATCATCATCGTAAGTTCTGATTCCAGTAACTGTTCTGAAAATTGATTTAAGCATAACATTTTGGAAATAAGCTCACCTCTGATGACAGCACAAAAAAAAATTTTTTTTTTAAATGTGAACTTTCATGTCTTTTCGTGAAACGTTGTTCATTTCAAGCTCAACAGTCCAATATAGGGGGCTCAAAAACAACCAGTCTTTTACCACACCAAGTACAAAGTACAAAGTTATGTATCTTTGCAGATAATTTACCTAAAAATCCAGGTAGGTACAGCACATTACCTAAAGAACGCGAATGTGCTAGAAATAGGTAGAGTAGCGTAGAAAAACATAAACTTTTCTTGCCACAGTAGAGCTACGTGTTGTCCAAAGTTCGAAAGTTTATTTCACAGATATGAGAGAAAAGCTTTTTCTTTATTCATGTTCTTCTGTTATCCAATGAACGTGCAGAAAACATAGTAGACGCCTCGGCTAAGTTTTTCCTGGGGATTCCTCTTTTAAGTTGCTGCCAGTTCGAGTTAGTCCAATACAAAATCATTTTAGTATTTCATCCAAAGACGCAATGCTCATCATTTATACGAACTCATGAAGAAAAACTCAAACTAACATGAACGCTAAACTGCCGGAAACTTCGAAAGTGCTTAACAACATATTGAAATATTATTCCAGTGCATACTGCAGTAGTAAACTTAGTAGTGTCTTTTATTTCTGCACCGTCAAAATAAAAAAGAACACAGCGATATGCGACTTCAAATTCAAACGGACACAGAAAAGGGAAGAGGCAACAAAACGATTAACGTTGTAACATGCTAGCGAGAGTGAAACTTCAAGATGAAGAAATTAGTAGGCATGGTTGCAACACCCGATTAAACTAAAATAAGATAAGAAAAGAAAAAAACCAAACATGTGACGGCGAGATAAAAAGACACTGGATAGACCACAGCTCCAACACCGCTATGAAATAGTGCAATGGTAGGAACCATAACAGTGTACGGCATTTCAAGGTTACTCACTGTCGCACAGTGCGACTAGACTAACACGGAGAGACCCAACCCCACACCAAGCGCCGTTAAGACCAGAGAGCAACCACAAAAGGTCAGACAAGCAAAGAAACCTACCAAAAGAAATCCTGTCCAGCATGACCGCAGATTTACAACTATCACTAAAAAGAGAGAAAAAAAAAAGATTTTATTGAAATAGTTTTTGTTAAGATTTTAACAATATACTAACAGGGATGTGGAAGCGGTATATTTGCAAACAGCTTCCGCTTCCACACCTATCGCTTCCGCTTCAAGCGCTTCCGCCGCCAAAAAAATTCACCGAAATTTTACTAGTTAAATACGACCAGTGCGTTGACAGCCGATAGCGTAAACCATAGCTTTTTTTCCAAAACGCTGAAAGCTCTCAGTCAAACTTTAGCAAGCGTTTTTTTTAAGATAATAATTTGCAAAAAGCAAACAAAAGTGTAAAGGAATGATTGAGTTACAATACTGGGAGTCTTTTACTGCAACTTTGCTACGAAACTTACTCCCTTCATTAGGAAAATGTTGATACACAGCACTCAGTGGCGTGGCAAGAATTTTTAAAAGAGGGGCGCATGATTTCTACATTGTTTTCAAGCGTGTTTTCTTTTCAGCTGAACTAATTTGAAGCTGATCGAAAAACAAGAAAGGTTCTACGGAGGTGCGGGGGCATGCTCCCCAGAAAATTTTTGAAAATGCACATGCTGTAATGGCTATTTTAGTGGTTTTTGAATAATTATCAGCCAAATTTTGTTTAAATTTTTTGACCCTAATTCTGAGTGCTTCGTCAAATATGATGCATTTTGTTCGCACATTATCGATTATGCTTGCTAATGGCTGAAGGCTTATTGCTATCGAAGAGGCTCGAAATTATGGAAAAAATGTGTACATCAAAAATGTTTTCAAAAATGGCTGGTGGGAGGAGGCATACCCCTCATGCTACCCCATGGAACCGTCCCTGGCCATAAGCTACAAAAACCATCAAAAGAGTCTGGCATATTTCAATCACTTGGCACCATTAATTTTGTTCTTTTTTACTAAAAGACAAAGTCAAAAGTAGAGGACGGGGGAGGGGGGACTCCCCCCTCCCCTCTAAATAGGCTCTTGACAGCACTCCATCTATTTGGTATATGATTACAATAAAAAAGAGTCAACTACTTTTAGCGCTATTGATAAATTAGTTGCTTTATTTTAAAACTTAGAGAAAGCTGAAAGAAAAAGCGATTCTACGTTAGTTTTATCTGAAAGTCAAGCGAAGAGTAATGGCCTATGGTGAGATCTGGCATCCAAGCGAATCTAGCATTGCAAAGTAATGTCTAACAATTTGAACAAAACATAATATCTAATAAGTTATTTACAACTGTTTTTTTGAATAATGTGGAAGCGGAAGCGGCATATTTTTCGCGCTTCCGCTTCCATTAAAACATGACCGTTTCCACCGCTTCCACATCCGTGTACTTTATGCAAGAGCACATACAGAGACTGGGTAGTAAGTATTGACAAGATTAAGTTGTTTGCGAATCTGGGGGCAAAACAGTTTCAAGAAACTGGTGTTCTCTCAAGATGGCAAGAGCTAACAGCCTACTGCACAATCAATGCCTTTCAAAACAAATGAAGCAAAATATATATTTACAATCCTTCAGTTTCTATTGCTTCTCCTTCATCGTCTTCTTTATCAGCATCACCTGCATCATCATCTTCAAACGTGACTATACTGACTCTCTTATTATCAGAGTTTTCCCTGCATGCAATACATTTCCGTCATTACTAGATGAGAAGTTAAAAAATAAGTAATTTGAAAAGGGTATCCAGAGCTGCAAAAAATCATTCGCATGTAGCGATCCTCAACAGCAAAAGGATAATGCAAAGATCAAAATTCTGTTAAAAATAGCTTAAAAGGGAAATGGTACCATTAAGCGACTAAAACTTACAATATTTAGTAGGTAAATCCATTCTTCGCCTTTTCATTAAGAAATTTATTCAAATACACCTTAAACATACATATTAATGCAGGTGTTTTCACAAACTCAACAGCAATCATAAACACTAAATGCTTGGAGCAAAGGGAAGAAGTATCTTTTGGTATGATGGCCATGACTTCAAGGTTAAACGCTTCCAGTATGTTTTTCAGTAATATGCTTCTCACTACTCATGCTCAATTGCTGTGAGGCTTTAAAGCAAGCAAAAAATCGAAAAATAGCACTACCACAAAACTCGGAAACAATACCAACTCCAAAGAAACTGATATTTTGTCCATTAAAACAATTTTCACTTTCTTACAAGAGGTTAAAAATGAAAAAATTCCACGGAATAAAGTCGGGCAAACATTTGGCAGGTAAGAGCGGAAAATTGGCAGCAAAATTGATTTTTTTTACATTAGGCTTGAATTTTCAATTGATCTACTAAATCAATTTTATTCACATCAATGCAAAAGAAGCTACCTGCAATGCGTTATAAAAACTTAAACTTCACTGTAGGTGATTTATTGCTGACCTAGGCTGTTTTACAAAACCAAATTAGAGACAGAAATACTCATTAGTCCTTGCTAAATTCTTCATGAGGTTTGATTTCATTGTTATAAATAAGTAAAACTGTATAATTACAGATTCTCTTGAAGAAACGCCGACAGCCTGGAGTTTCTCAGTTTCTCTTCAGGAGTAAGTTCTTCATCAACTTCTACAATGCAAATGAAAATTTAATAACTTAATAGGTGAAAGCAATAAAATGAGTTTTTATGCAGCAAAGATATAATTTGCTCATTCCTGTCGATAATTTTACATCTATTTCTTATAGAGTCACATTATATTTAACAATGCTGTTATTTGTAGCAAAATTGATTAACAACAAGCCAGTATCAAGGAAAGTCTATAGATAGGCACTCTTAATTATTCATACAGACACTATCCCTCACAAAGTCACTATATTGAAAAGTGAGGTGAAGTGAACAACCGACTGACAGTGTACGATTGACTGTCTGCGACTTTTCTCATCTCACACCATTCTGAGGGTTAGGGTTAACATTGTCACCGACATGGGCTAGCAGCACCTTGCGCAGGTTGCAGATCCAACGTAACGGGTTCGATTCACAGCTGGAGTTGATCCCATTTAAAATATATACTGGGTGGTTGCTGACTCGAAGAGTGCAAGCTCACTTCGTAGTTTCCCTCAATCATTATACTGCTGACTTTTTAGTTCGATATAACTTGAAAGTAACCTCAGATATTTATTTTAATCTTTAGTTGCTTGATGTCACCTGATAACACAAGAATGTGAAACAAGAAAAGTCGCAGACAGCCAATTAAACTGTTACACACTGACAGCAATTGTCCACTACACCCAAAAAGTATTAGCAGGCAAAAAAATTCATTTTTATAATATTAAGCAGGCATGGTGAACAAAACCTATTACAATGTTACTCTTGTTTACACTAAAAATGAAATTGAAACTCGTCAGTTCAAAACACTACTATTTAAGTCAATGCAGTATTTCAAACTGTTTTACCATCTTTGACTTCAAGATCATCGAGTGCATTTTGTAACTGACTTGCAAGGTTTTCTTGATCTTCAACTGTCACCTGCTCCACTAATGATTGAGACATCACCTTTCGGTATGTTATTACACGTTGAATAAGAACAATTACAAAAGACTAACAAACATTACATAGATATGTACACATTAACACATTAAGGCAGTGACTCTGTACAGAAAATTAGCTTACATCAAACGAACATTGCCAAGAAGTATACACTAATTTATACAGTTATAAGAACTACTGCACCGTACTATATGCACATACGCTAAATCTAGACTTTAAAAACATATTTAGGATAGCAATTTTTTCATACAAATTTTGCATCCCACATGCTGTAGACTTTATCAACGTTGCCCTCAAAGTTAAAAAGGAAGCAGCAAAAATGAAAATTTGTAACTCCAATCACCAACGAAAGTAAACAATGCTCATCACTGCTACAAGTACAGCAATAAGCTTAAAAAACTCAATTGAATATATGTATATGTCAAATAGAAATGTGCCTAACACGTGCACACTGCATAGATAACATCCACTACATCAAAAATAGAAAATATCGCAAATATTGTCAAAAAAGCTCTATATACTTATAGAATTTGAAGAGTTAATTAATATTAAGAGTATCATACATTTTTAAACCGAATTTTTGCAGGCAAGAATAAAAGTCTAGAAATTGACACATATTGAAGAAAGAACATCAACATCAAAACACAAAAAAATGTAAGTTTGAAACTATTCATAACTTTTTAACAACCTTCAAAAACGAAATATAGATGAAACAAAGTATAAGAACTACAACAGTGAAAGGAGTAACGATGAAAAATGAATAAAAATACACAAAGAGTATAATAAAAGGCAGCATACGCAAACGCACTAAGTTACAGTTTCTAAAACAAAAGAACAAAATGACTGAGAAAATAGATTGGACAACACAAAGGAGCATCTTAGAAATTGCGATATAACACTTTATACACTTAGAAAACAAAAATCATTCTCACGCAGAAAAAAATAATTTATATCATTGAGGAAGGGCAATGGAAATATTGAGGCAAGCAAAAAAAACATTCCTGAACACGCTTTGATAGCAACGACATATCATTTGCATCATAAGTGTAATCTCTTAACACTGAGCAGATAAAAGAGTAATCTATTTCATTGAGGCAAGGAGATGGAAGTATTGAGGTAAGCAAAACATTCCTAAACATGCTGTGATAGTAACGACATAACATTTGTATCACGACTGTAATCTATCAACATCGAGGAAAAATCATCTGATAATAAATCTTTGCACGAAAGATTGTTAATGTTGCGACATAAAACGTCTTTAAGTTTGTCAATTTTTGGATTAGCATTGCTGATTGATGTCCCTTTGCATTCAAGTACAATATTGAAAACTGTTTGTTCAGCCTCGCCACATCCACACATGGGAGAAGAGCAAATTGTTGGAAAATGATGAAACAAAAATGAGTTCAGCAAATTATTCGTGCACAGTAGATTTAATGTCAAACATTCAATTTCGCAGTTAAGAAAGGAATTGAAGCGTACACTAAACACTGATGGTGAGATAGCACAGCCTTTCAAAAACCATTGATTGTTGATTCTAAGTTGCCATACATGTTCTGTGTACGATTTTATCATGTTCTTGGTGTAGGAACAGCATTTGCTTGAAAGTTCAGTAAAACTGCATAAAGAATTAGTCAAAATGATTTGGCTATCTTTGGCATTAAACTCATCAAAATGGTGTCTTAGCTTCCATTTCAAAAATTTGAATGAATTCAGTAAATGTGCTTAAAGAGCAGAGCAGTTACCAAAGGTACTGAGTTCCCAGATTAAGGATCAGAGGGGGTCGTCATCAGTACTATTAAGGTTTAATTTTAAATAATGTGTTACTCCGTGCATTTCATTACTAATATCAATTGGTGGAAGACCTAGGATGATTTCGCACAGTTCCACGTCAACGTTAAATGTTGCACCCAATGATGTTTTTGAAACAGTATACCATAGCTTGTTAATATCAGCTACATTTTTACGATCCAGCCATATCATACCTCCATAAAAAAAAGTAGGTAAAAACAACACCTTAATTAGATGTACCATCACTTGTTGATTAAGGCCCCAATGCTTATTTCCGTATTTCAATATGGAAGACCATCAATACAGTAAGCGAGAACAGACATATTGGCTGTGATGATTAAATGTCAAGTTACAATCCACATAAAGACCAAGAACGCAAGCATAGTTTACGTTTTGGATTAGCTTTGAACCAAATGCCATATTTAATGGAACATTATACAAATCACCTTTTGCAGTAGAAAAGCATATGTACTCCGTTTTACCCACATCACAATTTATAATCATCCTCCACTTACTGCACCAGTCAATTATGTGTCGTGACACAGACTCAAATTTGCTCACACAACTTTTTGTGTCGCCTTCAGACAAAACCACGGTCATATCATCAGCAAATTTAAGAACATTTGAAGCAATTTGTTGGATATCAGTAGCACTATTAGACAGCAAGTCAAATAGGTAGAACTTAAACAAAATGGGAGATAGCACAGATCCCTGTGATAGACCATAATCACCTGTCCCTTGTAGGACCAGAAAATAAATTAACTTTTAAATAAATATTTCTTGAAGAGAGAAATTTATTTAGTAAAGAGAGATAATTTCCCGATACACCATGATCAAATAGCTATAGAATGAGACCCTTCTTTCAAATCGAATCAAAAGCTTTTTCAAAGCCGAGAACTAAGCCAATCACTGTATTTCATTTTTGAATGCCAGATTGAACAAGTATGCTTAATCTGTTTAGATATCTTATGGTGTAACTGTTTTTTGAGAAACCTTCTTGATTTACATCTATTACCCCGCAAGATTGTCAATGATCCTCCAATTGTAAACACATAATTTTTTCCAAGAGTTTACCAACATGCAAATTGGTCGGTAGGCACCAGATTTAGCATTAAATGGTTTTCCACATTTCCTCAAAAATATAACTTCAGACTCAGACCATATGGCCATACAGATTGAATTAAAAATAAATTAAACAGATTATCTAAGTAAGTTAATGCAAGTGGACCCAGATGTTGCCACATCATAGGCTGAAATCCAATATGATCGAAGCTTTTGGCATCTAAACCTGATTTTACTTTCAGCAGTGCTTTTTTTTACTTCAAACAAAGTATATAATTGATGCGTTCAAATTAGCAGAACTTGAATTCTGACTAATGTTCACATTCTTTTTGCTTCCAAAAATATGATCCTATTCCTGCACTTCTTCCAATAAGTAGCCTATCATAATTAGTTGTGTTTAAATCAGAAGTTTCCCTGATCAAAAACTCACTTGAAATGCAAAAGGTACCAATACACCCATGTTTAGGCATAACTTAGCAGCAATGTCTGGATGTAGCTTAAACGTGAAAATTGTGTGTGATGTAGCAGTTTCTTCTTTGACCTCACTCATGTACGCTACTCAAATTTGCAGTATGCAGATACAATATTTTACTTTGATAACAAAATAATCAAAACAATTGAGGGTTAGCTTCACAGAAAAGCTTAAACAGCATTACTGTTACCACTTACCAGGTTATGGTGTTACCAGTACATATTGGTCTGTTTGCATAGAGCAAAGTATAAATCTTCATACAGCATATAGAATTACTGGTACCGGTATATTATAACAGCTCAGATGGTTGAGTGGTAAGAGCACCCGCCTCTAGAACTGTAGACTCTGGTTTGATACCGAGTCAGGTCAAACTAACCACTGTAAAATTGGTATTCACAGCTTCCCTGCTTGATCTGTTGATGCTCAGCAACAAAGGGGCAGTGTGGAGAACAAGCCAGCACTGGGCAAGCTTAGGCCTACTTGTTGTCGTTGGGAAAGGCACTTACTGAGATTCCCCCATTTTGGTGTGGTAGACAGGTGGCTGGCAACTCATAAGCGAGTTTGTTATAGCGCTTTCATTGCTTTCTCGCTTAAATGAGGATACCCATTTAAGCAACTAATATTGGTACAATATGTAAGCACAAAGAATTATCAGGATTTCATAACTGTCACCTCAGCAGATTGGCAACAGGGTAAACTGTGTTTAAACTCACCAGCACCAGCTCAACTAAACTGCAAAACGAAAAAAGGCATTCATTTTAGGCCTGCAGAAACGGGAAGATAGGCTAAACTGACTTTTTTGGGAACTTGCCAGTATCGTAATTACAGGCCTACAGTGTAAGAGACTGGCAGATTTGAGAATGATTGCAAAACGCTGGGCGAATAACGTTCGCACTTACAAGTTTCTTTGCACTCTGCACTTGATTGTCAAAATTAACATGTACCCCGAAATCCTCATTGAAACCGAATTTGAAATACAGTGTAATAGAATAAGAAGTGGCTATTCTTGCAGGCCCCTAACTTTTGTCTCTTTGGTTTATTTTATTGGCAGTGACTACTTGTACTGGTAGGTACAAATAAGCGCTTGGTTTCTTTTATTATCCCTTCGCGCTCTCCCGATTCTGCGAGAGCGTGACGAAGTAATACCACAGTATAGCCTACTAATATTAAACCAAAGAAAGAAACGTTAGGAGGCCCATAAAAACAGCCACTACCTATTTTGTTACTTCGTCACGCTCTCGTAGATCCAGGAGAGCGCGAAGAGATAAGAAAAGAAACCAACTGCCAATATAATACGGGTATCATTTTCGCAGACTGCAATTTGATCCAGACGAGCTTAGCACTAAAACCTAAAAAAAGTCTTTGCAGATTAACACCAAGTCAAGCAGAACGAATTCCTTATAGCCTGTCAGGTAAGCGACTATTAGGACCAAACCAACACTAACAAACGCCAGGTCCGGGTTGGTGCCAGTGTTCCAGCGGCCTGAGGGAAAAGTGGCCATGTCCTTTGGGTCATGGAGGGGGACAAGGCCATTAAGGCTTGCCCAAGCAACAAGGCATTCTCCATCAGCGCTGTTGCTGCTGTAGCCCCAATTCACATGCGGGCAATTGAAATCACCCGAGTACAGGACAGGGTGTGGAAACACTGGTAGGTCGGTAGTCTGCAATGGTGTAGGTGGAGGTTTGTAAACATTGACAATTTTATAGCCATCAACGTCTACGCATAACCACTCAGTCTCTGATGTAAATGGGGACTGATCTACTAGGGTCCATTTTAGTCGCTCATGGACAAATGTAGCAAGGCCGTGTATCCTGTTTAAACAGGACCCAGCTAGTGCAAAGCCTGGAATCACAAGCTTGTCGGTAGAAGCACAGTGGGTCTCCTGTAGTAGGATGACGAGTGCCTCAAACTGCACAGCGAGATGGTGAAGGACATTCATCTTGCTTGCAGTGAGGCCTTCAATGTTCAGCTGCAGGATTGCTGGCCTTCGGAACTTGTTGACGATGTGCCCTGAAGCAGAGCAAACATCGCCCCGTCCTGAGAAGGACGTTTGCCGATTAGTAGGCCTTGGCTGAGCATCGGGAAGAGTGGATACCCTTCCGGGTTGGCAGATTTGGTTTCGGTCTGTCATTGTAACTTTGCAAGAGAAAAGCTTTGTACAGACTTAATCACAGCCCGGGCTACGTGGAAGCATCTGCCATCCGGGCCGTACAGTTACTGTACAGTTGCACATGGTAACTCCGTCACAGCTGCTGCTCGCCTGCTGGAAACAGCGAGTGAGAAGCGACGAAAAGAAAAAGCTCGAAAAGATACGTTACTGTGCTACTACCTACTAATACTGAATTTCATTTCATCATTTTTTATCCTCCTATCACGAGTCACGACGGAGGCTCTGTGCATAGGACGAATCCAGACTGGCTTAGGAGTTGCCCTTGTTTTCGAGTTTTTCAGTTGAGCTTTGCTTCTGACTTCTTCAATTTCCTGCTTGTTAGATTCCACCAAGCAGAGATAATTGTCGTAAAGCATTATATCCAAGGACACAACATCGAGGCCAGAGTGAGAGTTGAACCATCAACCTTGCGATCATGGCCGTCGAAAAAACGACGCCCCGAACCACTCGGCCACGCTGCCAACTAATTTAATTTGTTGTACTTCGAAAAACTAAAAACCTCACCATCAGGCCTACTCGCATTATTTTTTTTCACAACCATGGATATGTAAGACTACAACTAGATTGCGCATGGCACTAGAAAAAGTGTAACAATTTGAAGCCTTCGATCCGCTATCTTGGAATTACCCGTTTTGCGCATAGTTAGTATAGGCTAAGTGTGAATACATTATAAACCAGTGTAGTAGCGCAAGTAAACGCGGTACAAGTTTAAATGCCTGCAGTTGGGCCTAAATAAATCACAATTTGTGAACAAAATTATAAAAAAAGCAAAAAATCGTTCATAAGCTAATTCAATTTGGTGTTGTCGGCTTTGATTTTGAATGAACTTTTTGGTAGTAGAACGGTTGTAGAGACTAGAGAGTGAGCTGATGTAAGCTTATATTAAAACATTTTCAAGATCAAATAGAAACTATAAACCACGATTTTATTGCCGCTTACTGCGAAAAGCTAAACATTTCTTAAGTAGCAGACTAGATATGACTGACAGATCATTACGGCATTGTAAAGAATGAAAATTCAACTGAAAAACTCGAAAACAAGGGCAACTCCTAAGCCAGTCTGGATTCGTTC
The DNA here is from genome assembly GCA_964006365.1 of Trididemnum miniatum. Taxonomy (NCBI): domain Eukaryota; kingdom Metazoa; phylum Chordata; class Ascidiacea; order Aplousobranchia; family Didemnidae; genus Trididemnum; species Trididemnum miniatum. The sequence continues at coordinate 9,501,963 of OZ023243.1, read as the reverse complement.
TGTGCACAGCGCCTCCGTCGTTTTCTCGTGACAGAAGGATAAAAAATGATGCAATGAAATTCAGTATTAGTAGGTAGTAGCACAGTAACGTATCTTTTCGAGCTTTTTCTTTTCGTCGCTTCTCACTCGCTGTTTCCAACAGGCGAGCAGCAGCTGTGACGGAGTTACCATGTGTAACTGTACAGTAAGTGTAAAAGTTTAAGAACCGCGAAATCAAAGAATCCACGTTCTCGTCTGATACAGTTCGTCCGTTAATCGTAGGCCTACATCAGAAAAAAGGTACGACACAATGCACATCTTAATTGGTTTGCAGGAGCGTATTTAGGGGAGGGGGTATTGTGCCTTGGGCCCCCCATTTTGACTCTGCCTTTTGGTAAAAAAGAACAAAATTAATGGTGCCAAGTAACTGAAATATGCCAGACTTTTTTGATGGTTTCTGTAGCTTAGCCTATGGCTAGGGGAGTAGGATGAAGGGTATGCATCCTTCCACCAACCACTTTCAAAAATGTTTTTAATGTATACAGTTTTTCCAAAATTTTTGACCTCTTCAATAGTAATAAGCCTTCCGCCTTAAGCAGCAAAAATCTAGTTCTGCTCAGTGAAACCTTCTTTTACATGAGTTTTAAAACAATTTAAGCAATTATTTTCCAGCGAAAAAATTTTAAGGCCTGAAAAACCATGACCAATAACTCAACTAATTTCATACTGAAGTTTAAATTTTTGTGGTTGAGCCTATTTAATTTGAATCAAATGACAACTTTTTGCAAATTGACGCTAGTACTTTTACGCTTTAAAATAGCAAAAAATGTCATTAGCTTAAAAACCGCTTCAAAAATTATTGCCTATGTCCAATTTACGTACCAAGTAAAGTGCCTAAAACTCTACCAATTTTCTTGAAATTTGTTTTAAACGATAGCTAAAATCAAGACCTTCAATATGCAGTTGAAATTTATAAAAATTCAACAAGCATAACTAAAGTTACGATATTTTTTGTAACACCTTCCATTATTCTTACGTTATGAAAGATATGCCGCGTTTGTCCAAGAGGGTAATTTGAAAACGGCGGATCAGAGCTTCAAATTGTTACACTTTTTCTCGCACCATGCGCATTCTAGTTGTAGTAATTACATATTTATGATAACAACGGACCAACTGGAAATTTTCGAGAACACAATTTTTTCATAAAAAATGGCAACACCATACGGTGACAGGCCTTTTTTGCAATTTTGTATAGGCTAATTATGCACTTTGGTGGTTGCAGAGTATGGTACCTGTAACGTAACATAAAAGTGCTTAGCCTAAACCGTTATTGTTAAGCTTAACTAAGCGACAATGAAATTGAGTCTAGTAGTAGCTACGGTATGATTCTTCACAGGAAGTTAAAAAAAAAAAGAATTTGTAACCAGAAAAAAAGACTCGTTTTTCACAATCCTTTCGATATGCCATATGCTGGGTTACAAAACAAGACATTTAAATCGCAGTTAAAACCTCAAACTGCACAGTGCAGAAAGTTCAAAACCTCGATGTCAAGACAAGAGGATGGTCTGTTACACAAACCAACTGTGAAGATTGGCATGTTGTTTTGAGCTAGGCCTATCTGTTTTTTTTTTGTTTAGGCAGTGTCTATTTTGCCGTTGACAGCAAAACAGACACTAGCCTACCTTTTGTTTATTTTTCAGATTTTTTTTATGTTATTAGACTGAAGAATAAGAGGTACCGGTAACATCGTGTTAGATATGGCTTGCATTGCATGTACCGCTGGTATATGTAGCAACAGCATTAGAAGGAATGTATTTAGGGGGGGGCATTGGGCCATGTCCCCCCCTTTTTGACTGTACCTTTTAATAAAAACAAGAAAATTATTGGTGCCAACTGATTGAAATATGACAAACTCGTTTGATGGTTTCTGTAGCTTATGGCCAGGGGGGGATCCAGTTGGGTAGGTTGAGCAGTTGAGAACTATGCATTCTCCCACCAGCCATTTTCAAAAATGTTTTTGATGTAGCCTAGCCAATTGTACAGTTTTTCCATAATTTTAAACCTGTTTGATAGTAATAAGCCTTACGCCTAGCACGCATAATCGAAAGTGTGCAAACAAATTGCATCATGTTTGGCGAAGCACTCAGAATTAGAGTCAAAAAATTTAAACAAAACATTTGTGAAAATTATTCAAAAAGCACTAAAATAGCCATTACCGCATGTACCATAAATTTTCAAAATTTTTTCGAGGGAGCATACCCCTGGACCCCTCCAGAGCTTTTCTTGTTTTTTAATCAGCTTTAAATTTGTTCTGCCGGAAAAAAATGCGCCTAAAAAGAATGTGGAAATTATGGCTCCCTCTTTTTGAAATTTCTTGCTACACCACGGAGCATTAGTTCAGATAATTGCCTAGCCTACCTAGAAACTCGGAAAAAACAATTCTATGCCTGAAAAAATGGTCAATAGCATGTAAATGCAATCCAGGCTGGTTTTAAGGAAATTTAAGAATATCTGAGAAATTTTTTTCTTCAATATAAGAAAATTGAAAAAAAAAAGTGAGAGCCCTGCTTGAACCAGCTGCTATGATATGACCACTGTTCCCTCTAAGATTTTAACTAGTGCGAATTTGCCCAAATACAGAATATGAAAATAACAAAAAATTTGCCCAAACATGTAAAGGGTGTAATTCTAGGCCCGGTATAATTTTTGTTTAAAAAATGAGTTTTTACAGAAAAACACTTTCATTTGACACAAAAAAACTTAAGCACTTTTAACTAATTTGCTTTTAAATCATTATAGGAATGTGGAAAAATTGAAACTATTTGCCCAAAATTTCTCATTTTTCTCAATTTTCGCGCCTTGGAGGGAACACTGTATATGACGCTGGCTAGAAGGCATTCTTATTTCTTACTCAATAGAAATTGGGAACAGCGTATTTTGTGGAACCCCTTTAAAAGAGAGATTATATAGGCTGTCAGCCAAGCCTAGTTATAGACTAGGCAAGTCTGTTTAGACTAGCCACAATCGGTACGATACCAATCTGTCTAATCAAATCAAATTTAATGTACAAATTTCCACTGCAATCATCAATAAAAGCAAAAGTACAGCAATATAGAAATGTGTACATAGGAGGACAGCAAAGGAAACAAAGTTCATCCAACAGTCGTAAGTCACTGCCTCCTGAAGTACATACCGGTACCTATTCTAGCAGCAAGCGTAAAATTAGAATTTAGAACAAAAATGAACAATGCATAAAGTCATTACCTTGTCCCTGCAGCCTGTAGTAATGCCATAATTTAAAAGTCTTTAATTTAGGTACCTGTATCCTACCTGTTAATAAATAAATGGGATTATTTTCAAATTATATTGAACTAAAAATTCAACAGTAATTGAGCAGTTGATGGAGACTGCAAAGTGAGCTTGCGCTCTTCGAGTCAGCAACCACCCGTTATATATGTCAAATGCGATCGGCTCCAGCTGTGAATCGAACCCGTCTCGCAGGATCTGTCAGCTGCACGCGATACCGCTACGCCATGTCGCTGACAAATCATTATGCATATATATGGTCTGCAGGGGTAAAATGGGTACACAGGGTAAAATGAGTACAAAAACTTTTTACTAATACAACAAAAATTCTTGCAATTAGTTAAAGCTGCTTTCAGGGATTTTTGTGTATGCTACAGGATATATTTTTAAGCAAAGCAGCTTTAACTTTATGCAACAATTTTTGCTGTACTGTGTATTAGTAAAAAAGTTTTGCTACTCATTTTACCTTGTGTACCCATATTACCATACCCTTGCAGACCCTATACAAGATAAATTATTGTGCACGAAAACATTCATATCGTAACTGGTTTGTGAGGTATCCTAACTGAAACACATGGGAAACTTCCAAACATCAAAAAGTGATAACATGTAAAATAATATTAAAAAGAACTGTTGGATATAGAGTCTGTTTTCAGTTGTTATTGGTATTTGCAACGATATAACTGTTTAGTATGTTTTGTCTGAAATGCTTTGTCTACTGTAGTAGGTTCTAGACCAGGGGTGGGCAATTATTTCACACGAAGGGCCAGATTTGGAAAACTGTTGAAGCTGCGGGCCGCACGCTGATTGAAAAACAAGGTGAAGACCTTTTTTTTTTGAAAATCATGGTCCACATTAAAATGTGTTCTCCAAAATAAGAGGTTTTCACCTCCTTTTTTATTCCAATTTTGCACCGTTGAGGCTTATTTTTTGAAAATCCCTGCCATCCATGATCTCTAAAGGAAAAAAAGGTCTTCCGTTGAATTCACGGTGAGAATTTAAGTTTGTGTAAGTGTCGGCTGGCCAGAATAAAAGGACCGGCGGGTCGGACTTGGCCCGCGGGCCGTAGTTTGCCCAAGTCTGTTCTAGACCGATGCGTTGTTTTCCGAAGTTCTATTGGTGGGATTGTTTCGTATTATGAAGAGTGGTTGCATTATGAAGTCATAATTGTCTACTGACGTAATATTTTTTCGTGAATATTCTGGACAGATGTTTAATTTCACTGGGTTAAAATTTGTGCTTGTGACGTCACAATTTTGTTTACAGTGGTTTGGTGTGAATTTTTGCATGTCATATGATTTCTTTTCTTGTTTGACCTCACAATCGTGTTTACTGTGGTTTGGTGTGAGTTTTTGCATGTCATGTGATTTCTCTTCTTGTTTCTTTTTGAGAATGTTGTAGAACGTTCTTGAACTTGAATTTAGAGTATAAATAGGCGTGAATTTTCGAGTGTGGATTTAGTGTGCGTAGAGTAAGCAATATTGTTGCATGCTGAAGGGTATAGCCCTTGTATGGTGTTACTGAAGTGAGCAGTGGTGCTTGTGGTTATTGAGAAGTAGTACGGTGAGTAGCCTACCGTAGCTAAGTGAGTTAAGTTGGGTTGATTATTTTATTCGTTTGGTGAAGAAGGTCTTGTTTTTTTCGTGAGGTCAGATCTAAGAACGAATTAATTCCTACGGTTTGTCATACAATTCTAATCAATCGTTCTGTCAGCGTAGTAATACTATTTCCTATTTCGCGACAGTATTATTTGGGGAATATTTGGTATATAATTAAATTTTGTTTGATTTCATGTTAAAGCTGAAAGAAAAACAATAGTCATCACTAAGCACTCAAGCTTAACTACCAAAAAACTGTTAAGAAGACTTTGAGTTAGCTGTGTAATGTGGTTTTTATTCTGCACTTTTACAGCAGACGTTATCACGGTAAATAGCGTTAATAGCCTACTGCAGTGGGTTCTGCTACTGTACCGGTATCTGTCAGTCTTTGCATTCTTATCAATAGTCTGGAGTATGGTAGTTCAGTTTTGTTGGAAAAAGACTGTACTATGGTTATAAGTGGTGCTATCACTGAGTAAGAAAAAGTACTGGTAGTTCAGTTGTGGTCATAAAAAGGAAATTTGTGATTAAAAAAGCTGAACAATTAGGTCTACCAGTACTTAAATCAGTCAATATAGACTACTACCACTTTTTGTTTTACAGCTATATAGCAATACCAGTATCAGTCGAGCTGTTTTTTTGTAATAACAAGAACTGGTATGTACCAGTATGTGCACCCATAGCCTTGGCTGCTGGACTATGGACCACTGAAGGTTATCTTTCAATAGACTGTTTAAGCGCAAAGCAAGTAGTATGTTATATAATTGCATGTTATTTAGGCTAAATAATCCACAGAATTGTCAAAGTTTACGTCAAATACCGTATTTTACGGACCATAAGGCACACTATCGGTAAATTGCTTTGATTCGTTTTTCTTCCATACATAAGGCGCACCCGACTATAAGACGCTACGTTTTTTAAGGAGCATCTGGTTGCCATTTAATGCTCATTTAGTAATAGTAAGGGTACCGGTACTGGTTTTGAGTGTAAGCATAAAGCACTACCTGATCCATACATTAGGCGCTCCAGCTTATAAGATGCAAGATCAATTCTGGAGAAAAAAAGGATTTTGAATGCGCCTTATGGTCCATAAAATACGGTAGTTGTAAACCATGAGCAATTAAAGAATGCTGGAACTGGGAAGCTTAGCAAATTTAAGAATAACAGAAGCACTTCAGAATAACAGTACCGGTATTTATTTTTCGTAATAGCTATTAGGGGTACATATTTTTGAGCTTAATTGCAAAACAAAACAGTTGTGTTTTTTTAAACCTGTTAAGTTTTTTTGCTGATGCTTAGATTGATACCCTGTATTAAGTTGTCGAATTTTTACAAAAAAAAGGGGGAAAGAAATACTATGCACATATGATTCTGTAAAATATTCAAAACTACCGGCAAGGCTTAGATTTTTGGTGTTGTGACATATGCAACAGTTACGGTTAGTCGGTTAGTGCAACTTTATTCTAACAAAACTTAAGCTATTATCTAAAAGAAAACAGCGCATTGATGCAGAATGATTTTTTTTGTTTTTTCGAATTGCGTTTAGTCCTGTAGAAGATGAATATGAAGTTTCCAAAAATTTCATCAACATTTGCCCTACCTGCTGGGGCATTCTCAGGACCAACTTTTTGAGAAAAATCTACTTTTTTGTCACTGGAGGGCGCCATGTCAAATGTGCATAATTGGAAGTAGTTTTAAAAGATGCCCCTTCTTGTTCCGCTCATATTAAAAAAAAAAACTAGGTGAATTGGATCATTAGGTCTAAAGATATGGTCATTTTATGGTCATATTTACTCATTACTGCCTCTAGTGGAAAAAAGTTAAGTTGCATTAACTCAAAAACTGCTCAACCAATTGACACAGAATTTGGTGTATCTCCGCATTTTCAGGGGTGAGGATTTCATTTATGTCCTTGGTTTGAGGTGGAACTGCTGCTGGAGAGCAGTAATCTATCTTTTTTTTTTTATCAATTGTTGCTTTTCCATTGCTTCATGTTTGTGTGATGCAATTGTGTTATTGTTGAATAGCAGTATATAGAACTCTGAACAATCCATAACAGTAGTGTTCCAACAAGCAGCTTATTTGAGACTAAAATTGTTGAGAAATCAAAAAAATGCAACATCAAAGATTTTATTGAATAACAGTACAGAGAACATTGAACAATATATAACAGTGTTTCCAACAAGCAACTTATTCGAGGCTAAAATTGTTGAGAAATCCCAAAAGCAAAGTACCACCAAAGATTTTGCCAAGTGGGAAAATATTGGACAGTTTTTGCATTTCTCTACAATTTTAGCAACCAAAAAGTTGCACTATACAGCCGTACTGTACACTTATATAAACTCTGTACAACAGTGCAGTACACCACACAGTTAAGTTTAGCTGGAAGTAAAGGGGCGTTTTCGAAGGTTAGGGATTTTCCTTGTGTTCTCTTCGACCACCTGCATGTAATTTTGGAGTTTTTTTTTCAACTCTAGCTAAATGCAAGAAGTCCACCACAAGCTTTACTCCCTTTTCGGCAGAGTCGTTACATACTCTCAGTCTAGTTATGATCTCACTGCCAAAGGCATAGTCCTAATCTTCCCACTGCGTCGCAGGCTTTGCTAAAAAAGCAGAAGGGATTGAAAGAATCTGGAAAAACATAGTGCTATCAGCAGTAGCAAATTGGCTCAAAGAAAGGTGTTGCCCAGCTGTGACGTCTGGCAATTCTGGCTTGCCAAATCCATTGCCATGCCTTTTTGTGAACTGCATAGCGGCATTACTGGTGTTACACTGAGATGCATTTATTCTGTTGGTTAAAAGATTTTTTACTTCGTAAGTGCATTTTCATCCCACAAGGCTAAGGGAATTAATTCGCCTGAGAGATACCAATTGTACGTTGAAAAGGCCTCAAATGCAGCAGCACTTACAACAGGGTCAACATTAGCGAAGCTCTTGATGTTGTTGACAAGTTCCAGGTCCTGGTGTGAACACGGACAACTGACTGCCGCAAACTGGCCGCGAGACAACTGACCGCCAAAGCACGAGGCTCGCAAAACCACTTCGCACCTCTTACCGCTTTGTGACAATTGTTTACTTAATGTTCATGTTAATTTGGTAGTAACTTTGCACCTTACCGCTTCTCAAACTGGTTTTTGCAGTAAAATTTCGGAAAAATGTCCGAATTTGCCCTAAAAATTTCGGACATTTAAAATTTTTTCGGCAAAATTCATGAACGAGCGATTTTACAAGTTTACTAAATCAAATAATTACTGCATTTCACAAAAACACGAGTCTAGTTTTGAAAACGAAACTTTGATCACGCCAAAGCCATGCAAAAACACAGTACGCTTGCAATACAAACAGATAAAATAATATCAATGAAGGGACGCAATAATGCACAGTGTCAGCTCATTCGTCCGACACGGGGCGGGCAAAAATCAAATGCACTGTCGTATGTCTTGATTATTTACAACTGAGTATGTTTACGTTTTTGCAATTACAAATATGATATGCTTCCTTGTTCAAATAAAATTAAAAAAAAAGGGAAATCCAAAGAAGTTTATGCAATGTCAATAAGCAAATCATTTAGCTCTTTGAGCGTTGCATCTGCGCTGGAGCAACCGTTGACCTTGTGCCGACCTCACTTGGAGCTTGATAGCCAGAATGAATATGCTGTGTCGTGATTGTACTGTTCAATTAATGCAGCAATTGCGGCATTTAGTTTCAATCGCATTAATTTGTCTGCAGTTGATGCAAACGAGCGGTTTCTTATCGTTCGTTAATAAATCTTGCCAAAAAAATTTTAAATGTCCGAAATTCTTGAGCAAATTCGAACATTTGTCCGAAATTTTTCAGCAAAAAGATAAACCCAGTTTGACAAGCATTGAGGTGCGAAGTTACTACCAAATTAACACGGACATTAAGTAAACAATTGTCGCGAAGTGGTTTTGCGAGCCTCGTGCTTTTGCGGTCAGTTGTCGTGGTGGCGAGTTTGCTTCACGGTCAGTTTGCATGGCAGCCAGTTTGCAGCGGTCTGTTGTCTCGCGGTTAGTTTGTGGCGGTCAGTTGTCGTGTACCGTCCTGGTGTGGTGCTGATGCTGCAAGGGGGCAGTTGAACCACCACAAATTAAAAACGAATATGCAGAAGTCTACAAGTGTAGAAATCTTTTGTAACTGAGACTTGGAAGCGATTCCTTGAGATATGTATTCTTGCGGCATTGCTATTTTGTCAATAGAGCTGTTTCCCCATCCATTGGGCTTTGTGAACAGCACCACATCCCAAGAACTGGAATCGTCCTTCATTAAGTCCAATGTATGCTTTGTAGCTTGTGTGATGGCAAATTCCCCTAGCTTTTGTGGGTTTTTGGTATGGAGTTGTGCTGTTGTGTGTGGAGTAGCTGGAAAACCTTTCTCTCGAAATCTTTTGAAAACTTCGTTATCTGGTGAATAGGAGGTTTCGATTTTGAGTGCTTCCCACACAAGGGTGAGAAGAACCTCTCCAACATGCTTTCTGCAAGCCAGCCAAAGAAGTGGTCTTCCTAGCTTGCTTTGCAGTGTGATACAGGCAGCAGTAAGACGACCTGTAATAATATGTAAACACAGAATGTTACAGTTGTCGTTTGTAGTACTTTAGTGATTCCACAGGTTGTATCTATAATCAATGCTTTCAAGTTTTCATAATAAATAGTAAGCTGTAGTGTTAAGTTGCATACCAGTGTTTGCTGCTGTTGTGTCAAAAACCATAAATGCTATTTTGTCTGTGCAGTTCCATTTTCTGAGCAAACTCATAACGGAATTCGCAATTAGGTCACCAGCTGCTTCAGAGCTGGCCACAAGAAGGACTGGGACACCAAGAAGTTTTACTCCATTTGATCCTAAAAAGTAATATTTAAATTGGTTCACCAAAACAGTAAAGATGGGATATTGCTAAGATGCTCACAGTTAAGATATTTCTCAAGGAAAGTTTACATATTGCAACCATTATTTATTACCTATAATATACCTAAAACTCACCGGCCGTTAGCTCAGTTGCTAAGCGCTCTCGGTGCGGGAGGTCTGGGGTTCGATTCCCGGACCAGTCAAATCGGCTCAGTGTCGCCAACGGCTCGCCATCGCTGCGACGTTTCTTCGGAGCTGTGTAGCCCAGGAGCTAAGCCGCGGAGATGGGCTCCGCCACTCGTTACACACTTCGGCGTAATACCGCGAGTATAATGAAGATTTGATTTGATACCTAAAACTAAAATTGGCATTCTATCTTCGATTTCATACTTGTTGGTCAGTGCTTGCATGACTTTGCCATTCCAATGTATACCAGCTAAAGTTCGTGGAGTCCAATTAAACGTGCTGCTGAGCTGACCTTTGTTGTACTTTATAGCTTAGTACTAACAATAGTGATACACTAGCTCATTAGCTGAACGGAACCTTTTATTATCACAACACATACCTTGTGTTTATCATGCTAGTTACCTTTTATTCTCAGATCACGTATCATGCAAGTTACCTTTTTCCTGAATTTCTCAAAAAATCTGACAACTGAATGTTTTACAAAGAAAGCTGATGAAATCACTTTAAACCATTTCACACATTTTGATAACATGATTCAGTTTAAATTAGTTTCGAGAAATTTAGAAAATAGGTAGTGCATGATGAGTTTAAGCAAGTGATGTGGGACTAAGATGTTCTCAAGCCAATGCCCATTGCACAAGTGTACGGTAATAATACCATTTTCAGTAAACTCCTATAGTGGTGGAATTACGCAGAAGGAAGATCCATGACATTCAAGGCATCCACTTTAAGCCGAACTACACTCAACTGCATAACTGTATTGTCATGTGTAGTGTGTTCAACAAAAATAAAATTGCATCACACAAACATGAAGCAATGGAAAAGCAACAATTGATAAAAAAAAAAGATAAATTACTGCTCTCCAGCAGCAGTTCCACCTCAAACCAAGGACATAAATGAAATCCTCACCCCTGAAAATGCGGAGATACACCAAATTCTGTGTCAATTGGTTGAGCAGTTTTTGAGTTAATGCAACTTAACTTTTTTCCACTAGAGGCAGTAATGAGTAAATATGACCATAAAATGACCATATCTTTAGACCTAACGGTCCAATTTACTCAGTTTTTTTTAATATGTGTGGAACAAGAAAGGGCATCTTTTAAAACTACTTCCAATTATGCACATTTGACATGGCGCCCTCCAGTGATAAAAAAGTAGATTTTTCTCAAAAAGTTGGTCCTGAAAATGCCCCGACGGGTAGGGCAAACGTTGATGAAATTTTTGGAAACTTCATATTCATGTTCTACAGGACTAAACGCAGTTTGAAAAAAAAAAAAACGTGAGCGAGTTTGGTAAGAATTTAAATGTCATGGGGCGCCTGCAACATTCTACTGCAGGCGTTACTTCTTTTGGCGCGTAAAAGGCTGGTATTATATTCCTGTGTAGCACAGATGTGATAGTCTTAAATGTTGGGTATTGCTAATAACCAATTAACCATGGTCTTTTTTAGATTTTTGTAGTGGCAATTGTGTATTAAACATCAATAACCATGTCTATTATGTCATATAATGGCGGGGCTTGTATAGCTATGAAGGGAAAGGACTGTATTGCTATTGCTTCTGATTTGCGATTTGGAATTCAAGGTCAAACGATTGGAATGGATTTTGAGAAAGTTTTTAAAATGAATGATCACTTGTATATTGGGCTTACTGGCTTGGCTACAGATGTTCAAACCGTTGCAAATCGTCTTTCATTTCAACTTAAACTGTACGAATTGCGAGAAAACAGAAAAATTGCACCAAAAACGTTTCTCAGCGTTGTTTCAAACCTTCTTTATGAAAAACGATTTGGACCTTACTTTATCGAACCTATTATTGCTGGCTTAGACCCGAAGACTTTGAAACCTTTCATTGCATCATGTGATTTGATTGGATGCCCGATGGAACCTGAGGATTTTGTGGTGACTGGAACGTGTGCACCTCAATTATATGGAATGTGTGAAGTTCTTTGGCAACCTGATATGGAACCAGATGCATTATTTGAATGTGTTTCTCAAGCACTCCTTAATTCCGTAGATAGAGATGCTGGTTCTGGTTGGGGAGCTGTGGTCCATGTTATAGAAAAAGATAAGGTTACTACAAGAAGATTAAAGGCTAGAATGGATTAAGAAATTAATTTTTTTACCAAAACTTGAGTATCGATGTTATTCAATTACAGTGATTTTTCTGACTTCAGTCCGCGCTGCTAGCTCTGTTGTGGATTTTTGCTTCTGTCGTGTCATTTCATAAAGCCCGTAGTTTTAAATTCGGTGGTTACTTCAATATCGTAGAGCAATAAGCATTTGAATAATACATGTAAAATCTACGTTATTACTATTATTATTTTTTGTTTAAAGCATGGTTTTTATTTTTTAAAGTGTTGTTTTGCAATCTGACAATGCACGGGGAATGATTTTAAAATGTCAAATTTTGCTTTAAAGTTACGACATGTACTCTGCTTGCATTAAACGTGACGCCGCTGGATGTAGGGAATTGCGCTAAAAACATTTCTAGCTAACTTGATGTAGTGAATTACTGTGTTGCTTTCGAAAGATGCCAGATTATCTTACCCAATTTCTGAGTTATTTTGATCTGGAATAAAATACGCTCTCATATTCGCTAGATGCGTTGTAATAGTTTGTGCGGCTCTTCTCATAGACTCGGCAGCAGACAGCACAACTACGAACGTAGAATGCTGCAGCAATAGTATGTCACTGGCAGCTTGGTAGGCTACTTGCCCGACAACGCAGGAAACCGTGTTCCGTACTCTTTAACTAAGCATCCGCTTAACACGCGTAGGTGAGGCGTACAGTGGAAATATCAATTTTGAAATTTTAAAAGATGAAGTATATCATTAGCTTTATCATGTGGTTGTAGAAAAAACCTGCAAAAGCTTTCGTGGTGATACCCTTGTTGCTGTCGGTAATTTGCTAACATGGCATTATTGCTATTGTAATTTGACAAAATAATGATGGACTGATGACCAATGTACTTTAAACAAAGCGATGTACTATTTAAGCAATGCAGCTTTGGTTATGGCCTTTGGGCAAAAAAGCTCCCGTTCTGCTGACCGAAATCCTTCAAAGTACCGAATAATTGCTCTAAAAAAGGTCACCCACCCTTGGCGTGAGTCGAGTCGTGTGGGTTCCGGAGCATTTGCGTTGCTTTACCCCCTCAGCGTCAGCCCTTAAGACGCTTACTTTCTTTCTATGAGCTCTGCGTTGTATTCAAGATAATACACGATGGTTAATTATTCTTCGACACATTTTTGCAGTTAAGTGGATGAATTGATTTCTTCCGTTCTTTTTTGGGAGATTTTCCGTTTCATGTCAAAGAGATTTGCTACAAAGATACAACAGCTGCTCCAGGACAAGTTAAAATAGCAAATGTCAAAGCTGTGGCAATAAAAACTTAGTCTATTGCCCGGCTCTCCGCATTAATGATCAGTTGCTATTAAAATTTGCGCTTTAATTTCGTTTGTGAAAACTATTAGCTCTTGGTCTTTTACCGCGTCGGTTTATTAATTTATTACTCGATCACTGACTTTCAAAAAAGTTAAAAACTGTTGGCAAACGGTGTTGGTCTGGGCTATATAAGCTGGGTAGAGGTAGGCCTTATTGACTACTACTTTTGGTTGAATTGCTGGTTGATTTTGATTGAAACACGTCCTGCAGTCCAATCAGCAATTTTTTTGAAAGCTTTACACATAGAAATTGCCAGTTCACCTTTATGCATTTGCTCAACTGTTAGGCTAAAACTAAAGGTGGCCACAATTTCGTTAGTTCATTAATAACAAAGCTAACTTTTTCATTAACTAGTTGATTCATTAAATTTCTTTTTGAAATTAACGAACTAAATTAACTTCCGTCAAATTTTTGTAAACGCTTATTTCTCTTACTGTTGGTTATGAGTTTGACATCGATAAGTCAGCAAAATACGACCAATGAGAATTATGAGGTCAAAAAGCTAGTTAAGAATAACAAAACATATTGCTGGTCAGCAGATAAAAAAATTTTAGGCTTTTTGTAAAAAAGAAATGCCGTTTTAAGTCAAAATTAACGAATTTAACCCTCATAAGGTAATCAAATTTTCATTCGCATAAAGTCGTTTGGGGTCAAATTCAGAGTTGGGTAAAAGTGTTTTTGATGCGAGTTCAAGTCCGAGTCCAGCAGTGTCGAGTCCAAGTCCACGGCATGACAAATTTTCGAGTCCCAAGTCCGCTGCATGAAAAAATTTAAGCCCTCGTTTGTATATGTTGTATGCATGAACTTTTTTGAATTTTTACGGTCACAAAGCTCAGTTCCAGCATATATGCTGGAAGTGGGACACAGCCAATTCTTTGAAAAAGACGTAATATAAACGCTATTTGTAAAAGCTACTGTTGTGTTGCTACAACCTCGCCTTTTTTATGCTAAGCAATATATTGTAGGCCTATATTGTTTACTTATTCAAATAGAATTACTAATACGAAACATGAAAAGATAAAAATGATTAAACAAGGGCGTAGCCAGAAAAAATTGAGGGGGGCCAAATTTTGTAACTTTTAAATCTGACGTCATTTACTTATAGCAGCAATGCAGCCTATTTCCCTCATATCGATGAAAACATAAATTTTGTGGAATTTCTGTGTAAGTCGTAAACTAATCGCTAAATTATGCTGAAATTTTAACTTTTTCTCTCAAACAGCCAGTTGGTGGTAAATTTTTACTAGGCAATCGTCACACACTACGCTGTTGACTCAGACACCCGTGGCGTAGCGAGAAATTTAAAAAAGGGGGGTAGGCTACATAATTTCCAATTTTTTTTCAAGCGTTTTTTTTTTTTTCGGCAGAACTAGGCTAATTTTAAGTTGACGGAGAAACAAGAAAAGCTCCGGGTCCGAGGGCATGCTCCCCCGAAAAAAATTTGAAAATTCACGTGCTGTAATGGCTATTTTATTGCTTTTGAATAATTTTCACGTAAATTTTGTTGAAATTTTTTGACAATAAGTCTGAGTACTTCGCCAAATGTGATGCAATTTGTTCGCACATTTTTGATTATGCGTGCTCAAGGGGTGATAAGGCTTGCAGGAAGTTCCAGCTATCGAAGAGGTTCGAAATTATGGAAAAATTGTAGGCCTATACATTAAAAACATTTTTGAAAATGTCTGGTGGTAGGATTCATAGCTTATCCCCTGGACATAAGCTACAGAAACCATCAAAAGAGTCTGGCATATTTCAGTGAGTTGGCGCCATTAGTTTTGTTCTTTTTTGCTAAAAGGCAGAGTTAAAGGGGGGGCATGACACCATATGCTCCCCTAAATCCGCTCCTGCCAGACACACTAATCTATTATCATTTATGAACGCGTAGGCCTACATTATTTTACTTGTTAGAAGTTAGAAAGCGACGAGATAACGTGCGTATAACATGGATAAGGTTGCTAAGTTAGTAAGGGGTGATCACCACATAAGATAAAGTCGAAATCTAAGTTCATTAAGTTTTGATTCCAGTTCAATGCTTATATCAATTGACGAAATAACACTCAGAAGTCCATTTGTCGGCGCTTTTCGCCAGCCATGGTTGCTAATACTCGATTGGCCTTTTCTCATCTACTACTTCTTGTTGGCAATGAAGCACGCACGTCGCGCAATTCTGACAGGTGATCGGAGGCCATAGCCGAACGTAACCAAGTTTTCACTCGTCTCACGCCTGAAAATGACCGTTCAGCCTCAACGGTTGTTGCGGGCAGCGTCCTGATAGTGCGATTTCACTGATCTAATACAGTTTTATGGAGAAAGGCTGGAATATAATTTAACTTTAATTGTAACGCATCGCGCAGTTACGGAATTTTAAGGATAATACTCTCATTAGTAGGTTAAACTTCTTGATCAAAGAAGCGATGTTTTCGCAGCAGTGTGCGACAGTGCGTCGTAGGCCTACTACTTCAACAGTGCGCTCAACGGGACGTTTATTCCTTCCAATTACCATAACGTGTTGTCTACATTACATCATGCGCCTGCGACGTAGCTAAAAAACTTCGGCGTTTGGCGATGTTTATAAAATTTAGAAGTATAAGAATATGTGAAGCCACGCCAGACCCCCTTTCCCCCACCAACATAAACTGCTCGAAGTCAATAACCAGAGGTGGGCACTTCCGCACCTCCGCTCCGAGCGGAACATCAGTTTCGGAGCGGAATGCAAAGAGTGGAACATGCTAAAAAAAATGGAGCGGAATGAAAGGTGCGGAACAGAAAAAAATAACTTCCGCTCCTCCGCACCACAAAACTGCGACAGGTTATTTTGTATACAGCTATTCAACAAATACAACTTTGTGTTCGAAGCAATTCGAGAAAATGGCCATTTCGGTTTTCGAATCTTGCATTTCAATCAATAAAAGCTAATTGTTTATCTCTGTTGAAGGTGTGATCATAGAATAATCTATGGTGTGATGTTGTGTTCTATTGTTTCCAGACGTGCGAAATCTGCTGTCGCACGGAATATCGCGATTTCGCTACGCTTTTCGACGTCGCCGACTCGCCAATTCACTGACACTGCGCAAAACTGCAGAGTGCAGATGGATTGCAAGATCGCTTGCTCGCGATAAAGCTTCGTTAGTTTAGTTTTAATTTTTAAGGTATAGAGAGTGGTGAACTGTTACTAAAAAGCGAGTTAGACAGTTAATTCCTAGTAAAATGTTTTAATTTTAACCACAGTTTAGTGCGCCGAAAGCAACACTAAGGAGTCAGGACTACGAATGGAAGATAGGTAGCATATTACTGTTTTTAAATTTAACTTTTTACGATAAATAGGACGCAATTTTATGAGACGCAAAAATTAAATAGGACGCAAACATTTTTTAAAGAAATCATTTATTTATTTAAATTATGGTGCGGAGGAGCGGAACACCAAATCCCAAAAATGGAGCGGAGTGCGGAACTCACCTCCAGATGGAGCGGAGGTGCGCTGTGCGGAACACCAAATTCGTGTGCGGTGCCCAGCTCTGTCAATAACGATTGCATATACTAGAGGCGCCAAAAGTTTCAAGCTTTTGTTTCGGTAACGATAGGTTCTAATGTAATTTAAATTTCAGGGGGGGGGGCATGGCCCCATTGGCTAACCGCTAGGTCTAACCGCAAGCCGCAGTTAGACATCCCTGGTGTAGAGGATAGTGTGATGGACTGCTACTCGCAGGGTGGGGATCAATGCCCTCTTAGATTTCGATTTTTTTGTCAGCGCATTATACTGAAGTCGCTGCAGCGATTCTGTTGAAAATGATTTTTCGCGTATTTAGCTTTTCGTTCTGTGGCCTCATCTCAAAGCTCTAACATTTGCTCTACAATCAAATCAAACTGATTACAACGTGCATTCTGTCGTGGCTTTCTTTTCTTTTACGATAAACGAGCGAGACGAGAGTGTGGATTCTTTGATTTCGGCTTTCTTGACACCAGCCGGAAACAACGAGTGAGAAGCGTTGAAAATGACGTAATCAAATTAACGTTAAAATCACAAAACAGAACGTTGGTATGATGCATGCTGCTGCAGTTGCTGACTTTGTCATAGATAAAAACATCAAAGACCTCACCAGTAGGCTACTTGCATCACTTTTTCACAACATCCAAATCCAAAACACCAAAAAAAAGACTCTAGTCCTAGTCCAAAGTGAAACTTACGAGTCCGAGTTCTCAAAATCTAGACTCGATTCGAGTCCCACCTAGTCGGACTCGAGTCCTACCCAACACTGGTACGAGTGCTGGTGGTTGACTTCGAGTACGAGTAGCCTAATGGTGGTTAACTTCGAATACCGAGTAGCCTACATTTTTCGCAGTGAAACTTTACACTTTAAAATCAGTTGCCGGCATTTGCTGCATAAATTGGAACCACTTTTCTTGAAGTTGTTTATTTAAATGTTTATTACCACTTTGAACACTGGTTTTAAGCTCTTTATAGTCGACATTAATTTCTACGGAACTTTTGAGCAGGTTTCGACGAAAGTTTCTTTTGTAAGTATTATAAGTAGGCCTATGATAAAAATCAAAGTAGGCCTACTCATGTACCCGACTGATTATTAGACCGAGTCCGAGTACTTTTAGGTTCGAGTACGAGTATTTTTTGAGATTAAACGTTTCGACTACGAGCATAGCCGTAGGAGATGGGGATGCAACCGCATTCCCAATTTGTTTCATGTGTCATGCCGCATCAATTATTTGGGCAAACATTTGGCTGTTATTTGGGCAAACTTAGGGGCAAACATGAAAATTTGGTAATTCTTTGGGCAAAATTTGACATTAGGAAAATGAATGAAATTTGGCTGTTACCTTTACGGAATTTAGAACTATACGGGTTAATTGTTTATTGTTTGCCCAAACATAGATTTTAACAAAATATTTGCCCTAAGATTTAGAGGGTTGAAGAAAGTTTGATGCAATTTTTGCTTCAAAGTTGAGTTCCAGAATACTTATAGCTTTTGTTTTGCACCAAAATATTGAACACCTTGATTCAAATTCGCACAATAATCACCATTCCAGACGGCTAGCTTAAAAAAACGGAAGTGTCTCTTTCACCAGAAATTTCCGGTTACCAAACTTGGAAAATCGTGGTTGCGTAACCGTTTTTCGGTTCTTGTAATACCATTCTCACAGCAGGAAAGCCATAGGGGATATTAACGGTTACGCAACCACGATTTTCAAAGTTCGATAACCGGAAATTCTCGGTGAAATAGAAGCTTCCTAAAGGAAAAATTGGAAAATTTTGCCCAAAATTTCTCATTTTTCACAAATTTTGCACCTTAGAGGGACACAGTATAGCGTATCTATATTAACAAATTTTGTTTTTGAGTACTCTGCAAAGCAAGATCGAGAATTGTCATCTTGTAATACAATGCTTATATACATTTATTACTATGATTTAAATAAACAAATGGGCTACTACTACTACTAGTACCAGCTACCTCCCGCTACAAGACTAATTGCATTTGGTCACTTCAGACTTCAGAAACAAATGCAATATCCAGCTAAAGTTAACTTCCTAGTCCAAAAATTAATCAATTTGATGTCAGGTGTGCATGGCTCATCCCACAACATCTTGTAATTATTCATTGTCATATTCGATTGTTTATTATATGTTCTTGACTAAGCCGAAGCAATGTTTTTGTTCGTTGAGCTGTGAGCAGTAAGAAGTTTTGGTAGTTTGCGCTATTTCAATATGACTGAACAGTTAATCTGAGATATTGTTAAGGGGCATTTTTAAGATCACACCCCATTTAAAACCTAATGAGTCTAAAATCTGTTTAGATCAGGGGTTCCCAACCTTTTGGTTTCTGCGTGCCACTTCTGGAACTTTTCTGTAGCGGCGTAGGTTACGACCTATCTTTAATGAATACTTTTTGACCATAACAACATACAAGAGCTGTGCTGAAAGGTTTACTTTACATACAGAAACGAATACGTCATTAAATCAAATGTTTATTATACTCGCGGTATTACGCTGAAGCGCACAGCAAGTAGCACTGCGGCTTAGCGTCTGGTCAACACAGTGTTGAACTTCGAAATCTTACAATGTGCGAGTCATTATTGTGAATCAAGCTTCTGGATGAAGGTAGTTTAAGGGTGGGCAAAATTTTTATTGAAAGAGCCACTTGCGAAAAAAAAACTACCTAAGAGTTGCCACCGGTGAGTCAAAGAGCAAAAAAAGGTCTTCAACCTCACAGGAGATGCAAATGGGAGATGAAAGAGCAAAAACAAGTATTCGACCACACAAGAGCAGAATATGGGGGTGTAAAACAAAAAATGCAATTGCAAAACAAAAAAGGTCTTTAGTATTCCTCACAAAGAGCTGAAAAACCACGAGTCGAGGGTCAAAAAGCCGCTTGTGGCTTGCGAGCCGCACTTTGCCCACCCCTAATATAGTCAGGGTTGGGAATCGATACTCAAAAAAGTAAAGAAATAATCGATATTCGATAGTTCACCAAAAAGTAAAGAAATAATCGATTTCAATAATAGTTTAAAAAAGTAAAGAATAAAGAATATTGCAATCGATATTCGATATTACACTGAGTGATTTTAGCTTTTTTGAAATACTGCAAACCTAGTGCTAACACCAAATGCACTTTTGCAAGCAAAATTACTGGTACTCGCCTGAATCACAAATTTTGTCAGATGCTAGTTTCATAACTCTCTGGCAACTCTTCCATTTTGGCTTTGCAATTTGTTTTTGTCCATAGTTAAGATTAAAAGAGAATTACAATAGTTTTGCTGGTACAGGTTTACGGAATGAATATATTATTGCGAACATTAGCGCCGAATAATTGAAATGACAAAAGCAATGATGCTGATAAAACATTTTAAGCAAACGGATGGTTAAACATTTAAACCACAGCAGTGACATTTTGGCCTTTGATCAGAATCGAACATGTTGGACCCGGATAGTGTTTTCTTTTAATTTAAATGCAATTTGGTACGCCAAGTGATAAAATTTTTCGGGTCTTCGCCCCATGCCCTATGAGTACACTGCTCTTCTGGGCCATGTTCTTTTTAATCATTGCTTATGGTCCCAGGAGTAGTTTACCGGGCTTGCAAGTCTTGCATCCTGTGTAAAACATGTTTCTACTATACGAGTAACTTACCAGTACAATTTGTCAATTTCGCATCAAATGTTGCACTAGTTTGGAACTGGATTAGCGCTTTGCGCACAGTCTTGATTCTCTTCAACATTTATCAATATCAGTAACTATATGTTCGGGTATCTATCTGCTGATTGATGTGCTTATAAAAATTGACTTGGGAGTTCTAAGGCTATGTGGAGGTCGTTAAAATCTTTAGAAGGGTAAATAAGCTTGTGTTTATACAAGCAGAAACCAGGTAAGAAAAAACATTTATTCAAACGAGGAAGGTGTACAGAATAGTCTATGACGTTACAAGCTATTTTGCACTTTCATGCTGCTTTATTATTTTTAACACCAAATTTTGGACTTTGCTGCAAATGAAAAAGTCATGAGCTCCACAGGCTGGCTCGAAGTTGTAGTGGTACCATAACCCTTGCACACCGCATACCTGTCCCCAAGGGCTACAAGCCCCCAAAATACTTTGCTCCCCAAAATTGTTAGACTAACCTGCTAACTTGTTTCCATACATGGAGCACTTGACTGTAGGTGTCTGTTATTAACAGTACAAGCCGAGTGTGTGTGACTGTATTTTAGATGATGTCTTTTAACAACGTTTTAGGAGGACTCCCCTTAACAACTTTTTTGTAGCCCCCCTACCACACTCCGAACATGCCTGCAAGACCAGCTTCGGCTATTGCTTTTTGCTCAACTTCAAGTACTGAGTAGTCATAGAGCGCAGGCCTCCCGGTACAATGACAGATCGAACAAAAACTGGAGTTTTTTAAGCAATTTTTGTTGATAAATTCAATAGTCAAGCGGTCTCACTGCTGAGCTTTATGCACTAGTAGCAAATCATATCAACCTTGAGTTTTCGTCCACGTTACTTCTCCTACCGGTACTGGGTAGGCCTTTGACTGTTTTTCAGGAAACCAAATTACAGCAGCCTACCAGCTGAACACTAATTCAGTAGGCCACCAATAAAGCAGTAAAATTACCGGTACCTCTATACCTACACTACCACTAAACTGCTAACTCTGCTTCCATAGCGCGTTACAAGGCCTAGCTACCTACAGCCTAACCGATTGAGCATTTAGCCGTATGCGCTACGCCTTTTCTGGAATTTGTTCACGGTCACGCAGTAGCTTAAAAACAAGCACCGGACATTGCATGTGGGTGCGACCATGGATGCGAAACGACTTTGTACTTGCAACTCTGTTTTATTTTTATTTTCAGTCGGGGTTTTGGCATAAAAAAATTACATCAGCAAAAAAAGGAATGACATACCGACAAGCATTTTAAATTTACTAAAGTAAGATAAAATAATCTGGACATGAAGAACCCATTATCGAATATCGATTTACGCCGATAAAAAGTAAAGACAAGGCCAAATTCGATACTCATTCAAAAAAGTAAAGGCTTCAATGCATTCGATGAACAAAAAGTAAAGAATATCGAATATCGATTACAATCGATTTTTCCCAACCCTGAATATAGTCAATTTGATTGCCAAATCAACGATGTTGCACCCAGGTCCCTGAAGATAGCAACAACAGTGATTCATTACTCCAAAAATATGTGACAAATAGGAAAGGTGAGGAATAAAGTTTATGTCTTTTAAAATCTTCTGGATTTTCTTATCTTTTTTTTTGAAAGAACTGAAGCAGCTTCTTTTGCAACACAAAAAGACGTACCAATATGGGTATTCCCTCGAGACTTCACTTCCGCATAAAGCAGCAATGGTGTGTATTCTGATGTACTGTATGTGGTGCAGCTTCGTGAGAAGCTCTGCGAGGTCGTTGCTTCCGAGATATCCAAGAATGTAAAGTTCAAAAAAGTAGGGTGGCAACTGGCAACGCACAATTCTAAAGAGAAAACCTCCCCAAAATGAGCGCTCTTAACTGCAAAATTTTGGAGAGGTTTTGACTTTAGCTTGAACGATAAATCAATAAATGCATTAGTTTACAAAAAATTTTTACACTCGGTCTACGCTTATTGCTACTTTAAAATATAAAACGTTTTACAAAACTAGAGCAAAACGCAGTTCGTTTGCGTTCCTACTTCACACCCAGGGACGTTAGCCAGAACTGTGAAACTCAAGCAAGGAGTAATTTTGAACCCTGAGTTTCACCATTTCGATGAAGGCAAAATAAGCGCAGAATCGTCTCTGTTAAAAGTTTTTTTCGCGGTTAAATTGATCCACAGATTCACCTCACCATTTCAATTACGCCAGCTACAATATTCAATGGTGTTGCAGCTTGCTGCTGCAGAGAGAAAAAAAGGCCCGCGTGCAAGGCTGCAAGCGAGCTACTGGCAATGCCCATTGCCCATATAAGAGCACGCTACGTCATTCCATTGTCTCCGCACATGATTATACACATATCTCTAGCTTACCTATTTTCATGTAACTTATTTCAGTTGTAAAATAAAACAGTTTTTGTCAGAATTCCGTGAAAACAAATTCTTTTTGTATTTTTGGAAGATATCTCGCGTACCACTAGAAAAGATTTCGCGTACCACCAGTGGTACGCGTGCCACAGGTTGGGAACCCCTAAGTTTAGATCGTACATTTAGCCTGATTCCATGTCCAAAAATCACGGGCTTTCGGACTGCGGTCTTTTTTCTAGCCAGGTGAATTCAAGCTTTCTTGGGGCTAATTTCAGCAAAATCGTCGGCTTTCTTGGACGCCAGTAAAGACTTGGTCTTAATAAGCAAGGTTTTTTGGAAAAAGTCGGCTGAAAAAGCCCACTTTGAACTCCGCCCACGTTTAGAAAGCCCACGTACGTTTTGAGTGGACACGGAAACAGGCCAATTGTTACGAGACCTCAATAATTTACATTTGAGCAAATTTCAAATTTTTTGGCCAAAGAAGGTAACACTGGCGAATTCCCTAGAAACCTCCACTTACAGCAGGCTATTGTATGTACAGCTTTGCGTGTTTTTAATTTGCTAGCTGCTTGTAAAAGTGATGGATTTTTGACAAAATTTGGGCAAAACTGTGAATAAGATCTGGGCAAAAATAGTTTGCATCCCCAAAACTTTTCTTTCCCCTACGGCTATGACTACGAGTACGCGATTACTCAGAAAAGCTGTACTCGAGTACTCCACCACTGGAAAATTGCAATGTTTATCATGAAGCCTGATTGCTGAGTGGGCCAAGACGCTACTGAAATCTTAAGCAGTACCAATGCTAGCCCATCGTAGCCCCTCACCTTCTCCCCTGTAACTAGACGCGAGGTCACACAGGCAAAAGTTTTTGTGCCCAAAAGAATGCTTTTCATCTCCACGTAGAATTGAAGACCAACAAAAGGGCTTCAGGTAACGAAAGTGGGCCCCCAAGCACCGGAGTGGGACCACAGAAACGCGTGCCCCCCCCTGTTGGAGGGCACAGGCGACGATTGCGCCGGCCCTGGTCTTAACTATGCCACCAGCCATTGCACCAGCTAAGAGGGGTTCAAGCTTTTTATGGAGAGCATACTTTCACTGGCTACCCGACAAATGTCGAAGTCGAACGTATCGCAGGAAAATTGTTGAAACCTAATTTTTTGGCTAGGCAATCAGCTTGACTCGTCCGAGTCGTTTCGGAATCAGACCTTGAGTCTACCGCTCCAGAAACAGACGCTCTGACCATTTTGCCATCTTATGTTGTAATGAATGTCAATAATAAATGTAGGCCTATATAGGGTGTCATATTGCAATATGCTTACTTTTGAAGTTTGGTTGTAAATTTCTTTGAACTTGCTCTTTTCCTCTCAAACACAGTTTTCCGTAGCCCCACCTTAATCTATCTTGCTATCTTGGCCCCAAAGTGCCCCCCCACTTTTTGGGTGCTAGAATCGCCACAGGTTACAACACCCAAAGCTAGCAAGCTTAACACCCAGTAACAAGCTTAAACAAACAACTCTGCTTAACCTCAGTTATTGCAGCTTAGAAGCTCTTAAATTTTGATTGATTTGAGATATTAATATGCTGGTAGAAATTACAGCGGTGGGCTGAAATCAGTCAAAAATACCTATGCTTACACTTTATTCAATGAAATCCAGATTTCAGCGTAATTTTATTTCTGATGCGAAAGCGTTAAGGTAAGAGCGTGGTGATTCACTGCATCATTTTTATAATGTATTGCAGTATTTGAGATGCATGTAATGTTTTTTCGAACCTGAGCGAAATAAACCTGATTATGATGAAACAATTGGTTGTAATTAGCAGGGACTGATGGTAAAACCCCCTATATTGATCACTGATTCATCAGATTGGGTTGCGTATTTCATCAGAAGTGAAGTATTGCCCTGTACAAAATCCGACCGCTAAGCTGCGATAGAGGACTCTAGTCCAAACAATGAAAAAAAGGTTGGTGGTTTCTGCGTTGTAATGCTCAAGCACTGCGGTTTCAATTTAATGTGTGAAACCGGCTAATTATTCTCACCGAACCGAAGTATAACTGTAGAGGCAATCATGTCTACATCATCGAAACCAAGTACAGCAAACGCGATGCCAGAACTAAGACAAACAGCAGGAGGGGTGGTGAGTTGAATCATAAAAAAAGACAGGATTTACGATGGTGCTTACTGTATTCTTGAATTTCAGCAACTTGTACAGAATTCGATAAATTTGACATCAAAGTTTTGTGCAAGGCTGTAAACTGTTCACTTAGTGTACTGTAGCTAGTTTTGATAGCATCATTTCTCGATACAGGAAACTACTAGAGGTTTTTAAGAAAAAAGCAATTGAGCGTTTATTTCATAATGGTTGCACTACAAAATGTCGCCTAGCATTTTCGCACTCTCTTCAAGTGACACTCTCACTCGGAGGCAATGTCATTTCAAAGTTATTAGATGAATAATGGCATCATTACTGCAGGTTTATTATCAGAAATTACGTGTGCAGATTTTTTAATTTCGCATTTCTACGCATTGGAAGAGTCGCTCTCGTCTAGATTCCTATTGCTTATCAAATAGGCTACCGTGCAATGGTTTTCGCACAATAGCATTTGAGTAATGGTTAAAAACTTTTGCCTAGCATTCAGTAAGACTTAGGACGAGCGTGAAGAAAATCCTATAACAATGAGTAGCGAAAAGAACGTAATAAGTTTTTATTTGTAGGATCCAACACAAACTGTGTTTTCAAGGCAAAGGAGCCGACATTCCAATAAAAATTCCACAGCAAGAGCAATGGTGCGAAGCGTTCCTCCGGTTCATGAGCTCACAAGTTATCACATAGGATATAAACCAAAAAGCAATATAATTCGTTATCAAAGATCTGCTCCAGCGCCGACAAATATGTCCTATTTGCCTAGCGCACAAGTAGGTTTATTGCTTATGCTATTGAAAGCGCAAATATGAAAATTTTAATAAACACCTGTTAAGACAGTGAGCACAGAACGCTGATGATAATCAACCAGAAAAGTCGAAACAGCGCTTACTTTTTTATATATTTTATTTTTGGCTATAGATTATTTTATACTGACGCTTCGCTGCTTATATATTTTATTACTTTGCTTTAGGAAGGTTTATTGCAAAATCGAAAATTTCTGGCTAAAGTTATAGGATTTGACGCTTCACTGTTCGATCAAAGCACTAAAAGCAGCAGAAATTCACGTTTATCCCAAAACAACATTCCAACTCCCGATGAAGATGCATTATCTCCTAGGTTGGTATGACAAATTTAAAACATAGATACAGGACTTCATGAGCTCATGCCTGTCCCCAAGGGTGTCAACCGTGGGCATTACTCCCATAAATTGTTTTTCCTCCAACACACGATTTTCATGTTACATTCACCCGCTACGGAACGCCCATTATCGATTGTTTTTTTCGTAAATTGACCTGCGAGGTCTTTTTTGATGAACACCCTTGTACAATTCTGTTTTCCCCCCAATTGTTGCGTAAGAACTTTTTTTGGAAAACATTTTATTGCGATCGTATTTCTTCCATTTGCATTAATTATCGCGTTAGACCACTTTTTTTAAAGAACACCCCCTCATGACCCCCCTCTCAGTACATGCGCTATTCAGACGGGTATGCATGAGTTTTTTAAAGCGATAACAAAATATTAGATATGATGTTGGAAAAAGTAACATGTAACGGGAACCTCTTGGAATAACTGAAACGACTCTTATCCTAAACCAATCTAGCATACCGGCAGCAGTTTATCTATCCCATGAGGTTTAGCAGAGAAGGCAAAATCTATTGTAATTCCTGCATCGGAGAAACCACGTTCGCAGTATATGTATTTCATAACTGTTTGACCAAGATTGCTTCCACAAAATTTCATAACAGTTCGACCATAATTTTTGCGATAGTTTTCTGAGGGGGAGCTCAGGTAGTATTTGCTGACGACGAGAAATTTAGCTAGGTCACTGCCTTCAACAGGTCAATCTATTGTAGATATAGCAATGCGTTTGCTTCAGCGCGATCTCCACGAGGAGTAAGATCCACTGTTAGCAAAGAACTGGCAATATCAAGATCTGAAATTTTAAAAGGCCACGGACTTCCGGCCACTCCACGACTTCTAAGAGGTGGAGGTTCTAAGAGTTACGGAGTTCGAAGACAGGTGATTGCATAATTATAACATTTTAAAAATTGTCTTTTAAAGTGCGTT
The DNA here is from genome assembly GCA_964006365.1 of Trididemnum miniatum. NCBI lineage: Eukaryota > Metazoa > Chordata > Ascidiacea > Aplousobranchia > Didemnidae > Trididemnum > Trididemnum miniatum. The sequence continues at coordinate 9,474,880 of OZ023243.1, read as the reverse complement.
TTTGGCAATGAAGATTCTGTATTTTGAAAAATTGTATTGGGGCGGATCCAGAAGAAGTTTTTGGAAACTCAAACATTGAAAAAACGGTTATCTTGCAGATTGTGCGTTTTAAGTATCGAAATGATAAAGGATTAACATGTATGACTAAAAATTTAGACGAGGGCTTGATTACCTTATTTTCCTTTAGGGTGTGCCAATATTGTAAGCAAAGAGGATATGTCCTTATTTTATATTCTGAAGTGAGTCTTGCGAATCTGTTTGGGCATTTATCGCTGCAGGAGAGTAAAATGAAATTAGTTTATCAATTGGTGTGATGGCAGGATATGGTTTATAAGAGTTTTAATCGACCTGTTTATAATTTAGCTTTACACATTGTTGTCAAGTATGGAAGAAATCAATAGGATAAAGTTACCTAATCACGCCTAGAACAAGTAAAGGAAACATTATCTCCCTGTAAAGACAATTACTGCTACAAAAGACTTGTTTTGTACAGAAGCGCTACATATTCACATAACAAATAGCTTTTTATGTTAAGAATTTAATGTGTTTTAAAGGAAAAGATGTAGTGTATGAAGGAAGGAGACTGTGTAAACGTTTAAAAGCTAATTCATGTGTGAAGCGTGTCTTTTATTTAAAAGCTATTTAAAAACACACACCGTTACCTCCTAAAGAAATGATAATGAGGGCAGTTTTACAACCGCGGGTTCAGTAGCATTCTGCGTCGGTAAAACTGACGGGTATCGCTGATTTGAAAATTTTCACCTACAAAACATGTGAGACAATGCGGTACTTCTGATAAGTTATAAAGACAATTCCACGTACCACGAGCTTTTTACAATTTTTTTGGTTATGCTTCTGCGTAAATAAACTCCGGATTGAATTTTACGCGCCAGCTTTTTCAGATAACAAACAAGCTCACACTTTACACACATTACAGTTTTGTGCAAAACACAACTTACCGCGTACGCTGTGCGTAGAGCTAGGGCACGCCTATAAAAATATAAGTTTTTCCTAAGTGTAGGTTTAAATGGGGCGTAATAGCGTTGCAGTGTATTTTTTTCGCGGCATTAAAAACGAAAGTAATTGCGAGTTGTTGGAGTGTTTGATCTTCTCTTAAACTTGGTAGCTCGGGATAGGTATATGGGTGTGGTACTTTGATGAATTGCTTTAAGTTCAGCGGTTTAGCACAGCCAGCACCAAATTTATTAACCAGAACCTAAAAATATAAAAAATGCCGACATTTCCTATTCCAGTAAAATCGCTCATCGCAAAAACAATTCTGCAGCTTTCACGGTAAATGTTTAAAATGAAAAAAATTGTTTTTAGCTTTATTATAATCACATGCGCAGCGATTTTACGTTGTCCACCATAAAATATTGTTTTGCAGATTTCTGCTGATAACCAGTTGGAACTTTCTCCAGATTTTAATGGTGAAACCGCAGCTCGAAAGTCAGCGATCCATTTTAATACTCCGGCAGGAGACCTATCGAATCTGCAAACTCCGGCGGATGAGGAAAATCCTGCCTCTCCTGCAAAGCAGGAAGATAAAAGTCCAACTCTTTCGAGAGAGTCCCAACAAGCTAGTCAGCTTGTGACACCGTTCGGAGATGAAGCGTTTGAAGTGACGAAAACTGCACTTACCAACAGTCTTGCTGTTAGAGAGCGAAACAGAGACGCACCTTGGGTGTATTGCTATAAAGTCAAAAGGGATAGATTGAAATTAAGTCAACTTTTAACCAGTAAAAGTCCAACCGATCCTGCAGTTGATGAACTCTTACCAGCTTTTTGATGTTGTATGGTAGAGACCGCATTTTCAGCTAGCTGCAATCTTCATGTGCATTCAGTAGAACAAAGAATGCACCCAGCTTCTTTCGGGGCGTAAAAGGAGGAGTTTAAACTTTCAACGCCAACGGTGTGATCTTTTCGTACCGATTGTTTGGTCAATTAAGAATTAGAAAACTACAATCTTGTTGCAATATAGGCTACACAATATACTGTTCTTTTAAGTATAGCATAACTTTGTGATTTAGGAAACTTGAAACTTTGCCTGGCCGAGCAAATTTTTCAAAAACAAACGAGCAAATTTTTCCGAGCACCCTCTTTAAAACCTGAGAACAAATTTAAACAATTTTTAATCAAAACAATTTACACATTATTTTGGCTGAATGTAATTGAAATTAACGAGCATATTAGCTAGCACGCTTGTGCAGAACTATGGGCGCTTGCCCCTCCCCCCCAGGATTTTGAGTGAGAAATGCGCAACCGCACAGTAGTTTAAATATATTTATTTTATTTTAGTTATAATATGCACAATAAAGTTTGATGAAAAGCAAAAAGTGCCCAATTAATATGACACACAAGTAAGCGTTTGTGGAGGGGGCTATTCGGCACTTGCCCCTCTGATTTCGAATGAGAAGTGCACAATATATGGCTCCATAGTTTTAATGGGGTTTATCTTGGTTGTAAAAATGCGCAACAAAATTTGACGTCAAAGTAACTTGTCACTAGAATAGGCTCAGGGGCGAATCCAGGGGGGTGTGGGGCATGCATCCCCCTCACCAGCCATTTTCAACAATGCTTTGGGTGAATAAATTTTTCCATAATTTCGAACCTCTTCATAGCAATATGCCTGAGTTGCCTTGAGTAAGCATAATCGAAACTGTGCGAACAAAATGCATCATATTTGTTGAAGCATTCAAAATTAGGGGCCAAAATTATAAACAAAAATTTCCTGAAAGTTGTTCAAAAAGCACTAAAATGGCCATCACAGTATGTAAATTTTCCAAAAATTTCCGGGGTAGCATGCCCCCGGAACCCCCTAGAATCATGTGTTTGTTTTTCTATTTGCTTCAAACTTAACTTTGCCAAAAAAATACGTTTAAAAAATGTCAAAATTTGGTGCTAAAAAGTTCTGAATGTACTCCCCTCGCATGGACACATTTTCTAAAACGGGCTTATTTACGCTCTTCATCGGGTTTGACATCTTTGCATTCAGTCAACATTCAACGTAATTCAAAACTGCATCCCCCCTACCAAAATTTTCTACATCCGTTCCTGAATAGGCTACCAGTACATTAATAAAAGTAATTGTAAAAACTTTTGGGTGAAATCAAGTGATCTTTAAAAATTCAAAATAGGCTATACACGTATGGTGACAGAGTTTGGGCGGGGAAAATTTTACTGTTAACGTTTTATCAGCTTTAAAAAATGCCAAGGGTGAATTTTTTCAAGGACTAAACTCAAAGCCTCCTTCTCTTCGCTTCATTTAATTTAGCCTACAAGCTAAATTTAAACTTTTTTTTTTTTGGACGCAATATCAACTGAGAGATTGATTAAGAGGGCTGCAGTATGCCCAGCAACCGCATTGCCTGCAACTTTTTAATTCAAAGTATGTTTGTTGCAAATTATAAGAAGCCAAGAGAAGGAGGCGTTGGTCTTAATTTGGAAAAAAAATTAAGCCAAGAATATTTGTAAAATTTTTAGACGGTTCACACAAAAGCCGATAAAAAGTAGCCTACCTTCACCACTCACCACCATAAACATCATTATAATCACGCACCAAAATTTAACTGTATCGTGTGTGAATTTTCAAATATCTCTATTAGTAGAATAATCTAGCTGTAGTTTAGTTTCATGCTCACCAGTGGCGTACGCAGGATTTTTCAATGGGGGGTTTCAGTGACGTCACATAGTCATGACGTAAGTTTCAGTGACCTCACAGCTATTGTAATGCCATAACGAAGAAAACAATCCAGATATTTGCAAGGGACAAATTAATGCTTCGACTATAACCAAAGTCTCGTCATTGGCTGTGCGTAGCAAGGCTGACGAGACTTTGGTTATAATCCAGATATTTCATTCACACTTTTGCTTAATGCTTTGCGCTTCGTTTAGGAGTGAAAAGGTTTCACAAAAACTCAAAATGTCAATCCGTGGTTAAAAATTTACTGAAAAAAATTTAGTTGACTTCATTTTTGGGCCATAGGAAGGTTAACTGACTAAAGTAGGCAAGCTTTCGCAACGTCACAAACAGGGTGTAGCCACGTGGGTAAAACAGGTAATTGCTTCCCTGCAAAGAAATCTTTTCAAGAACCAACATTGATATAAACAACGCCTATACCCTTGATAAAAACATTTATTATGCACTCATTGTAAAAAGGTGCAGTTTGTTCTGTCATGAAAACTGAAGACAGTAGAGCTTGAGAAAAAACTGTCCTCCCTACCGAAACATTTTTAAATTACTGATAAATCACGCGCGAGAGGAATTTCTAATCATGTGATTAAGGTCAAAAACAGCGTCGATATTATCTAAGTATTTTTCACCCAAATCACTGCGTCGATATCTTAAGCACATAATCGGGGTATCTGGGAAACGGAGCACTCCAGCTTCTGAGACAGTTACGGTGCGTAAAAACGATTTGGTCCCCCCCCCCTTCGTTCCGCCCCTGGGCTTCTTTGAATCTTTCGTTGGTCTGGTCTTCCTTGGCAGTATTTTTATTTTATTTTCAGCACTTAGATAGGGCAGTGTCAAGTTAGGCTTTTATATTTTAATAATTTTTCAACAAACCGGCCGGTTATATCGCAGTGTCAAAGATGTCGCTATCGATGCGAAAAGTCTGAGGTTCAATTCCCAGGCAGGTAAAATCGGACACAGTGTAACCAACGACTGGCCGCCTGCGACGATTCTTTGGAGCTTTGTTGCCCAGGCGCTAAACCACGGGGTCGGGCCCCGCCACTCGCTACCACGCTTCGGTACTACAGCGAGTTAATGAAACAAGTAGGCCTACAGTGAAGATTTGATTTTTTTTTTTAATTTTGTGAGCGGCCATAGGTACTGCAGATACACCGTATTTAAGGAAGCTCCTGCTTACCAGTTGCTTCACAGCAACATGAATGACAAAAATGCAGTTCAAGCAAAACACATCAGAAAAGATGGAATACCGGTATTGTTGCATTGCATGGTAATAAAAGTTTCTTGAAATTAAATTAGAAAGTTGGACCGAACGGAAAAACATGACAGCAGTTTCGGCAAGCTCCGTGAGAAAAAAAGTCGGTTCGTTTCAAAAAAGAAAGGTTTCACTTTTTTTGCAATCGTCAACGTCAAGCGCCGCGAACCAGTAAAGTTTGACTACCGATATGCCTATTATTGCATCATAATGAAAGTTTTTCAAGATTTTATAAGCAAGTTAAATAGCACAGAAAAACATGAGAGCAATTTCGGCAATCTCTGTATGAAAAAAGACGGTTCGTTCCGAAAAGAGAGGTTTTTATTTCTTTTAAAATCTTCAATGAGGGGTTTTTTGACCACCCCCCCCCCTTCCGGGCGTACGCCACTGATTGTGATCACATGAATCTAGCTTACAGCTATGAGCGCTTTTTGATAATCATAGACACAAAAATTAAGCGCCATAAAAAAGTTATAACGATTTATCCTACGTGATGAACCGGAGTGCAACAAATTTTAAAAATAGCAAAGCATACCATTTAATATTTTTGGCCCTCGACTCCTCAAGCACTTTTACTATCAAAAACGGTAGAAAATTTAAATTAAAACAAATTAAAACAATTAAAAAATTTATACAATATTCGTGAATTGTGCCGTACCAATTACCGGTGTTCGGTGACACTACAATATTGAGTAGTTTAGTATTTAGCTAAGGCCTAATTGTTATAAAGTTGTTCAGTTTAACTAAAAATCGACGAAATATAGTGCAGTAGGCCTGCTTTCTTTTTGGAACTTTTTTTGAAAAGTACCGACAAAAGTATCGCGTTACTTTTGATTTTCAAGTACCGAGTACCGGTACCACCGGTATTTTTAACGAAGTACCGAGTACCGGTACTTTAAAAAGTACCGTGTCCACCTCTGTATGCGCACATGGGGTTGCTCGAGTGGTTGGCGCATTGGACTCAAGACCTGACTTCGCGGGTTCGATGCTCAACTACGACATCTTTTATGATGCACATCATTCACTACTATAAAAAACTAAACTGCAATTACTGTATGTATAGCTTTAAAAAAATAGCACATGGAGTTTCAAAAAGAGAGTGAGAAAAAAACGTATATAGACTATAGTGTGTGATATTTTCACAACTGATGTTTTTGTCTCGAATTGAGTCGGACCATGGTCTGACTGCGGTAGAGATGGCACGGGCCGCTAAGAGACCCGCTCACGAGCCGTTAACCGGTCTTTTTGGTGGTCCGCTAACGGCCCGGTACTATCTTTAGTTTAATATTGGGTCGCTGACGAGCCGCTACCAGTTTTTGAAATTTCTTTTAACTTTTGTTTTTCTTTTAAATGTGTTTGAAGATTCATAAAAGAATGGGCTTTGGGCGGGTCGGGCTTTGTTTTTGGAATGAGTTGCCGGGTCGGTTACCGCTACTAGGCTAAAAGTTCCGGGCCATGGGCGGTCCGGGTTGCAAAAAAGCCAGCCCGTGAAATATCTAGACTGCGGGTTCTCACTGTTGCTCGATGCTTCGGAGTAGGATCAAATTGGAATTGTATAATGTGTAGTTTTCGCTCTAAAGATTGTTTAGTATTCTGCTAGCTTGCAAAAGATGTGCTTAATCTCTTCGTTTTTTGGACTTGCTGGTGATAGCATAGCAAAGCAAAAGAGTGCACTTAATTGGATTAAAATTGAAAGAACTGACAGCCTGCAATGTTATTGCGCGCGAGGCTAGCCAAACTCTTCCCTTCCTTTACAAAGAAAAAACCGGACTGGATTCGCAGTATAACAAATCACAGTCCGCCAGAGATGAGCTGTGACTCCGGTGAGCATAGACTGGATCCGAAGACGGATTTGAGCCCGACTGAACGGCATTTGGGCAGGATCGGAACCGGACTGAGCTTACGCGTTGGACCAAACTGGATCCGGACCGAATGTTTGCCAAAAAGAATCGCTTTTGATGGTGGCTGTACAGCAATTTCTTTCTTTTCTACCCAAATTTTGTAGACCTATACAGGGTTGGAAATTGATAATGAAAAAACAAAAAATAATTCGATATTTGACATCTCAAAAAAAGCAGCGAATTTCTACATTCGACACCAAAAATGAAAAGTAGAGAATATCGATCAATCGATACTTTTCTCTGATTCAGTTGACCGCGATAGCGTCAACATATTTTGATGCTAATGGGGTGGGGGGGTGGGATTCAGGTTAGGCAAAGTGGAGAATGTCGGTATCGAAGACATGGCATATTTTTTATTTTATTTAGTTGCATATTTATTCTCCTATCACGAGAAAGCGATCAATGCGCTATACGAGCTCGCTTAGGAGTTGCCGGCCATCTGTCTACCACACCAAAATGTGGAAATCCCGCTAAGTGCCTTTCCCAACGGCACAACAAGTAAACTTGCCGGCTTGATCTCCACACTCCCTTCAATGCTGAACGTCAAGCAGGGAAGCTGTGAATACCAATTTTAAAGTCATTGGTTTGACCCGACTCGGAATCAAACCCGAGTCTACAGCTCAAGAGACAGACGCTCCATACCACTCGGCCATCTGAGCTGTTAAGATGAGCAGTTTAAAACAGGAATACCAGAAGGCTTACTCACTTTTCCCTTTTCCTAATAAAAAAGATCAAATATCACTTTTTCTCTTAAATACTTACTACCTTTGATCTTGGCCTACTTCAGATGCTGTGGACCACACATCTTTTCTACGATGTTCGAAACACAAAAGTATTCCTACCAGTATCGGATGTAATCTTTTAAATGAAAAAAGTTGGTGAACAAAAATTCAAAAACCGCTTTATTAGCTACAGAACTGCATTGGACTGCCTGGTCCTGGTCTGCGATACCAAGTGATCAAACGCTAAGCAAACGTTTTCTTGTGATATATTTTGGAATGGAATAAAAAATGACAGTGCATACGGAATTTTCCGCACGCTAACTGTTCTTATGCGGATGTAAAGTAAAATATTTATCTACAAACACCTCAAAAAACAGATAAGGTACTAAAAATGACAAAAAATAAAACCTTTTGAAAGAACGTGTAAAAAACAAAAGTATCGATTAATTAAAGTCAATTTACCACGCAAAAAAGTAGGGAAAAGCCCCAATCGATATTGAAAAAAAATTAGAGAATTTTTGCATTCGATGACGAAAAAGTAGAGAATATCGATATCGATTTCTAATCGATATTTCCAACCCTGGATCTGTTGTAGCGCACGCACTAACTCAGCCGTGACTACGACCCAATGAATTTTTAGCAACAAGCACGCAGTTGGAACCACAAGTGAGAAATAATTCCATAATCATTGCCTTACATATCAATCAAAATTCTGTAGCTACAAGTGTTCCGGGAAATGCCAAAAGCATTTCAAACACAGAACAAAGCCTTCCGGGAAATGACAGAAGTACTTCGAACACAGAACGTCGTTCTTTTGACCGATGCGCAACAGAACTTGGTGACGTCCGACGTTGTTTCTCAATTGTCCGACGTTGTTTCTCAATTATCAATCAGCTCACAAGCCACAAGCAACTCAGCCGTGCCCACAGCGCAATCTCAACGTTCAAACGTCAGCAAGCACCAGGGCTGCGAACTCGATCGATTTTTAAGCGAGTTCAAGTTCGAGTTCCAGAGATATTTGCAAGTGCGAGTTCTGAGAATTTTATTTTTCAAGTTCGAGTTCGGCAAAATGATCGAGTTCGCAGCCCTGGCAAGCACGCAGTTGGTACCACAAGTGAGAAATAATTTGAAACTCAATACGTTGTATCAGTACCGGCGCTAAGCCAACTGAGCCCCCCAGAAAAACTTCACGTTGGGCCCGCTTTATCCGCTAGCAAAATGGAAGGTAAAGATGGTTTTACACAGATAGCGATTTTCATCCGATTAAGCATTTCATGCATATTCGTGAGATTTTTGATGAACGAACCTGACGGATATGTCTTCACACAAAATGCGATTGTGTCCGATTTTGCATCTACGTACCCCAGTTTGAAATCTACGCGCGTATTTTGATACATTTTCGTATGTAATTTACTTGCGTAAATTGCATAGTATTTTGTGTAAAGTGTCCTTAAAGTCAAAATAAGGTCGGAACCCAAAATAAGGCAGGACGACCGGAAAAATAATTAAATTGCCTGGGTATTATTGAGCTAAAGACAACACCTTCCCATCTAACCTAGACAGCCTGAATGTCTACCTATGCCTTGCTTCTTTGTGTTCCAAATAAAATTGTGTTGCTTTTATGATGTCACAAAAAAGCTTTGACGGTAAGACAAAAAATAAGGCAAGAAAAATAACACAAAGCTTGGTTTATGAAGTTCCAATAAGACAAAATGAAGACGCAAGCCAAAAATATTGAGAACATTTTTAAAAAGTAAGGACAATAACATTTTCTAAGATGTAGACTCTCAAAATAAAAACAAATCTATGAAATAAGTAGGTGTGAAATCCCTGTGTATTACTGGTACGTGAACAATGCTCATTTTTATTCAATTCTACTTCTTAAGAACACTATCTTGTTCCACAGAGCAAGTGGACTATCTTGTTCCACAGAGCAAGCACTATCTTGTTCCACAGAGCAAGCGGACTACCGGCAAATGTTTTACCTAAAATCCAGGGGTGCCTTGATAAAATTCAAACTAGGGGGACCCGTATAATGCAAAAATCTCTTATCGGTATCTAATACCAGATCTTCTTAAACTTTTTCAGTCACGCCCCCTTTGGCGTTAGTTATTTTTGTCCACGCCCCACCACCAGTGCCGTATGAAGACTGTTGCCCCTACACACAAAAAAGCTCCAGATGGGACCTTTAATATCTGCAAGCATTTGGGCAGTTTCGCTCTTTTTCGACTCGGTTACTAACTTTCCTCATTAGCTGTATTATTTGATTGGACGTATACAAAATTTCCTCAAGAGGGGCGCCCCAAACTTTCGAACACGCAGTTTCTTTCGATGTGTGGCAAAATCAGAGCGAATTTGAAGCAAAACAAATATTAATGATGAGTTCAAGTTGGTCCGGGATCATGCTCCCCCGAAAAATTTTTGAAAATTTAATTGCAATTTACATCATGTAATTGCAATTATAGTGCTTTTTCAGCAACTTTTTGACAAAAATTTCTTTAACACTTTTTGCCTCCAGTTGTGAGTCTTACAGGCTACAACAATATTGGGGGGCCCCTGCAAATGTCGGGGGGACCAAGCTTCGGAGATGCCTTATACGGCACTTCCCACCACACTTCAGAAAACATGCAGACAATATAACAATTTATTTGCAATGTCTTAATCGACATGGCAAGGATGCAGCTGTTTTGGGGAAACAAGTTTTGATGTTAAACGAAAAAAAGATTGCAAAATACACGTTCAATCATTAAGTCACTGCTATGCTCAGTTGCTCACGTCCCCTTTGCAAACCTTTTACGACACACGTTCACAAGGACTAGACCGATTTTAAGAGCCCCCCTGGACCCCCCTACAAACAGTTTTTTTTTAAACTAGGGGGCCGAGCCCCCCCGGCCCCCCCAACCAAGGCAACCCTGCTAAAATCGTTTTAACACTTGAACTACTGTCTGTTTTTTGTGCGCTATTAAGCGTCACAATAATAAACTAAAATTAATGACAAACGGCCCAACACAGTGTGACATGGCATAAGAAAAAGCTGAAGAAAAGCATCAAAAAATCATCAATCCATTTGGCAATAACCTGTACTTAAAAAAACAACTGAAGTTTGAAGTAGGCCTTAAAGTTATAATATGTCACAAAGTTATAATATGTCATAAATCTTACTTAAAGTTATAATATGTCATAAATCTGAACTTTTAGCGATCCGTTTGACGAACCAATTTTGATCCACTTTGCTTGCGGAGTCGCACACCCCTAAAGGCCCTAATGCTTTTGTGAAAAAAAACATGGTAAACCTACAATCTTCTAAACACCTACCATGCACGACCTCAATTCGGAGCAAGGGGCATGAAATAGGAAGTTAATATTGTTGCTATAATTTATATTTCATAAAATGTGTATTTTTGACAAGAAAATTATGCTTTCGTTCATTCAACAGATCAAAAAATCGTTTACACACAAGCGATTTTGTCTACAGTAGCCTACATTATTTTCAAACAAGAGCGGCGCAATTGAAGTTCAACATTCTTCAACCCCTCTTTCCCCCTCCCCCCCCGTCAGCATCTTTCTCCGCACACGCACTCAAACAAATTAATGTTGCGTCGTAACACGTATCAAAATAATTTTCAATGAAAAAAAAAGCCGCAGTGTTCAGGGCGGGGCCCCTGACCAGGCCTGGTCCCTCCCGATCGGGGGGTTCAGGGGGCGGTTCCGCCGGCCCTGCCTTGTATGCAGTGGTGTAATGTAACGAAATACTTTTACTTGAGTAGATTACTTAAGTATTGTTATTATTGGCATATTTATCCTCCTATTACGAGAAAGCGATCAATGCGCTATACGAGCTCGCTTAGGAGTTGCCAGCCATCTGTCTACCACACTAAGATGGGGGAATTCCGTTAAGTGCCTTTCCCAACGGCACAACAAGTAAACTTGCCGGCTAGTTCTCCATTCTGTCCCTTAAATGCTGAACGTCAAGCAGGGAAGCTGTGAATACCGATGTTAAAGTCATTGGTTTGACCCGACTCGGAATCGAACCCCAAGTCTACCGATCCAGAAGCAGACGCCCTATACCACTCGGCCATCTGAACGTTAAGTAGTTTTTTTGGTAACGAGTACCTTTTTGAACTGAGTCGGACTTTAGACTCTCGCTCTATGTTGTTGTTCCGGAGCCGGATCAGTCCGAATTTTTATTTGAAAAAGCCGGCTGGATTCCAGAGGTGCACATGGATCCGGATCTGGAACCTAATTCCAAAATATTTGTCTTTTTAGGATCGGATCCTAATAAATTGCCCACAGGATCCGGATCAGGATAATCCGGTTCAAAGCTAGGAAAAGTAGAAAAAGTTTCACTCAATAGCATTTAAAAAAAGTGAGTTGAATCACCGATAGCTGATTTATTTGGTAGGCACCAGAGGTGCACAAATCCCATATTTTTTGGATCCTGATCCGATCCGAAACCTTGATTTTAATATCCGATCCGTACCAGATCCAAAAAATTCTACTAAAGTAGGGTCCGGATCCGATCCGGATCCAACAGCTTATCCACATAAATGTTTGTCTTTACAACTATATAGTGTACTTACCTCCTCATTGACTCCAAAGACATTAAATCTAAGCAATCTTATATTTTATATATACTTTATCGGAGCGAAATTTTTTGTAGTTTTACCAACTTTGAACCGGATTATCCTGATCCAGATCCTGTAGGCAATTTATAAGGATCCGATTCGAAAAAGATCCGATAAAAATCTTGGGATCCTGCAGGATCCAGATCCATGAGCACCCCTGGTAGGCACTAAAATAGAAGAAGTTTTCTGGTCTGTATAAACTGTAGGATAAGATTCGTCACGTGACTTGCCAATATTTTTCGGAACTTCAATCAACATGAGTGAAAATCCTGGAGGGAATGGGGAAGTATCCTCCCCAGTAATCTGACAGCATCCCCCAATACATTTCATGGAAGTGGAAAGTTTCCCATACGAGCCAATTTCATCCCCCCAATCAGAGAAGGTCTCGATTATGATCGTAATCTGTAATTTGCAATCGATTACGCCATTTTCAAATAATTGTTATCGTAATCGAAAACTGATTACATGGGTGCGTAATTGTAATCGGTGGAATCGATATAATCGAATCATCTCTGATCGACAAAATCGAACTGATCGAACCATCTCTGGATGGAAACTTCACGCTGCATGATTTGATATGAAGCGTGAAAGAAGTGACGTCTTTCGAAGCTGATTGGACGAACCTAATCACGACACTGCATTGCAATTTTACGGCCAAGATTTGCGTCTTTAGAATTTGAGCTCACCTAAATCGCATACCTATGGCCTATAGGCTATGCTATCATCACTTTAAAGTATTTTTTGTTTTTTGATTAATTCTGACTTTGTGAAAGCTGTAACAAAATCATATTTTAATTTTGGCGAAGCCATGTAATTGTAATCATAATCGTAATCGTGACGATTGCAAGGTGAAATAATCGTAATCAAAAATCGATTGCATGGGTGCGTAATTGTAATCGTAATCGGTGGAATCGTAATAATCTAACCTTCTCTGCCCCCAATATCGAAAAATGGTCAATTTTGCTAAATCGTTCCCCAATGCTCTACACAGATTTGCACCCCTGTCAATCAAGCGTGATTTTGGTTACTTTTTTTGCAAATCTTATTCTACAGATCAGAAAACGTCGTCTATTCTAGTGCCTACCTAGAAATATTGCTGCGCGCAGTTGGAACTTTTTCTGCAATTCATTGTATATAGGCTTACACTTGTGGTAGATACACTGTGGTAGAAGTCTAGTGTAATAGAAGCTTTTGGATCCGGATTAGGATCGCATCCGGACCAGAGGTGTACAACGAAGCTGGATCCGAATTTTAAAAACCGGATAATCGGGCTGTTGCTTCGGATCCGGAGAGGGATTGTGATTTTTTGCTTTTCCGGATCAGGATTCGGATTCAATTTTGGATGAAAACCAATGATTTTAGTAAGCTACTAGAGACCTATTGGGTACATACGTAATTTGTATATAATGCCAATACAGGATTTGGATTCGCAGTCGGATTCTGTTTACTGAATTTTTTAGGAATCGGAGTCCGATTTGGATTTTAACGCTTCGGATTCGGATTAGAATTCGGATTGAAATTTTTAGACTCCGGATACCTCTGATCCAGACCTTACTTTAGTAGATTTTTTGGATCTGGTTAGGATATTGAAATCAAGAATTCGGATCGGATCAGGATCCAAATAATATGGGATCCGTGCAAGTCTGCTGGATTCGCGCTTCGCAGTCCAAAATTCCGAAATATCACCGCTGCAGTCCGCTTATCTGTGTAGTCTACTCTGATCGGCATTCGGCGCGCATCGGACTGCAGAGTAGGACACTGCGGCTGCAGGATCTGTGGTCTAGTGAATGCACAACGGTACGTGCGTTGCGTTCAGTGTTTACAGTGCCTGTGGTTCTAAATTGGAACAACCAGACTAGGCCTACCTCTTTGGCTCTATTGGTCAAGTTCTACATGAGTACACTGTCCCTTGGCTAACCTAGTAAGTTTGCTTCTGCGACTAGTCTAGTTATCGATAGACTAGCCATTAGAATAGTCTAATATAGACTGTGCAATGTGCCTACTCCCAACTACTTCAAACTTAGTGGTGTCAAGCTTTGCATACTCTGTAAGATATGAGGTATCGGTATTTTATTTTGCATTGGAAGGGGAGCCGTACTTTAAAAACTAAAAAAGCTTCCGGTTGTTTGAAACATGTTTTCTGCCAATATCAGTTTGTTCTGGGCTACTGATTTACTGCTGTAAATAAATACCGTTTTAGAATGGATAAGAAGAAGCTTCCTAAGTGTCTTCAAGCTCTTGATGCACTACTTGCATTTAGTGTGAGAGGTAAGCTACCACCTGACCAGTTGGATGTTGTAAATGATGGTTGTGAAAGTTTAGTGATGTTAGAATAGGCCTACTCTTGGCAGCTGGTTTAATAGTCTGATAATAAGTAGGCCTACCGGTAAACTTTTTAGGGCTAGTCTAGTTTGAATTAAGCTGCCTCTTAGAATGTCCACTTTAAGTAGAGGGGGGGGGATAAATACTTTTTTTTCAACCCCCTCCCCCCGTGAAATATGCTATCCCATAATGGAATCATGATGCAAAAAAATTGTCTGGGATGTTGCTAACCCCCCTGTACATGCCCCTTGAAAATTTGCAAACTGCCATATTCTTCAAAATTGCGTAGGCCTATTTTGGTTATTTTTTGAGAGAAATAGATGATGTGACCATTCATTTTTAATGTTTTTTAACCATGAGTGCGTTTATGCGCTTAAATAACCTATTTGATAAAAATCAAAGGTCACCCCTTTTTCTAGTTTGTAATAAATTCACTTTTTAATAAATTTTTATCAAAGGTTTATTGCATGCTTTATTACCAATAAGCAATCTAATCCTAATGACAGTTTAATCAAACTTACCTTGGAATTCTAATACTACTTTTGCTGGTACAGGTAGTAGTCTTGAAGCAACAGCTACATTAAGGTTTTGTCAGAGACGCTGCGTCGCTGTGTTTTGCGATTGCCTTTTTTCCCGGTCTCGTAACTTCATGAATTTGTTTGTGCTGCAAAGTCTTCTTTTTCTATGATCAGCTGACTTAAGTGCACGTTAGCAATTGATTGTGGCTGAATTGCGGATTTACTGTTTGCATTTGTTTGTTACTTCAATGTATTCATTCAATTTCAACACCACGCTGCAGTGTTGTGGAAACTACGGTATGACAGGGAAAGATGAACACTGCCCGTAACCTTCAGTCTAGAGGTGAGCAGTGGAGAAAAGAACACGCTGGTCCTTTGTCCTTCCCACTCAGGCCAACATAAGTGCAACAGTCTAGCCCAGTGGTTTTCAACCTGGGGTCCGCGGACCCTCAAGTGGTCCGCAGATGACTTTAAGGGGGCTGCAAGGGCTAAGGGGTCGGCTAAAGTATTGAAAGTTTCCTCAAAAATAGTGCAGTTTATTGAAGTACCAGCGTTTATTAATTGCTGCATTTTATTAATGTATTTTCGACAATAATCTTTTCCTGAATTTTCTGAACGATATCAATATCATTTCATCATCATTTCCGGTTTCAATCTGGTTCTTTCCTCGTCACCGAAGGTGGCTGGATACACCTCATCTCTTCTGCAATTGCTTTCACACCTTCCCTCCATCTCGTCCAATCTGCAGCTTCCTTGATCTTCAACCCGACTCCCACACGCACTTCCACCTGTCTCCTCCATGTCATTTTTGGTCATCCTCACTTTGGCTTCCCATTCACTCCCAGCATCATTGCCTTCTTTAGTGTAGATATATTATTATCATCTCTTCTAATCACATGTCCATGCCATCTTACTCCATTCGCTTTTGCCATTCTATCCAATGTTTCCTTCAAACCCAACACCTCCATCAGCTCCTCCATTTTCTCTTTATCCACAAAATTTCACTCCACACATTGATCTCACCATAGCTCTTTCAGTTCTCAAAATTCCAATTTCAAACACCATGTCTCACTTCCATATAACACTGCTGATCTTACGCAAGTATGATATACCATCCCTTTTATTCTCAAAGAAAACCTTCCACGTAACAACTCTCCGCTTTCTTTAAATATCATCCATCCAATCTTTACTCTGGAGGTCACGGCAGTCTCACATGCACCACTAGCATTCTGCCTGTCTCCTAAGTAACAAAATCCCTTCACAGTTTCCACTTCATTGCATATTATATCCACTGGTTCTTCCGTGCCATGTTCAACATCTGTGCATCTTCTACAAACAAAAGAAAATGAATATGAATATGACATAACTATTGCCTGCAATGATACAATTTTGCATTTCACCAAGACATACCGGTACTTCGCTGAAAATGCTTTCGGTGCTTCGACACGCACTAAAAACGAAAGCAAAAAATCGTTTGTTACTTCATAATAAAATGTGCCTTGCATTCGCAAATTTTGATCCAGACATCAAGTCATGGTGTCAAAATTTGCAGAGCTTCAAAGGTTAGGCGTCGGCAACCTGTGGCCCGATTCCAACAAGTTAAATTTTTTGGCCCGTACTCAAAATTTATACGTAAAAATTCCAATATTTATTTCTTCCGCATTTCAATACAACAAAAATCAATATAATTATGAAGTTACATGGACTTTGCAGTACAGTATACAGTACACTCCACTTTTTCAAACTTGTTAATAAATTTCTGGTGCTAATGATAATGTGTGTGAAATAGACCAGTAGTGACATAAAACGATCTAAATGTGATTTAAGAAGGTTGAAAAGTGAATGGGATCTTTTGTAAAAATCCCCCGCCAGTAACACAAAAATGTTTAATTTAAGAAAAAACACCCCTGTTACGCTTGAAGTACTACAGAAAGGCTGGAATGTCTTTTTGGCAAGTGCTTTCTCCAAAACATCCAACTTAAGTGCCTTCTGTCTTCATGCTCAGTTATGTGGGTGCCAAACTCGTATCAGACCTTTGCATTAAAAAGGTTATATAAGCGCATCAACAGAGCTCAGCACCAAGCTCTATTAAACATTTTCTAGAATAGCTAAATCTAGAATAGAAGAGAAATTGTGTAGAATAGCTAGACACCAACAATCTGCAGATTAAGAAGGTCAGTGGCGCAATTATTTGCAGACTATCAATGTTAATGGAGTTTCTGAGATAATTGGTGATTACGAGTAAATATTGATCCTTTACCAAAGTACAAAAAAGCCAATGCCAAACATTGAGCTGTTTTTGCTTAAGCAGGAAGTCATGTTTTGCAAAGTTAGAGATTTTTATTTGAAAAAATAAGTGTGGCTTATCATATCCTCAAATGGTTAGCTTTTGGCAAGCGATAACAAAAGTGCATCCTTGGTGAAAGTAGTCTTCGATTTTTACTTAACTTTCAATAACATTTTAAAAATCGTGTCCATTTGTGTGGGGTCCGCAACAACAAATTGCTAAACTGAGGGGTCTGCGACTTGAAAAAGGTTGAAAACCACTGGTCTAACCTGTAGTTTAACCTGCCAAATGAAAAGTAACAGTAACTATTATTTGAAAACTTGTTTTATGGGCTCTTCCAGCTTAGCAATGACTTGCTGCTTGGTAGTTGGCACAGATCATGCACCAGGTAAAGCGCTTTGTTCCACTTGTTCAGTGTTGATGCTGGACAAACAAATCACTAACGCTTATGCAGCGATTGAACTAGCAATTGGAAAAGACAAGTTCTGAAGTTGCGTGCCCAATTTAATGTAAATGCCCAATTGCCATACCACAACAATCAGATGACTGAGTGGATAGAGCGTCTCCTTTTGGATCGGTAGACTTAGAGTTTGATTCTGAGTCGCGTCAAACTATAATGACTTAAAAATTAGAATTCACAGTTTCCCTGCTTGATGTTAAGCATTAAAGGGACCGTGTTGAGCAAGTCGGAAAGTTTGCCTGTAGTGCCATTAGGAAAGGCACTTAACAAGACTCCCCCATCTTGCTGTGGGGTACAGATGGCTGGCAACCATCTAGTGAGCTCATATAGTCGCTTTCTCGTAATAGGCGGATAAAATTCAAATAAATAAAAGGAAGTGTCTATTTCACCAAAAATTCCGGTTACTGAAGTTTGAAAATCGTAGTTGTGTAATCGTTTTACGGTTCCTGTAGTGCGATTCTCACAGTAGGAGAACTGTAGGGGAAGTTTACAGTTCCGCCACCACAATTCTCGAATTTTGGTAACCGGAAATTTTCGGTGAAATGGAAGCTTCCTAAAAAAAAAAATTACAAAAAACAAGTGACACTCTTACAAAAGAATTTCTAGGCATCATGATGCAATTTTATCAGCCAGGATATTTATCATAAGCCTTAGAATTATTCTGAAGAATTTGCCATCAGTATTGCTCCTGTAAGAAAAATGAAGCAGTGTAATAAAGAAAAGAATATTTTAATGTATGGATTTGTTTATGCGTGTGCATGTGACGATGGCGTTTGCCACATTGAATACTTTTAGTGTTTTGCCTAAATATGAGCATGTTACAAACAGTCTTGCATGTGTTTTACGTACTTTTCGAGATATATACTATCTACTGTATATAAATTGTTTGGTCACACTCCTGCTCACATACTCTAGCCTTGGCATCCATGCAGTTCAACCTTTACTTGTGTTGAAATACAAGAACAACACATCAGATCAAAAGTTCGTAGTTTTACGCAAAAGCGTTATTGGTGATAATCTCACTAATATTGACGCTTAAAAGCTTTTGGATAACAGTGTTTCAAAACCAGCTTTCAAATTTGTAATTCAAAGTCAGTTTGTAGCCCGACTTTAGCGAAATTACAGTTGCCGAAAAATGGAGTTGATGAGATAATACTGTACTTCCAAAACTGGGAGTAGAATGGTTCTGACAATGTGGAACAGTATCTGAATTTGGAAATTTGGATCCAGCTCAACAAAAATTACTTATCAATTTAAATCTAGGCCTTTGTGAAAATGCATCTATTAACGATATGGCTGCCGAAAGTAAAGTAGGGTGTATTTATTACGAACTAAAGAATACAAGCAACCAAAGTCTTGACTGTGCATCTTAATCGAATGTCAAAGCTCAAAAGCTTCAACTTAGCAGAGCAATCAAAGTTAAAATCATAGCAAGGTTTCTACCACTACAAGTGCATTGATTAAGATTCAGAATGAGTTTTGGCATCAGCTTTAACAAGACAGAATCTCGGAGAAAGCTGATGAGAACTGACCAACGTTGTAATGAAGATCTAACTTGTCTGAGAAGCATTGGTGGACTCTTTGTTAGTGCTGCAAAATTAACGTAAATTATATTATATATATATATTGCCTACGTGGCTCGCACTGATATTGCCGTTAATGAAGTTCATCTGACTTTACTACAAAGTTTCATATGCGCTTGATACTTACCTTTCAACGCCCAATTCTAGTGCTATTTTTCAACTTAAACCTTCGTTTGAGTTGTGATTGTTCCTCTGCTGCACTGCTTTCTGTTAAATCTGATGATTGCACAGTTGTTTTGTATGGTAGCAATATCTCTTTTCCATCTAAAGTTCTTTTTTTGTTATATGTGATCGGCAGATGCTCAAATTGCATGATTCTGAATTTTCCTGCAGCTTTAGAAAAAAGAATGTCAAAATTGTTTTACATAAAATGACATATCAAGAGGCATAATCATCTTCCTGATGAGAAATCATTAAAATGAATGGTCGCACCTCATTTTAGTAATACAATAAGCAAGATGTGTTGATTTTGCTATATGGGGGAACTTGCAAATTTCAAGGAGTATGTTCAGTAGGGTGGGTCAAAAAATATTTTAAAAAAAAGAGCCCTTCTAGGTTGTTGCCAAATAACACTAACTTTAAAACCAATTTTGGTTTGTCAATTGAAATTATTAGCAACCGACACCTAGTGGTGAAAAATGGTAAAAAATTTAAGAAATGTAACTTCTAAACTACATGTCGTAGAAAGCTGATTTCGGTGTCAAACGAAACAGAATTAATATGTTTATATCTACTTTAAAAGAACATTTTGCATTACTTTGCTTAGAAAAAAAGTTATTTCTAAAAATCACAAAATATGGGATATGTTACAATACATCGAAACAGGTCTTTTCTGAGAACTATAGTTGCAAAAAATCTACTTTTATGTAAGAAAGATTTGTTCTGAAAAGTAGACGCTTGATCACAACTTTGCTACACTGAATACTAATTTTCAGTTTGCCATGGAACCAACTGTTCAACCAGTCAAGTTCAGATTATTACCATTACAAAATATATGCTAACTTGCATTCCGAACTAAGTTGTTTAAGTTTAAACAAAGGAGCAGATTTGGCCTAACACCATTTAAACTTCACTCTCTGCCTGCTTATACTCGACAAAGATCGATTCACAACTTTCTTTGAACTAAATATCAAAACTTCTGTAGTGGATAAAGAGTAGCCAAGGTAACGTACCTACCTTCTAATAATATATATAATTGATTATAGAGATTTAATTGATTATCAGTAAACCAAGATTAGAAATAAATTATCAGAGATTATTTACCAAAATGATGAGACGAAGAAATTGCAGTATGACCAGCAAAACGTTGCATGGTGGGCAGTAAATACGATTTGTCCCACGTTTTTCTGCTAGATAGAAAAGCTGAGTCAATAGCATCAAGTTTGTATGGAGTCATTAGAAGTACCGAACTTGAAAAAAATTTGCAAGTTATTATTGGTTCTGACGGAAAGGCAATCATGACCAGACATTCTGGCAAAGGGATACTCATTTTGGAAGAGCGGTTGGGAGGCCATTGCAATCGAGCATATGTTTATTACACTGTAATGACATTCTCTGGTGCCATGTTTTCTGGCGATTAGATAAGAGTAACAATACTGGTCTTGACAGTTTCTCTGAAAAAATTGGAAAGATGGTTGGTGAGGTTGTTTCAAATTGGATGTTAAAGATTTTCAGCCAATTGCCTGCAAATCTTTTTCTGCACTAAGAGATGAAGCCCTCTGTGATGTTAGTAATGACCAATATTACGCATAGCAAATTTGTTGGTCAATCATTCGCGGAGCTTTAGATCCAGGTTTGCAATTACTAGAATTGCTACTTTGTGTCATTCAAGATGGCTGACTCTAAGTTGTCGAATTCTGAGATATTACGTTTCCCAAGATAAACCAAATTTGATGTTAGTTCTTCTCATCAAATTTGCAATTACTAGAATTGCTACTTTGTGTCATTCAAGATGGCTGACTCTAGGTTGTCGAATTCTGAGATATTACGTTTCCCAAGATAAACCAAATTTGATGTTAATTCTTCTCACCAAATTTTACATTAAGGTATAGGCTATTTTCCAAACTTTTTTGAAGTCAAAGCAAAGAATTCGATTCTGGATGGTTCAAGAAATTTGTTTTCTAAGCTCAGGAGAGTCACACAATTTCCTGGTAAACAAGTGAGAGATATTGCCATTAAAGTTTTGTGGCGCAACGCTATTTTTGCTCCCCCTGAGCATGTGATCATTGCGATGCTTGGCGATGAAAATAAACCGGTCAAGAGATATTGCTGTTGATAAGATTATGTCTCTATGTGAAACACTCTCTGCTGGCCACACTCGCATCTAAAGAAACAAGCTGCAAGGAAGTTCAAGATTCCATCCATAAATGGTGCAACTTGTATCACCAGCTGGTTCATTCGTGCTTAGAGGCTGAGCCTCTTCTTTTACATCATCTGACAAATGATGAGCTTAAAAGTGCCCAACAAAAACCTATGTTTTTCAAGCAGCCCTGCCACAACCAGACTGTTGAATGCCATGTCAAGTTGGTCATTCAAGCATCCGATACTGTGGTAGATTTTGAAAGAAGAGATGGCCTTACACGCCAAATGATCAATTCACGATCTCTCATGAAACAACTTTTACCTGTTTTGGGCTAATTTGTAACAAGGTTCTCAGTACATTCACCTGATGAGTTGCAATAACAACGAAAACCGGTTTGTGGATTGTGATAACCGTGGCAATGTTACTGAGTAAATATTTGGATCAAGGTTGTGGTTTCTTACAGAGGTGTCTGATGGTGGGTGTGATGCCCTAAGAGGCTACTCGAAGAAAATATGATCGGGCAAATTTAGGTCTTTGGATGCACATAGATATTTTAGCTTGAGGTGATGCACCTTGCTGGGTGTATTCCAATGAAAATGTTTCTGGTCAGTTATGAAGAAATCCTAAATGACGTAACTACTCATGAAACAATTTGAGTAAAAGCAATATGTATAATTATTTTGAGCTTGTGCAATCTTTATTCAGTAAAATGACCACAAATTTACGTTTTGGGTGAATAACTTTTTTCTATGCAAAATAACACAAAATGTTCTCTTAAAGCAGGTATAAACTCATTAGTTCTGCATCGTTTAACACCAACATCAGCTTTCTATGACATGTGCTTCAGAAGTTATTGAGTTTTCACGATTTTGTCTTATTTCTGACCATTAGGTGTCGGTTGCTGGTACATTTCGATTGGCAACGAGCCAAAATTGGTTTTAAAGTTAGTTTTACCATATTTGGCAATGATCTAGGTGGGCTCTTTTTCTACTTTTAATTTTTTTTAAATTTCCACTCACCCTAATGTACAGGGGGGTTAGCAACACATATAATCAAAATATATCAGTATTGTGTTCAGCTTACCTATTGACAGTTGACACAGATGTTAAAGGTCATTGTGCAAAAGCTGAGAAGTGTTGTAAGGTTATCAAATTCTTGAGGTTTTTGCATTGCATTTTAGTGATACTCATCTGTGGGTAGCCTCTAATCCTCTGTTGATATACTCCATTGCAGTGGTTCCCAATTGAGGGTGCTCACACCCCTGGGGGTGCGGGAAGAACTTGCCAATTTTACCGCTGGTGAAAGGTATTGTTGATTCTGCCTAGCTGTGTGTTTGTGATGTCTGAAATGTGCCTGTGTGCGATTGAATATGTTCATTGTTGAGTTTGTGACGTTGCTTAACGTCTGTCATGTCATAGCCTTTCCTAATAGTGTTTTGTTATTCATGTCTTCGTTTCGCTCAGTTTAAAGTTGGAAGAGAACGGGTGATGTGTGAGTTGCTAATTGGGCTAAATTTAGGGAGTAGTTTGGGATAGGAAAGATAAGTTTAACTGCCTGGTATGTGAGAGTAGTTGATTTAACAGCTGTTTTTTTTTGTTTGTTTTCTATTTGAATAAGGGGAATACGGCAAGCCTAGTTGAATAGTAAAATATTGTAGTAACCGGCTTTGTTAGTCTAATCTGGATTTAGTTCACCTTGGAGGCAAGGTTGGGTGTAGAACATTTTTAGTGAGTCAATTTATACAGCAGTAGTTATGGTATAACCTATCTCTTTTTCTCCAGTTCTCTGCTAGTTTTGTTTTACAGTAGTTCAACGCCTGTAAGTTTTGTCCCTAGTGTGGACATAATCGTAGGCTTAAGTGTAATTTAATTGTCTGTACAGAAACAGGACGTGAGTGAAGTACGGTGCAAGGGATGCAAAAGTGATTTTTCCCTTGCCGAAGGGGTGCGGGCTTTAAAACGAATTGGGAACCACTGCTCTATAGTATACCATATACCAACACCAGTTCTATTAATTATGCGTCATAGATACTTTACTATTACATACATAGTTTCCTGTGCTAGCCTAGCACTGTGTTTGAACCTTAAACTCCAAATTTGTAAAACCATTTACTGGTAATTGACTGCCAACTGCTGTAGACAACATTTAATATTGCAAAATCTAATTATCACAACTGATCGCCCATAATATATCACATTAAACAAATTACTGTAAGAGGTGAAGTGAAAAATCTACTGTCAGTATGGACAGGTCACAGGTGCATTTGTGACATCATGAGATAGCAATATTTGTGACTGATTTGAAGCATTACCCAAATTGAGATCACTGTTTGTGATTTTACATGTATTGTTATATGTTCAGGTTGCAAAGAACAGGATCTTTTGGAAAAACTGCAGAATGTCAAAGAATTGCTGAAGAATTTTAGTCTGGAAGTCCACGCAATAAACAATCGTTTGGAAAAATGCAGTTGTCTTGGAAAACAGTTATTTTGTTTGTTGTCAGTTATTGCTTTGGAATGTGGAATCTTTTTGGATGCTTTATCATCAAATAATGACAATACATTAGATGCCGTTCTTTCATTAAAGCAAAAACAATCACTGCTGCAAATTCTGGAGTTTACCATTCATAATGGGGTGGTGTCAAATTTAGATTTTCAAATTAGTATGCTTATACCAAAGTCACAAAACTCCTGTCAAATGTCAATGCTTGATTTGTTTGTTTGCTGCAGGTTAGTAAATTATTTTAAAGTGTCAGATTTTAGCAACCCTTTTTCTGAAGAAAATTTCTTATGGAACTTATTTTGTGGTTTGTGCCACAAACAGAAATCTTTAACCACCTTTAAATTGATATTTGAAGACCTTCACTCCAGACAGTGGCGTACGCACGGGGGGGGGGAGGGGGTCAACCCCCCCCATTGACGATTGGAAAAAATTAAAAACCGCTCTTTTTGGACCAAATAGCATTTTTTCATACATAGATTGTGTTTTTCTGTGCTGTATCAAATTGCCTATATAATCTCGAGAAACTTTGATTGTGATGTAGTAATACCGGTAGTCAAATTTTTCTGGTGTGTAGCGCTTGAACCAATGGCTGGCTCAGCATGCAAGCCTGGACGAGGTCAATGGGCACTAAAGCTGGAGTCCTGTTGTGTAATCATAAAGACATTGTTTTCAACGGCTATGGCTGGACAAGACAACGTTTTGGCGCAAAAGGCATTCTTGGAAGAGAGCGGTTGCAACGCATGCAGATATTCTGCTTGCGCTATCATAGTTTTGAGCCAAACCGGCCAGTTGGCGTAGTGGTTAAACACATTGGTGCGGGAGGTTTTGGGTTCGATTTTTGGGCCGGTACCTGCCGTTAGCTCAGTTGTTAAGCGCACAGGTTATCGGTGCGGAAGGTCTGGGGTTCGATTCCCGGGATGGTCAAATCGGCACAGTGGCACGTTTCTGTGTTCCCCAAGTGGCTCGCCACCGCTGCGACGTTTCTGTGTTACCCAAGCACTTAGAGATGGGCCTCAGTGACGTTCGCAGGGGTCGGGAGTCAGCACTCCCCTTCCCCCTTGACAATTGCAGAAAAAATGAAACCTTTCTTTTTTAAAACGAACCGACTTTTCTTCATGCAGAGCTTGCCAAAATTGCTATCATGTTTTCATCCCAAACAACACCATCCCCCACAAAACATTTTAGCGTAAACCATTCCCTTACAAGTACAATGGTCATCCCTCCTTACGTCTGCGTGAAAAGATGTACCATACCCCCATAAGTGTTCTAACAACTCGAGCACTGATTACGATGCAATGCTACAATACCGGTACCCGGTAGTCCAACTTTTCTGTTGTGTTTTGCTAATGGTACATTTTTGTCATGGATGTTGCTGTGAAACAATTAAGAAGTAGGAGTTTCCTTAAATGCGGTGTATCTGCAGTAACTATAGCTGCACCCAAAATTTTTTTAAAAAATCAAATGAAATCATGATTATACTTGTTTCATTAAATTCGTTGGTGCACCGAAACGTGATAGCGAGTGGCAGGGCCCGACCCCGCGGCTTAGTGCCTGGGCAATGCAGCTCCAAAGAAACATCGCAGCCCAGCTGCTGCGAGCCGTTGGCTACACTGTGTCCGACTTGACCGGCCTGGGAATTGAGTCCCAAACCTTCCGCATCGATAGCGAAATCTTTTAACACTACACTATAATCGCCCGGTTTTTTGAGAAATTTTATTTAAATGTAAAAAACTAAATTGACACTGCTCTAAGTGCCAAAAGTAAGATAAAAATACTGCCAAAGACGACCATAGACCAACGAAAGATTTGAAGAGGCCTAGGGGTGGAACGAGGGGAGAGACAGCATTGTTTTTTCGTATCGTAAGCTGACTATCTCAGGAGCTAGAGTTCTTCGTTTCCCGTAAACACCCCGATTATGTGTTTGAAAGCATCTGATATCGACGCTGTGATTTGGCAGAAAAATGCTTAGATAATATCGACGCTGTTTTTGATTTTAATCGGATGATTAGAGATTCCTCTCGCGCATCATTTATTTTAGTTTACAAACGTTTTGGTAGGGAGGGCAGGTTTTTCTTATGCTCCAATATCTTCACTTTTTAAATTTCAATCGAGAAACTGCCCCCTTCATAATGAGTATACCGTATATTGACTGTTTATAACAAGGTTTAGCCTATATGCGTTGTTTATATTAATGTTGGTTCTTGAAAAAAGTTTTTTTGAAGAGAAGGAATTGCTTGTTTTACCCCCTGGATGCACCCTGTTTGTGACGTTGCGACAGCTAGCCAGCCTATACTTAAGTCAATTAACCTTCCTATGGCCCAAAAATGATTTCAACTAAAATTTTTTCAGAAAATTTTTAACCACGGCCTTAGAGCTTGAGTTTCTGTGAAACCTTTTCCCTCCTTTAATGAAACGCAAAGCATTAAGCAAAAGTGTGAATGAAATATCTTCGTTGTTTCCTTAGTTATGGCATTATGTAAAGCTTAATCATGGTTAACTGCAATTTAGGCTGGAAACATTACAATACGATGCACTTTAATATCTCTAAACTACTGTAATTGTAATGTAGTATCTTTACGTCATCACGATGTGACGTCACTGAAACCCCCCATTGAAAAATCCTGCGTACGCCACTGACTCCAGATCGTTTTGAGATCCTCTGATGAGACCTGGCAAGGTTGAAAAACAGTGGTTTTCAGTAGCTTAAGAGTGAAACAAATATGTTGCAGTATTTACAAGTTTCATTGTGTACCGTACATAATAAATATTTTTAGAAAAGTGAACCTTGCTATTTCAATACATTTGCTTGAAGTTACATAATTTGGTTTAGATATCTTGTCTTCGCTGGAAATAGTGATGATGCAATTAGGAATTTTCTTGTATCAAAACATCTTTTGCCGCTTCTTGCTGGTTTTATACAATTAACATATTCTCCCTATTCTTCACAGATTGTAAGTGATATGAATATTGTAAGTCAATTGTACAGACTTAAAGTGCGTTGGCATTAGGGATGCCAATATATACTTCAAGTAGGCAAATATTCATTTGGTTTACTTCGTGCGATTTAATCTAGAGGTAATTTCGTGTGTTTAGTTATTTGGTAACAGTTAGTTTGTATCACTGACTTACTGTATAGTGTAACTAATGCACTGTTATCTTATCGTGAATCTTGAAACCCTTTTCTAATTTTAGCACAATAGGTATAACATAGATATCAAGATTCAAATCAAAGTCTAACTATGAATAATATACTTAACTTTTTGTCATAATGTGTTGTGTAAGCACGAGCTGTCTCGTTCTTTTAAATTTAACTTTTTGTGAGTATCTGAATGGTATTTTTTTATTGTAAAAACACGAATAAAAGATTACTTGCATTTTAATCTTAAGGTCTTATTTGTGTTCTTACAATATAAAAATATATTATGCTTCGGTTTATGTCATCGAGCACTTTGTTTGCTGGAAGCAATCACTACTTTGAGTTGCGTATCTGAATGGTATATATAATCCAGATACCAAAGTGTTTGGTATCAAGGAACTCACTTTGTAGAATACTGTAGATCTTTTAGCAGACGTATATATTAGAGCAGTGGTTCTCAAACTTGTCGGAAGTATCGAACCCAACAGGTGTCATGCAAGCATACATCGAACCCTTAATTATAACCAGGAGCGGATCCAGAAAATTTTAGAGGGGGATGCAGTTTTGAATTAGGCTGAATGTTAAATGAGTGCAAAGACGTTAGACGTCTAAACCGGAAAAGGGCATAAGCTCTTTGAAAATGTTTCACGTCAGGGGCGTATTCAGAATATTCTTAAGGCGGTGGAGGGTGGCATAAAATTTTTACATTTTTAAGCGTTTTTTTTCCGGAAAGTTAATTTGAAGCAAATTGAGGAACAAAAATATGGCTCTAGGGGGGTCCGGGGGTATGCTTCCCCGGAAAGTTTTCAAAAATTTAGACACTGTAATGGCCATTTTAGCGCTTTTTAAACAATTTTTATGGCAAATTCTGTTTAATTTTTTTGCCTCTAACTCTAAGTCCTTCACCAAATATGATACATTTTGTTCGCCTATTTTCGATTTATGCGTGCTTAAGGCGTAAAGATGATTGTTATCAAATAGGTTTGAAATTATGGAAAAATTGTATTCATCAAAAACAGCGTTGAAAGAGTGTGGTGGGGGGATGCATCATTCCACGCAGAGATAGTCATTTACTACAACTGTATATATGCCTTTTTGCAAAAACTTATTCTGATCTTAGCCGAACCCCTGCTACAGCCTCACATAACCCCTGGGGTTCGGTCGAACCCAGTTTAAAAACCACTGTATTAGAGCAATTTGTGATTTATTGCAGTTGTCGCCAGATGAGCTTGGGTTTTGTCGAAAAACTCTTTCAAATTTGATTGTCAAATGGGCTCCGTTGAAAGATGTGGTAAAGTGTTTGTTTGTCATCCAAGGATCTTCGTCGCGAGTGAATCCACTGTGGATTAACAAAGCATGTGGTTCAATTCTTTCGAAGTGCTTGCTTCGTGATAACGGAGTAGTGGCTGTTATTTCATCCCTGTTGCTTACTCTTGGTAAATAAGTGCTGTTCTTTATTATTAAAGCAGTAATTTAGTGTTTTCGTGTGAAAAGATGAGCTGTTTGAAACGTGTTATGCCTTTCTGGAATTACTGGATGAATATGCGCTTAGCAGACTGCTTACTTGCATTTTAATGTTAAATGAATGCTAAAATATTCTACTTTGATAATATACTGGTTAATTATTTATTTATCTCGGCTCTCAGTTAGTCACCTTTCGTATACATTTTACTTTCAGGAAGTGATGCAAGCGCTTTGAAAAAGGTAGAAGTTGCGTCTAAACTTCTCTCGACTCCTTCTCGTGCATCCAACGAAAAACAATATTATTACATCATCTGCAAACAAATCCTAACCATATTTCAGTCTGCGGAACGTTTCGAGTAAATAACTTGATAAAAAGTTTATAATTTCTTGTTCTCTGTGCAAATTAGTTTAGTTTTTGATTCAGGAATCCTCGCTTAACATGTTTCACGGGGCAGGACTTTTCGGCGTGACCGATTCGACGTGAGACGACTCGGCGTGACCGACTCGTCGTTTGGACGGCTCGACGTTGGGACGTTGAGACGATTCGGCGTGGAAGGGCGTGATTTGTGAGCGGACGTAATTATCGCGTTTCGCACTAGAATGTGCGAAAAGACGTAATCATCACGTTTTAGAAGTGCTAACGGTAAACAATAAACGACTTTATGTCTGCGACTTCATAGAAGTTTCGCGAGATATTATTTTAATGAAGTTCAAAATTGTTCGACGTAAGTTAACCATAAAGTGGTGAAAAAATTGTTTTACAACTTTTAGTATTTGATTTCGTGTTATAACATGAAACACAATTGCGCATTTAACAATCTCCGCGACTGCACTTTGATTTTCATTTTTTGATCAATATGCAGCGAAAAATGTGTAGGCTATTATAAAATAACACAAGAAATTTTTGTTGAGGAAAAATATACCCGCGTAAAGGTCAAGGCCTCGGCTTGGTGGGCTGTGGTTCATTTTTTTTCATAAGATGGTTCTCTAAAAGATGGTTCTTTTTTTTTTCACAAGGAGATTGAGGTAAATTTTTCTCCTGATCTCAATTGATAATGCCATGTAGGGCTGCTCTCCTAGTAATCAAGCATTTTGCTTCCGATTTAGTTGACTTCAGCAAGCCACAACCGACCAAGCCAAGGCCTTGACTTTTACGCGGGTATACTTTTCGTCAACAAAAATTTCTTGTGTTGATTTATCTTTTTTACGTTCAGTTAATACATATTTTATGCTGCATATTGCTTAAAAAAAAAATCAAAGAGCAGTCGCAGCCCTTATTAATTGCTTGTTAAACACGCAATTGTATTTTATGTTATAACACGAAATTAAAACTTACGTCGAACAATTTTGAACTTCTTTAAAATAATATCTCGCGAAACTTTTATAAAGCCACAGATATCAAGCCGTTTACTGTTTACTTTTAGCACTTCTTAACGGGGTGATTTCGTCTTTTTGCACATTCTAGCGCAAAACGCGATAATTAGGTCCGCTCACAAATCACACCTTTCCACGCCGAATCGTCTCAACGCCGAGACGTCCCAACGTCGAGCCATCCCAACGACGAGTCGGTCACGCCGAGTCGTCTCACGTCGAATCGGTCACGCCGAAAAGTCGCGTGCTGCATATTTCAACAGTGGCTATAGATGCGATTCGTGAAGCAAAAACGTTCCTTTTCCAAGAGACTAAACTATGCAGCATGCATTACTCAGTTATCAATTAGTAGAATTGCGGTTATACCATTTCATTTCAGTCCAAGCAATCGATCTATGTCTTAACTTAGTGTGGGTGTTTTTTTTGATGATGCATTGTCAACTGACAATAGATCTTATGGCTGTTTGAACTTAAAAATCTTGTCTGACAGCAGTGTTCCTTCTAAGCTGTGCGCGCGCACACGGCTTTCAGAGACTGCGCACACGCGTAAATTTTGTGCGCACAGACATATGATGAAGCCAAGTTGATAAAAATTGCTCTTGGACCTGCTAAAAGGACGCATTTCTTCGCAAAATGTACCGTGCAGTGGCGTCGTTCCATTGGGGCCCGGGTGGGCCCAGGCCCTACCAATTTTTTGAGATGTGTTACTTTTTACAATTTAAAAAATTGAAAATTAAAAAAAAAAATTAGCCAGTGCCATTCCGCTTTCATCCTTTAAACTAACCCCATACTCCTCTTTCTTATACTATAAATTCCATTGTTTTGTTTTTTAATTTTTGCTTCAATCAATCGCTTCGACTCAGTAGTAAAGTTAGTTTCTTGATCTGTAGTTAGAATTTAGAAAACATTTTGCATGCGTTGTTAAAGATCATAGCCTAGAACACACCTATACACGTCATCCCATCATATGCGTCAAACTAATGATGATTGCAGCCTCCTTTCATTTGTTTTGGCCCAGCTTCTGCTTTTAGACTATAATAGTGACTGCACTCACTGAAGTATCGGTATGTCTTTTTTCGCTAAGAAAGTGTGCTGAAACGAGTTTTTTTTATATATAAACCTTAAAAATGCGTTGGCGACTGGGGACTCCGCTCCAAGACCCCCCCAGCAATGTCCTCCTCCTCTGTTAAATTGTGGGGCCTCACTGATTGCGCATAATGTCCATAATTAAGAAGCGGTTTGAGTATCAAAATAAATTTCGATTTATTATCCAAAATTTAGGGAATCACGACATATTTTGGTATCTTTTCCTAACTTCCTTTTTTCGCATTGTTACTCAATGCTAAATACGGCATTTACAAAGGCTGTGATCAGTATCTGTTTAGGTTGTTACTCGGGCTCTTCAAATTTTTTGACTGCGCGACGCCTCTGGTACCGTGAGCGAAAAATGTACCAGCCGTAACATAACCAAGAAAAGTTTCGCTTCTTTGTGTTCAATAGCTGCCATATTCAGTTTATTCATGGGTTGTTGCACAAACGTGAGTCATTTCTAAAAAAGAGCGCACTCGCCAAAGTTTCTGCCCACACATTCTACAAAAAATTAGAGGTAACAATGTCTGACAGTATACTTTATTTAATGTTGATATATTCAAAACAAACTCTTTAGTGATACAATTGCTTTTTCATGCGATGACAATTTCAACTGTTTGCAGGGAGGATTCCGATAAAGTTTCAACTCAAATATTGGTAGCAACTATTATGTCACTTTACAAAAAATCTCCTAATTTGACTACCCAATTTTTCTTTGAAAAACTTCTTTCCCCTTTCCAAAATTTTTATGCTGAGTGTCGTCGCACTGACAGCAATGATGTTTCAGTGTTAGATAAAGGTGGGTTTAAATGTCTGTTTAGATTTTTTACAAATATGTATAGATTGTGACATCTTTAACTTGCATTGTTTTGGCAAAATGTTTTGCGCCGCGTGGTCTTCTATCTTTGTTTTTGAATGTTGGATTGAAGGTTTCCTTTCTAGGGTAAGAAATTAAGAAATTCTTGCTGGATCTTATTACGTGAAAAGGAAAGTGAAAAGGCCACACAAATGCTTAATGCAATTGACAGCTCAATCTCACTTTGGAAATTTAAATTTTTGGAAATTTAAATTTAAGAAAGGTCTATAAGCCTTTTGAGGGCACTTGGGCGAAGCATCTATGAATGCGCTTTAAAACACTTCTTTTTACGCTATCGATGTAATCTAAAGCGGGGGTGGGCAAACTTTTCACGCGAAGGGCCGCATTGAAAAAAATTTTGGAAGCCGAGTTCCGTACTGATTGGAAGAGCCAAGTAAAAAAAGAGGTCATCACGACCGCAAAATTGCCCTATTTTCCACTCAAAATCAAGCAAAGAGCAAAAAAAAAAGACAGGTCATTACGTCCGCAAATGTCCTACAGTATATTCCTCGCAATATAAGTAAGGAACAAGGTTTGTATTTCTGTAAGTGCCCGCGGGCCGCATGAGATGATCTCGCGGGCAGTAGTTTGCCCATCCTTGATCTAAAGAAATCAATTCCCCCACGAGAGGAGACGCTTTGAGAAAAAGATGATTGACTGAACCGCGCTGTCAACGCTGTTTTGTTAAACTGCTATAAAATACAGTTCTAATATTCTTAAATACATTTTTTCATCAACGATTGTGTTTTCAGATTCCAGCATTGATATCGGTGATTGTATTGAAATGTCGCACACTCTGTTGGTTGCTTTTAAGCATCATTTGCAAAAAATTGTGATAAAAGACGTTTTTCTTCCTCATTTTCGAGGACTATTTGCTTTGTATTCCTGGTCAAGGTAACTATTGTATTTACTGGCTACACGTATAAGCTCATAGAGTTGTTGGTTAAAATTTGTTTCGTTTGAGGCAAATCTTTCGTTTGAGGCATTTTTGCTGAATAAAATTATCTTAAGGTGCATATCTAAACTTTTGACAAGTTTTGTATATTACTGAGTGTATTGTTCTAAATTAGCAAAGTCAACGAATAGGTTCTTAACTGTTTAGTCTAGTGCATTGAAGCTTATCGACGATTTGCTGTCGTAAATGGGTAGCAATAATTGCCACCTCGTTGTACAAGGTAATCGGGCTACAGTGCTCCGAAAGGGATTCAAAATCGCTAACTTTCTAGCGATTCCGGTATTCCACGGGTAACTTATGAGATTTGTATTACTACCAAGTCCGGGTGATGCATTAATTATTAGATTTTACACTATTAAGTATAATTATCGATGTGTTGTTTCATTACAGAAGCACTGTTAGTCACTATCAGAATTTATTGAAACAGTTGCTAAGTAAATGTCTTAATGTTCTGGATTGCGATTCTGCAGCTAGTTTGCTGCTTTGGTTTTGCGGAATTTTTGTTGAAAATCAAAAGTTGTTGTTGGATTCCTTATTTTCTGTAAAGGCTTCTATTGGATTTGCTATCAATGACGATGGAAATATAGTCTTGCAACTTCGAGATGTTGCCTCAAAGTAAGAGATGAAGACCTCATTTCGACCACCCCTTCGAATTACTTAAGTTTTGTTTTGTGTTAAATTTAGCATACTTGATTAATTTATCTTGAAACATCTGTAAGTAACCAAACTACCCGTACACTTAAACTACCATACTCTAAAAGTTTCTTGTTTTACGTGCTTACTGACTGTGGCGTCTCGCGGAACTCCTCCTCGAGAACAAACCCAAACGTCAGTAGAATAGAAAACACACAACGTTTGAAGAAATTCTTGTAATTTGGGAATCTTGCAAAGGTGCAGATACACGTTGCGGTAACTAAAGAAAATCAAACAAGTAAGCAAATAAGCACATAACAACAAACCGAGACAACAAACCTGACGTTGTAACAAGTCAAACAATATCAATTCAGCACAGTGGCAGGCTATGCTCCAATAATTCCCCAAAGCTAAAACGTAAAATCAGACATAAGCAAAGTGAGCACAGACTAACAGCATTCAGCAAAATATACAAACAAACCTGGCGTTGTAGCAAGTCAAACAATATCAATTCAGCACAGTGGCAGGCTATGCTCCAATAATTCCCCAAAGCTTAGACATAAATTCCATAACCAAGCGATAAATCCAAACTTAAACCATATAATACAGCACAGCGTCTCTCACCAAGGCCAAGCTTTTAGAACTAACTAGCAAGATCAAAGTCAAGTTTACAACGAACAGTGTTGCCAAAAATAACTCAAAGAAACAACGAGTCAAGCTCCGTAACACTGACCAATATTTTAGAACACCCGAAGAAGTTATTGATGACCAAAATAAGAAAGTTGAAGCAATGTTGGAATTGCTTACATGCTGCAAAGTTCCAAAGCTTTCTTCGCGAGTTTTCATTCTCATATGCAAGGTAAATAACTTGTACATCTTTTTAATACTTCATCTATAGGCGTGTTCACACCAACTTTTTTCCTCATGATCAAAGTTGTCTCTTCGGTTGCAGAAAAATCTAATTCAATACGGTATGTTACAGCATATCGAAACAGTTTCTGAGCAAATGAAAAGCGAGGAAAAAAGTAATGAATTGTTGACGAATGACGAAAGAGCGTCCTTGCATCTGCAGTTCGGTGAAAGTCAGTTGATAGCATACGCTCTGCTCACTTCTCTTTGTGAAACTGCTGATTCTAAAGAACTTTTTGAAGACATAGATGAGATAACGTCATTTATAAAAGTTAGTAGTGTGCCATGGTGTTCATAAAAAGACATTTTACGAGTATTTTTTGTAAGACCAAGCTCTATCTGTCGTAGTGACTCAGTCTGATTAAAGGCGGTAAAACATAGATTACAGATATTTTTTTTCTTGTGTTTACTTGCTTCGTGATATTTCGTTGGCATTACATTTTGGTTAATGTTAAAGTTGTAATACAGATTCTCTTGTCCAAAGCTTGCAATTTGACTGACGATTTGGAGCAAGCTGCCATTAGACGTGAATCGCTGAAACTCAGTTTTGCAGTCTTGGGATTATGCCTGCTGGATGTTCCTGCTCAGCATAGTTCTATTAAATGTTTAGTTCCATTACTGCAAGTAATATTGTTCATTTTCATCAGTTGATATTGTAAAAAGATTTTGATCGCTTAAAGTTGTATGTGTTGCTAAACCAGCTGCTTAGCCAAATGATTAAGAGCTTGTTGCAACTGGGAGGTGAGGTATAATTGCTTGATCCATTCAACTCAAAGAATTAGAACACTGTAGTCATGGTGCTTTCAGTGACTTGGCTTAGAACTGTTGCAGTACTTTCTTGCGCTTATAGCTGGCTCTACAAATTTTATTAATGTTGACTACAAGCTTGTGGCAGGTATTATTGCATGATGCGATTGTACATTATTATGACTATACTCGGCGCTTATGTTAGTCTTTAATGTCCGCTAACAGCGTTAGTCATTCATGACTGATATTTTAATGGGCTGTCTGCCATTTAAGAATGGATCACTCGGATCGAAATTGCTGCTTACGCACCCGTTGTCCCGTACCTTTAATCCTTTGTGGTTATTTTTCCATGGCTTGAAAAGCAGCAAGATTTACTGTTTGTACTAGATTTACTACAAACTTGGATTAAAGTTTGTCAAAAGCTCTTGAGTTTAGGCGAAACTTTTGGAAATCATCTTTGCCATTGTAGCTTGCTTTACGTGAATAACTGATCATAAACTTATTAGTTTTATGGTTTAGAAACTATCCGTTTTGAATCACGTGTCTGTTGAAGATCGAGAAATAGCTTCTGATTTAGCAGTTGCCATAGCCACGCACGGAGCAGTTGGTGGTCTCAACTTTGAAGCATTTTCAAAAACGATGCAGGTAACTTGATTTATGATGCAATATTGTCACTTGTCAGTGATGTCCTAGCAATGAAGCAGTAAGCGCTCCTAGGGTGATAGATGAACACTGAACAGGCAACAAATTTTATGCAAATTTGTACGTTATAATCTCTGCATTATAATTTGAGGAATGTAAATTTTTCGTATCATTAAAAAATGATGTGGTAATAAAATTTTTTAGGTAGTTTCCCGACTTCGTGCTGATGTCGTTATTTGGGTGACACTGCTGCTAAGCTCTTACTTACCTCTAAATAATTAAGCGGCTCATTTTTGAAAAATTTGCTTTTCGACTTTCACTAGTGCTTTATGGTGATTCGTAATTTCGTAAAAACAACTTTTATTCTGTAAATTTTGTTCTGCCCAGAACCAAGTCAAAGATTTAGAATCAAAATTTTCTCAACAATCCAAGTTATCAAAAATGGACGAAACTTCGGACATTCAGACGAAAGTTCATAATACAGCCACAAATAAAGATACTGTAAGCTGCAAAAATTCAAAAACCATCTCTAAAGCTACAAAACTCGAATCAAAATTGCTGACTCAACAAAAAACTGAAGAATCAACCCATGTATATTCAGCTGACTCTTTAAAAGATGCAATCGCATCCATGTATGAGTCTTGTCCTTCCTCCAGGTATTCTTTGTAATTTTAAACCATATTTGATAAGTTTCTAATAAAATAAAATCAAAATTCATTACACTCGCGGTATTACAATTATTTTAGTTTCTGATTTCAATTGTTTAAGAGATGATATGATGAAAAGTTTTGACAACAGAGCTGCTGGTTTGCGGTATATTGCGTCTGCAATGAAAAAGAAGGTTTCAGAAGTAATAAACCAAGCGGAGAAAATAAGAGATATATTGCTGGAGGTTTTGTTAAGGGAAGAGGATTCTTTTGTGTATCTTTCGGCCATCCAAGCTTTAGTTGAAACAGTGAACAAAGCTCCCATGACCTCCATTAATACCAGGTTCGTACTAATCAATTAAACCTACCACGTTTTTACTGTTGTTTGTTCTATGTTCCAACGGAGCGATGAATATGTGTGCTCCTTGATACATAGCACTGCCAGTATGTCATTAAGATAGTTTCAGCAGGAGGATTTTTGCGCTGATCTCAGGATGTAAGTTTTACTCTGCAAGACCTCTTGATTAACTGTTATGTTTATTAAACAAGAAAAAGTTTGCTCGTACCTTGTGTAAATTATGACTTGTTATGACGAGGGTATCAGGCAAGATTCAGACATACTGATGTCAAGCATATCGTACAAGTGTTGATTAAGTATTTTACTAAACATTTTGATGTTGCATCAGTGGGGATAGTACCTTAATGAAGAAGCTTTAGAATGTAATTGTTTTCTTGCAGTACTTTGATTTTTTCGATTAGATTAGTGATTTTAAAACGAATTTAGGATATTTTTTGATCATCTCGTACACGAATACCAAAAGCATATTCAAACACCTGGTGAAGAGGCGGAACTGAAAGCAATTAAAGTGGGAGAAGTGGTTGTACGTGTTGTGGATCAATTAGGTTTGTGCATCGTATCCAATCGCTTTATGAAATGCTATTACTGGAACTGTCACGAGGCGACTCTGCTGAACCGGTATATCAGTCAATTGCCTTCATTTTTGCAATCATATCGAAATGGACTGGTTACGTAATGCTATTACTGGAACTGTCACGAGGCGACTCTGCTGAACCGGTATATCAGTCAATTGCCTTCATTTTTGCAATCATATCGAAATGGACTGGTTACGTTGGTTAATTGTTCACCATCATGCAATTGATTATGTCAGTAAAACTAGAACTTAAGCGATGAAACTAGGATGAACGACTGAACGTAGGCTACTCGACTACTCGTTTTTCGCGTACCCTTTCAACAAGCTTTTTTACTGGGTCTGCCCAAAACTTCACTTTTTTCTCCTAACATGGACATCACTATGGCGTTCTGTGAGGTTGCCGAAAATAAGAGTTTTGTAAAAAAATCAGGAAATTTTATCAAGAACTCGCCGAGCAACTGCATTTTTACGGTTTGAGGGGGTATGTTCTCGAATTTTGGGGGTATAAACATAAAAAAGCAAATAGGCTCAATTTTTATTACATTTTTTTGCTTTTTAGAATTTTAACTATGTCTGCCAACCTCCAACAATCAAGCAAAGTGTATTTTTGCTTTTATGATTCCTAATATGCACACTTATATAGCAAATTTTCGAAATTTCACCAAAAAATTGCAGCTTTTGATAATTCATGTTCTAACATATACGCTACGACGTTGTCTTCATTTCAAGCACCCTCTTTATTTGATCTCGTCGAATGTTTTTTGAAGGATTCCCACGTTGTTCGGAGTTCGTTTAGGCGCACGTTGACAAACATATCAGGAAAATTTTAGTTGTTTTTGGCCAAAGTAGATTTTTGAAATCGGGATAAAGCTTCTCGTCTCCTCTACACAAAGCAGAATCATTTTCCTTTGCTCTTCATCGTCTGTCAACACATCTTTATACTCTTCCATTAGCCTCACTCCCCTCTCTGCAATATCGTTTACCACCACCTGGACGCTGAAACACAAATTTATCAAAATAGCTCTGATCAAGGTAGAATAGATGTAATTTCAAAAGCCCCTCCGGGCGTCCAGGCGCTCAACATCATGCCCGATGGATGTCTGCACCAATTTACGCATCAAAGTGTATCTCATGCAAAGTCATTAGGACCCTAGTTGACTATGATACTGTCAAAAGACTGAAACGCTTTTGTGATTTTGTGTCCATTTTTTACTCTACGCACTGGTTTGAATGTGCCTTGGCTTCTGAAGCAGCAGTTAATGACTGGAACTTTTACAAGTCTGTGATAGATTACGTCAACATTGATGAACAAGTTGCTGACTGAAGCTGCTATAAATGCATTTTTGCGATCCAGGTGGTATGTAACAGAAGAGCTGATTCCACTGGCGTTGTGCTACAGGAAGTTGTCGGATGTAGAAATAGAAAAGTTGGGCTTCAGCATTTATAGAAAGTATCAGCAGCAC